>OZ018324.1:6490702-6952544 GCA_963969495.1 Ceratothoa steindachneri
AAAACTGGACATCGTACTCCAGGTGAGGTCGGACCAGGGAATTAAAGAGAGTGAGAACGTTTTCCCTGTTCCGATACCCAAACTGTCGCTTGATATACCCCAAGATTCTCTGGGCTTTCTTCTCCACCTCGATGCACTGCTTGGAAAACTTGAGGTCGCTGGTGATCACGACTCCCAAGTCTTTTTCCATGTCTGTGCTCTCGAGCGCCGAGTTTTTGAGGCTGTAGACGGCTTGGGGATTTCTGTGGCCGATGTGCATCACCTTGCACTTTTCGACATTGAACGGCATTTGCCATTTGTCTGACCACTCCCTGAGTTTCCTCAAGTCGGCTTGGAGTCTCTCGACGTTTTCCGCGTCTGCCACGTTCATACCTAGTTTGGTATCGTCGGCAAATATGGAAATCCTCGCAGTTATGCCATCATCTATGTCGTTTACATAGATGATGAAGAGTAGGGGGCCCAGCACGGAGCCTTGGGGAACGCCGCTTGTTACCGGTAGCCAACCGGACGTTTGCCCGTTCACCACTACTCGCTGCCTTCGACTATGCAGCCAGTTTTCGATCCAATCACCTACAGCTCCGGCGATGCCTAGCGCTCGAACCTTTTTCAGCAATCGGCGGTGGGGCACCTTGTCGAAGGCCTTCTTCAAGTCGAGGTAGATGACATCCACCGCCTTCTCCCGGTCGTGCTTTCTGAACACGAAGTGGAAGAATTCCAAAAGGTTCGTTAGGCATGACCTGTGCCGCCGGAACCCGTGTTGGGAATTCCTCAATAGGTGGTTGGACTCGACGTGCTGCGTTATTTCGTCAACCAGGATACTTTCCATCAATTTTCCTACTACCGACGTCAGGCTGATCGGCCGGTAGTTAGATGACTCGCTCGCGTTACCCTTTTTGAATATGGGGGTGACTTCCGCGTCTCGCCAGTCCTTTGGCACGCATCCAGTCTCGAGCGATTTCCTGAAGATCGAGCAGAGATGTGGGGAGACCTCATCTCGCACTTCCTTCAGCACCCGTGGTAAGAAGCCATCGGGCCCTGGCGACTTGTAGCGGTTCAAAGCGTCGATCTTTGAACGCACTGTCGTCTCTTCGAAGTGAAATCTCTCCAATTGCTCTGAGCCTTCGTACTTGTCGCGAGGCTCAGGAGTGGTGTTCTTCTCCTCAGTGAAAACTGACGAGAAGTACTTGTTGAGGATGGTCGCATTCGCTTCGTCACTGAGCTCTAGCTCACCATCCTCTTTCACCAAGGGACCGATCCGTCTACGTGTCGGCTTACGGCTGTTTACGTATCCGAAGAATTCCTTGGGGCTCTCTTTGCAGAGTCTCGCCACACGGACTTCTTCGGCGGGTTTCGCCACCCTTATCATGGACTTGACACTTCGGCATAGACTTCTGTAGTGCTCGAATTCTCCAGTGTTCTTCGCTTGGCGATAGGCGGTTTTTCTCTTCCGTAGGGTTCTCCCGATTTCGGGGGTGAACCACTTGGGTTGAGTAGCTCCGAATCGGCCGCGTTCTGATGGAATGAATCGTGACTGCAGGGCCATGAATGAGTTTTTGAAATTTTTCCATTGTTGCTCGACGTTGTCACTATCTTCCACCTCTATCGCTGCCACGCCAGCACGAAGTCCCGCGAAATTTGCCTTTCTGAAGTTCAGCTTGGCTGCAGCACGAGCTACTGCTTCGCGAGCTGGGACTCGAATGCAGAACCTGATGAGGCGGTGGTCGCTGCCACCTAGCTCCTCATCTACACTAACTTCCTCAATGATGTCATCCTCGGATGTGTGAACTAGGTCGAGGATGTTTGCACCTCGTGTTGGTTCTCTCACCCATTGAGTGAAGAATCCTTCATTTACGAAGTTAAGGAGTGGTATGTTGTCGATGCGGGTTTCTCTAGTTGCCCAGTCAACGTGAGTGTTGAAGTCCCCCATGACGATACTCACCGTGCCTTCAGTTAACTGATTCAGTTGATTATAGAGGTCCCTGTCTTGATCCTCCGTCGAGGATGGGGGTCTATAAACTGTAACAGTCCTGTACTTGGTGGTACCCAGCTCCAAGTCCACGCATAGGACTTCTTGGTGGGCGGTGGTGGTGCTGCTCGTTGCCGTGAATACACTTCTCACGTACACCACCACTCCGCCCCCCTCCTTCGCCAGCCGGTCTTTGTGGAAGATCTGGTAGCCCGGGATTGCGAATTCGCCCTCAAAGTCACGAACAGAGGTTCGAATCCACGACTCCGTGATGGCCACCAGATCTGGTTCTTCCGTTGCTACGAGGGCCACTAATTCCAGAAACTTGTTCCGGATGGACCTCGCGTTGAACAGAAGAACCTTAAGGGAGTTCCCGGCTGGTGGTCTCCCTAAGTTCGACCGTTTCCCGCCGCCTTTGGCTTGGCGGCAGGAACGGTCCTCCTTTCCCGAACAGACCGGACGCAGCGGTTAACCGTCTCCTGGATGAGGTTAGCCAGCATGGCTTTTCCCTTCATCAATAGGTGGGCTCCGTCCCTTTGGTAGAGGTCGTTTCTACCAAAGAACGTCCGGAAAGGGTCCGCGAAGAAGACCCCTTCAGCTGTACAGAGGTCTCTCAACCTCTGGTTTACCAGCTCATTGCGACGGTATGTAATGGGGTTAGGGCTCCTCCGTGGAAGGATCCTGACAACGACCCTCCTCCTCGTCTTTAGTCCGCAGTCGTCGACTGCCCCCATGACGTTCTGGAGTATTGGTTCTGTCTCCCCTGCTCCCCCGTTGCGGAAGTAGAGGTCGTTGCCACTAGCCAGAATGGCAACTACTGAAGAGTCAGTAGTGGGACTCTTCTCCACCTCCTTTCTCAGTGGCTTATTACCCTTGCCGGGCAGGCACTTGACCTCCACTTTCTTTTGGAGCCGTGCTCGCAGGAACGGTTCTAGTCCTCGAGCCTGAGAGTCACCATAGACAGTGACCTCCGGTTTCTTGCACGCTTTCTCCTTCTTCCTCTCCACCTTCTTCCAGCCATCTGCCTTCGTGCTCTTTTCCTTCTCTTTCGTGTTTACAGCTTCGCTCTCTTCTTTTTTCTTCTTTTCAGTCTTCTCTTCTTCCTTTCTTGCTTCTTTCGCTTTCTCTCCTTTTTCTCATCTTCTGTGATGGGAGTTTTGGGGGGTTTCTTGACGGCGGCTGCGTAGCTGCCATCATTGTCCCCTCCACTACCATCAGCGGTCTTCTCCTCAGCCGTAGCGCTCGAGTCGTCACTCGAGTGCATTCTTTAGGAGGGCGACCTGGCTCTTAACCCTTAAAGCCCGGGTATAGTCCGGTGGCATAAAATTTTTATTTGTAATAATACTGTAATCATTTTTCTACATAAGCTCCATTAACATCTATACACTTTCTTAATCTATGAATCCAACGGTAAAGACCATCTTTGTAGAATTCACGGGGTTGTCTCTGGCACCAAGTAATGACCTGCTTTTTTGCTTCATCTAATGATTGAAACCGGGTTCCTTTTAGGTGTCCCTTTAAATTTGGAAACAGAAAAAAGTCAGAGGGTGCTAAATCAGGGCTATAAGGGGGATGAGCAAGAGTTTCCCATCAAAATTCACGTAGCTGAGATCTCACAGCTTTGGACGAATGTGCAGGGGCATTGTCATGGTGGAACAAGATTTGCTTGTGGAGCTTTCCTCGTCGTTTTTTGGCTATTGAAGTTTTCAGCTTCCTTAAAACTCCTTCGTAATAGCTGGATGTAACAGTTTTTTGTCCTTCTAAGAAGTCTATTAAAATAATTCCCTCCGAATCCCCCAAAACTGTAGCCATTATCTTCTTAACGGACCTCTGTCTTGAACTTGATAGGCCCTGCTGCCCCCCTTGGGTGCCACTCTTTTGATTGATTTTTACTTTCAGGATCAAACTGATACACCCAAGTTTCATCTCCCGTTACGAGGCGCTCAAAAAAACTATCCTCGTTTGCTTCAATCTTGGTCAAAATAGCCAAAGAAAGGTTGGCCCTATGATTCAGCTGGTCTTCTCGCAACGCTTTTGGGACCCAACGTGCTGAAAGCTTGCTCAGGCCAAGATTTTCAGTTAGAATTCCAAATGCTGAGCCATGAGAGATTTCACATGCATTGGCAACTTCATCAATAGTAATACGGCGATCTTTATCCACTAGATTCCTCACAAGCTCGACATTTTCTGGGTTAATGGAGGTGGAGGGTCTCCCTTCACGTGGATCATCTTCAACTTCTTCTCTGCCCCCCTTGAAGCGCTTAATCCAGTCGTAAACTACCGCTCTACATGGCGAAGAGTCACCATAAACCTGTTGTAGAGCGTCAATAATCTTAACAGGCTTCCAATCAAGTTTAGTCAGGAATTTAATGTTCGCTCTTATCTCAAAATTTGCCATTTTATGGGTTCAAAAAAGTAACCTTTTTGAAGCACATCTAATACAAAGAGTCTCGACAAATTGAATGACGAATTTTGTAGGAATTGTTCAGAAAACATGAAAGTCGTGTTTGACCCTGTATTTACTTGTACAAAATCGAACATTTCAATAATCTGGCATTTGTCTGAGAACTTTTTGACTCACCTACGTATTTTTAAAATGCATGTTTGTATTAATAATTTTTACTCTACCATTTGGAAATGAAAGAAACTAAGTACAAATATTATTACTTACCTATTTATCTTCATTTTCCTTGCTTTGTTGATTTTAACAACTTCTTCATGTGTGGTAATCTTGGAAGCAAGCTCCAAGACAAAGTCCCACACTGCACTCCTTACACCACATTGTAACCACTTAAAATTTTTTGCGTGTGTGGTAATCTTGGTAGCAAGCTCCAAGACAAAGCCCCACACCGCACTCCTTGCACCATGTTGTTACCATTTTCCTTTTGGTTGCTCGTCGTTCTGTATGTTGACAAACATGACACTGTCGCTGTCCTTTATTTCGTCCACCAGTTGAAGGTACATTTTGTGGAGAGTGACGAACCATAAATTCTTTAGCATAAAGTCGGTCTGGAGTGTTGATGTGATGTCTCCCGCCTATGGGAAATGTAGGTCGCCCATACTTTTCCAGTAGCTGCATTATGACTTCATAGGAGAATTTCCTCAATGAAGGTTTATTGCCTGTCTTAACCAAATATAAATTGTATGCATTCAGCATTGCCATATCAAGCAAATGGAAAAAAATCTTCTTGTACCACTTCAAACACTTTCTAAGACAATCGATTGTTCCTATCTGCATGTCACTTTTGTCAACAAGCCTCATGTTGAGTGTATAATCTAATACAGTATCTGGTTTCTTGATTTCTGCATCTGTTCTAAAACACCTTTTTCCAGTAAGCTTCATCTCACCTTTGTGAATGGTACTAAGCATTGTAACTGTACGTTTATCTTGCCACTGAAGTGCCATGATTGGTCCATTTTTCTTCAATTCAAATTCCCCTCTTCTCTTCTTATCAAATTTGGGCATATTTTTTCTATTCATCCTTACAGTGCCGCAGGAGCCAGTGTTGTTTTCCTGTAAGAATGTGCACAATGTGGGACTTGTATAATAATTGTCGGTATATAGAATATGTCCTTTTCCAAGATATTTAGACAACAATTGTTTGACTACTGATCCACTCAATCCCAAGCGAGCGTCTTTTGGAATATCTACTTCACTTCCAGTGTATATTATGATGTCAAGTATTATTCCTGTTTCGCAGTCACACAGCACAAATACTTTTATTCCAAATCTGTGTCTTTTTGTAGGAATGTACTGTTTGAAACCAACACGACCTTTGAAGAGAATGAGGGATTCGTCGATGATGACCTTTTGAAAGGGCTTGAACACTTGCGAAAAATTATTAGTTACCATTGTCAACAGATCTCGAATTTTCCATAAACGATCATTTATGTTTGGCTCTTCACTACTTGCAAAGTGCAGATATTGTAAAATTGCGAAGAACCTATCACGAGACATATATTTGCCAAAAATAGGTGTCCCTATCAAAGGATCATTCTTCCAATAATCTGATAGAGCATGCTTTTTGACTTGAGGCATCAGCATTGTAAGTGCAAAAAATATGTACATTTCACTGACATTAGTGTCTTCCCAACGTTTCATCCGTGATGAACTTGGAGCTAAATCTTCATCTTCATTTCTACCCACCTTGAAAAAATCATTTGTTTCTTTCACAACCAATTCCACTATTTTTATATCAAACATTTGCTGAAAATATTCAAATTCTACAGAACTCTCTGTGAGCGTACAAGCGTTGGTAATACCGCCACTGGCTATATTGAAATTTGGAATTTGAGGTGAAAAGACATTACAACTGGTCCATCTATTATTTGGAGCAGTATTTTCCTCTTCCTCTTCACTACTTTCACTGTCATCCGATATGATATCACTGCTTTCATCACCACTAGATAACATCAAGGGTATTATAGAACTAGAAGAAACGCTTCTTCTATTACGAATTCCACTAACACTCGCCATTATCCTCGGAATACGCACCAGCACACAAACATGGCCAAACGTGACTAAATATAAATAAATCGCTTGACTAACTGCAACGGAGTATACAAAAAAGGTACCAGATGTCGCGAGATGATTTAACATGAAATAGATGATGACTGTACAGCGCGGAAATGTGCAAAACATCAATAATTGGTAGCCGTACATTGAAAGATTGTACAAATCATCTATTGATGATGACCGGTTTTTCTTAAGGGAACATCAATGGATGATGACCGGGCTCTAAGGGTTAAGGTCGGCGATCTGCCCGGTGTACCTCTCCTCCATCTGGGCAATCTCCTTCCTCCTCCTTTCCTCCGCCTGCTCGAGCTTCTCCTCCAGAACGCAGAAGAGGCATCTGCTCGTTGGAGCGATGTCCCTGAAGTTGCCTTCCGGGAAGTTAATACACCAGCGTGTGCTTTCGCATTTTGGGCATTCGCTTTTTAGTGTTTGAGCGCCAGGCATTATTATTATCACTTGTAGACCACTTGTTGAAAAAAAATTGGGGGGGGTGGTGATTTATCCTAGCGCGAGTCGCTCCCTCCTACCCTTCCTTCAGCTTTGGGACTTTTGGAGTGCAATCTGCTTTGGCGTTGCCGTCCAGCTAGTAGCGACTAGACTGTCGAGCCCTGGGCACCGTGGCTCCCAACCAGGCGAATGCACAGGGAGACAACAGTTTCATGCACCTTACTAACTCTTAATGACTGAAGTCGGAGCGGCCAGGATCTCTGGCGAGCGGTCAAGGGATATCGTGCTCGCTTTGAGAGACTCTACCCGGGGCTTTTAGTTGGCCTGGCAGCCAACCTGGTAACAAGGACCCGTCACCTCTGAGGAACGGTCACAGGGAGCTGGTCAGGCAATTGCACATTAGGAGAAGGCTTAACGGGGCACTTAGCTCATCTCCATTAATCGTGCCCCGGCGCCTAGGATCCCTTCAATCCTAGTCTCTCGCGACCTGTGAGCGTTAGATAGTGTTATTTATAGAGGTTCCAAAGCCTCTCTTCCCACACGGCATAAGGTAGCTGGTGAGAGAGAGAGAGAGAGAGAGTGTGTGTGTGTGTGTAACAACGAGTAACAACAAGGAAAGAAGGTACCCTAGGAGACCTTACGGTCCATTCAAAGAGGGTACCTTTGGACTAGCAATCGAGCGGGCACAAGGCTGCTCAATTGTTTTGCGTCCCTAAACGGCCACTTTTCAAGACTTTGTCTAGTCTTGACTTGAACTGGTCAACAGATTCACTGTCTACAACTTCCCCTGGAAGTGCGTTCCACATACCGCAGATACTGTAAGTGAAAAAATTTCCACACAGATTGCGGTTGTAACGCTTCAGTTCAAGTTTGAAGCCGTGATTGCGCGTTCTGTTCTCACTCAGTGTGAATATCCCGGTAGTCAACATTGTCGAACCCTCAAAGTATTTTGAAGACTTCGATGAGCTGACCACGCTGTCTACAGGTTTCCAGCGAGAACAGATCTAATTCCCTTAGTCTATCCTCATAACTTTTATGTCGGATAGAGGGAATCAGCTTGGTTGCCCTGGCTTGTACGCGTTCCAATCTCGCTATGTCCTTTCGCAATGAAGGACTCCAAAATTGTACGGCATACTCCAGGTGCGGCCGAACAAGTGAGTTGTACAGGCACAGTACAATCTCCTGGTTCCGATAACCAAACTGGCGCTTAATATAGCCTAGCATCCTTTGGGCCTTTTTCTCCGCCTCAATGCACTGTTTCGAGAACTTAAGGTCACTAGTGATAGTAACACCCAAGTCCTTCTCAGTGTCGGTGGATTCAATAGCAGTGCCCTTAAGGATATACTGAGATTGGGAGTTTCTGTGGCCGATATGCATCACTTTGCATTTGCCCACGTTAAAAGGCATTTGCCACGTGTCCGACCACTCCCCAATCTTCCCAAGATCTTCCTGCAGGCGGGCAGTATTTCCATTCTTTGCAACGTTCATACCAAGCTTGGTATCGTCGGCAAATTTGGAAATCTTGGCAACCATGTCACCGTCCATGTCGTTGACGTAGATGATGAATAGTAGTGGTCCCAGGACAGAACCTTGAGGCACCCCGCTAGTAACGGGCACCCACTCAGAAGACTGTCCATTTACCACAACCCGTTGCCGTCTGCCACTTAGCCAGTTCTCGATCCAGCCGGCTACCTTTCCGTCTATGCCAAGCGCTCGCACTTTCCGGAGAAGGCGGCGGTATGGTACCTTATCAAAGGCTTTCTGAAAGTCTAGGTAGACCACATCCACCGCCTTGTCCCGATCGTGCTCACTGAAAACGAAGTGGAAGAATTCTACAAGGTTCGTCAGGCATGACCGTTGCCTTCGGAAGCCGTGCTGGGAACTCCTCAGTAGCAGGTTTGACTCTAAATACGACGTCACTTTGTCCACCATGATGCTTTCCATGAGTTTACCGACTATCGAAGTCAGACTGATAGGTCGGTAGTTCGACGGTTGGTTACGGTCTCCTTTCTTGAAGATAGGAGTCACCTCCGCTTCACGCCAGTCTCTAGGAACGCATCCGGTCCGGATTGACATGTTAAAGATAGCGCACAGATGTCGTGATACTTCATCGCACACTTCCTTCAACACTTTAGGTAGAAACCCGTCCGGTCCAGGGGACTTATTCGTCTTTAGGTCAGCGATCTTTTTCTTTATTTCTCCTTCGGTGAAGTCCATTGCCTCCAGCTTTTCCCCCGAGTAGGAATCCGTTGGCTGGGGAATGGGACCACACTCTTCAGTAAAAACTGAAGAGAAGTAGTCGTTAAGGAGGTTGGCATTTTCTGCATCTGAATGCTTTAATGTCCCCTCCGCATTCCTCAAAGGGCCAATCGTTCGACGGATTGGTTTACGGCTGTTCACATATCCAAAAAAACTCCTTGGGATTCTCTTTACAGAGTCTCGCCACTCGGAGTTCCTCAGACCGCTTAGCCGCCCTTATACTGGACTTCACTCTCCTGGCTAGCCTCTGGTATTCGTCAAAGTCACCCGAGATCTTCGATTGCCGGTACACATTTCTCTTCTCCCTAAGCAGTTGCCCGATTTCTCGATTAAACCACTTTGGTTGAACAGAGGACCGACGGGGGCATTTCAGAGGGATAAAACGCGATTGAAGACTGATGAATGTGGTTTTGAAACTGTTCCAAGAGTCTTCAACAGCATTGCACTCTTCTAGCCTCGCGTCAGTCAGTCCCGCGCGTAGACCTGCAAAGTCTGCTTTTCTCAAATCCAGTTTCCTTGATTTACTAGTTGCACGCTCTGCCTTGGGGACTTTGACTACAAATCTAATTAGTCGGTGGTCACTGCCACCGAGCTCTTCGCCAACAGAGAGGTCCTCAACGATGTCATCCTCAGAGGTGAAAACCAAGTCAAGGATATTGTCTCCTCTCAGTGGCTCTCTCACCCACTGAGTGAGGAACTCGTTGTTCGTGAACTCTAGTAGTGCGTTCTCGCCACAGGGATCTCTGGTTTCCCAGTCAACTTGTGTGTTGAAATCACCCATGACGATACACACTCTGTCTTCGACAAGTTCTCCTAGCAGCTGATACAGATCTCTGTCCTTTTCAACGAGTTGGGCAGGAGGTCTATAAAGCACCAGGGTCCTGTATTTGGCAGGACCTATCTCTAGGTCAACACCTAGTAGTTCATGGTCGGATATGATGTTGCAATCCGTCGAGTTGAGAGTATCCTTGACATACAACACACCGCCACCCTCTCTGTCTGGCCTATCTTTCAAGAAGAGCTGGTAACCGGGAATCGTGAATTCACCTTCAAAATCTCGGCTTGAGGTTTTTATCCACGACTCCGTTATGGCCACCATCTCAGGTTCCTCTGTTACTACGAGGCCACGGAGCTCAAGAAACTTATTCCTGATTGACCTCGCATTGAACAGAAGAACTTTGAGGGAGTCCCCTAGTGTAGGACTCCCTACGCTCTTCCGTTTCCCGGCTTCTAAGTTTTCGTGGTCACACCCTTTTTGACGACCTCCGAGAAGGTCGTTCTAGGAGTGACACGGGCATGCTGGCGCACGTCCGCTTTCGCTCTGTTTCGAACGCTCCTTTGGGTGCGTTCCACGACATCTTGAATTAGATTGGCGAGAAATGCCTTCCCTTTAAAGGAGAGATGTACCCCGTCCCTTTGGTAGAGGTCGTCTCTACCGATAAAGGTACGATAGGGGTCCACGAAGAAGACTCCTTCTGCCGTGCAGAGATCCGCCAACCTTTTGTTCACTGCCACGTTTCTTTCGTGAGCGGTTCGGGATGGACCTCTTCTCGGAAGCATCCCAACCACCACACGTTTGCGGGTTTTAAGCCCTATGTCGTCCACGGCTCCCATCATTGTTTGGATGGTCTTACCACTGAGGCCAACCTTACCCCCTCTGAGGTAGAGGTCGTTGCCGCTCACCATCAGAGCAACAACAGAATTCTCAGAAATCTGAGCTTTCTCTGCCTCTACTCTGAGAGAGAGAGAGAGAGAGAGAGTTACAAGGAAAGATAGTACCTCAGAAGACTAAGTTAGTCCATACTGAGGAGGTACTCATTTAATATTGATATTCAATCTACTCGTCATAGAAATAGTATAGTAAAGTTCAAGGCTCTCCCCTCCCACCTCTCCCGCCCGATCTTTCGTGCAATGAAAGATGAAAAGATACCCACTGTGCTAGAAAAAAAGTACACAAACAGGAATTTTGACAGGAAAGCAGAAATGCATTTCTACATTATTATTTTTCTTTTAATATTCTTAATCTAATTATTTTCAGTGTAATCTTATGTTTTTAGTATGTAAGCGTATTTATGATTTTATCTAACCTCCTTTTAAACGCCTCGACACGGGCTCGAAACGACCTCTTCCGTTAACTGATTCCAAATATTTACTATTTTATACGAAAAGAAATTACCGCAAGGAAAATAAAAAGATTTTTTTTATTTTTAGGTTTCCGGCATTAACTAAGGAAAAAATATTTTCAATTACCTGCCTAGTTATGTTGTCTACAATGTTTTCTTTCTGTTTTCTGTAATAATATTGCTTTACAATGTATCTTTTTTATTTTCCTTTCCAAACTTTTCTGGTAAAAGTTAAAATGATAAAATATGTATTTACCAATAGAGTCTAATGATATAATAGGTACCTATCAATTATTTAGATATAGGTATACCTATACCATTTTTCCACAAAAATCATTTTATTATAAGATGACCCAATTATTATAACTGTTTTCAGGTAAAAAGCATTAAGTCAAAATTTACTGGACAAATTTGAATATATTGAAGTTATTAACTGATTAAACCAAATTATATTGAAAGATTCATAGAGATAAATGCTTTCATCTATATGAATCTTGCAATATAATTTGGTTTTGACAATGATTCATATAGATGAATCTTGCAAATTATATTGCAAGATTCATATAGATGAATGCTTTCATCTATATGAATCTTGCAATATAATTTGGTTTTGACTTAATGATTCATATAGATGAATGCTTTCATCTCTATGAATCTTTCAATATAATTTGGTTTAATCAGTTAATAACTTCAATATATTCAAATTTGTCCAGTAAATTTTGACTTAATGCTTTTTACCTGAAAACAGTTATAATAATTGGGTCATCTTATAATAAAATGATTTTTGTGGAAAAATGGTATAGGTATACCTATATCTAAATAATTGATAGGTACCTTTTATATCATTAGACTCTATTGGTAAATACATATTTTATCATTTTAACTTTTACCAGAAAAGTTTGGAAAGGAAAATAAAAAAGATACATTGTAAAGCAATATTATTACAGAAAACAGAAAGAAAACATTGTAGACAACATAACTAGGTAGGTAATTGAAAATATTTTTTCCTTAGTTAATGCAGGAAACCTAAAAATAAAAAAAATCTTTGGTAAAACTTTACTTTTCCTACATACCTAATTGCAGCAAACAAAAGACAACATGATAATGAAAAAGAAATATTTGCAAAAATAATGAAAATTATGGCAAATCTTATAACTGGATAATAGAGCAAAAATAGTTGAAAAGTATACCTAGGTATATGAATAGAGCTACCTACCTATACGTAAGAATATCAATTTAATTTTTTTCGAACAAACAAAATCTTGCAATTATTGAAACCTCATTGCTGCATACGTAATGTCAGCAATCAAAAGAAAAAAAAATTGGGGTTTATACGCTTCCAAGAAGATCTGGGCTGTTCTTGCTTTCTGGTAAATTGATCCAAAAAATTTTCCTGATTTCAGGCATTAAACTTACAAGCTTGTCTAAAATATTTTCTTTCTTTTTTGAAGATAAGCCTCTTGGGCAATCTGACATAGGTTTTTCCAATAATTTTTTTGTGAAATTTAAACTAGCATGAACAAAGTCTGCAACTTTAAAGTCTCCCTTGTAGTTGGTTTTATATTTTAAGATACGGCTACCCTTTTCAAATTTTGCTTCCACAATCTCTGCTAACAATGGAAGGTTTGTTTCTTTTATCCCTTCACGAAGCCGAGTTTTTCTCTTGACCGAAATATCTGGAATATCATTAAAACAGGCACTAAAATTAATATCTAATACTTTCAAATTTTTAACGGATGCATCAATAACTGATTTCAAATCTTGATAGTCATAGATATTATCCTTTTTCCTAATATTTTTTTTCTATGTGGCCGTGGATGCCATCGGCGGCCATGAAGGTGTGCCCAGGCACTAGATACTTAAAGGTGATGCTATTGACTTGTTCACTGGTGTTAACAAGGATTATCATTGCGCTGTAAAGTGCCCAATTCTTATTTTGGGCGGCGCAATTGTCAGCCCAAAAAATGAAATTAGCAGCATCTCTTTCTGTTCTTATTAAGTCTAAATAAGCATTGGCCACATGTTCCTTGTTTCGGCCAGCAATTGATTCTGTCCAGAGGACTGCATAATGATTATAAGTTGATTTTTCTTTTTGGCCGATACATGCAAATGTCTCATTAAAAATTATCAGGCGTGGAGTAAATACACAAGTTTTTAAACCTTTCATAATAGGTAAAAGAAGTATCTTTTGCATATCAACAGCAAAAACTTGGGTTGTAGAATCCCATTTTTGAGAGCAATCGTAATCATATGCTCTTCGTGCATCTTTTGCAAGTTCATTATGCATAGTCCATTTTGCTTTCAGTGATTCATCTAATATACCTGAATAATTTTTAAAATATAAACAGGTGTCGCAAAGATCAGTAGAGTCAGTTCCAAATCCAATATTTAGTTTGTTAAACACTCTTGAGTATGTAGCGTAGGAGCAAAAATCAGGGTTCTCTTCAATAGAAGTTTTATATAAATCCTTCACTGTTAATTCAGGGGATAAATATCTTCTATTTGGAGCATGCTCCCTCCTATAATGCGAAATTTGGGGATTCATCTTTTCTATGTGATCAATAATGATTTCTTCATTTTTCTTGTTGCTAGGTTTATGTTTTCCCCTCATATCAAAAAACTCAAAATCACTTAAAGAATTAGATCCACCTAAACTAGTAGAAGCTTTTTTAAACATATCCAAAATAATGCGATTACTTGAAAAGCCTATTGTGTGTAAAAACATTGTCTGACACACTTTGAATTCTGACCCTGACTCATTTAAGAAAGTGTATACCAAGGTGCATGACTTTGTAAAGCGTGAGGAATTGGAGCGTCTGCGCTCAGTCGTGGGGTTTTTCTTTATTCTTCCTAAAAGCCACTGCTTTTGAACAGATTTGTCCATTTTCCAAAACTCACTATGTATGGTATTCCGCAATTCAGGAGAAGTCGATTTAGTACACTGTTGCTTACACAAATCTTTGCAGGGAGGAAGCAATGGATGTTTTTCTCTTTGAGCTTCTAATTGAGCTTTAGCTGTTCGTAATCTCTTTGATTTTTTTCTTTCATCAGCTGCTGCAGTTTCTTGACTATTTTGTTCAGGGGGAAGAAGTTGAATATTCTGAGAGGGTTCTTGAGGGCTTTGTTCCAGGAGAAGAAGTTGATTATTCTGAGAGGGTTCTTGATGATTTTGTTCAAGGGGAATTTGAATGTTCTGAGAAACTTCTTGATGTTCATTTTCATCTATACTCCTATTTGATTCAGCATCATCATCATTTGGAATTACTCCACTGTAAAGGCTAAAAAAAATTTATTAGCTTATTAATTATATAGAAAACGATATAGAAAATTGAGCTATATATATTATATACAGCAATACCCTGGTTACTGCGGTTAATTCGTGCGGTAAAAACACCGCAGTAAGCGAAACCGCATTAATCGAAGATATAAATACATGTAAAATCGTAGATTGATGTCTAGACTTTTGAAAAATGCGTGTAAATGCGATATAGATGCGACGTAAATAAATAAGGAAACAAATGAATTGGACACCATGTAATGTACAGTATTACTGTTTATTAAGTTTCATGAGCATATGAAAAAAAGATACAGTAAATGTCATTTTTGATGAAAATATTGTAAAAGGGTTGTTTGCGTTCTTGATGCCTTCTTCTTCTCTTTGTACATCACCCGATAACAACTTAGCGCATTTTCTATCTGTCTTCTTACTTGTATTGCCCTTTCTACATTCTGGTCTGCATCCATTATCATTTGCTTTCCATCTTCAAATGTCCGAAAAATAGAATCGAGTTCTTTTATCGTGAATTCCTTCATTTTTGCCATTTCTTCCGTTTCGTCATTGTCTTCGTCATCGTATGCACGTTCTTGCTCTAAATCTAGAAGTTCGTCGTCATTGATATCTCCATTATGCGAGTCGAGCAATTCCCTAACGTTGCCATCGTCCATATCCGCCATTCCCATTTCTAGCCCAAGTTACATAATTTCCGTTACAGCCCCTGTAACTTCCGCCTCGAAGCTTGCAAAATCATTTTCACAGTGAGGAATTATATTTTTCCACACTGCCCTCATATTGCTAGCTGTGACCTCACACCATGCATCATTAATGTTTTCCACAGCGTTCTTTATGTTAAAGTTTTTCCAAAATTCCGTAAGGTTCATAGCATTTTGTCCCGTTGTTTTTTCAATTGCCTGGGCAAATGTTTTTCGCAAATAATAGGATGGTAGATTCGGCCATACTATGATCCCGACCTATCTTAGCTTTGGTGGCTCCGCTTTCATGCTTGCTTATTATTGACAACTTTTCTTCTAATCCAATAACTTTTATCTTCTTCTTTTGACTTTCACCACTTGTACCCGCGGTACTCATTCGTTTAGAATACATGATAATAGATTAGGGGTTGTTTAAGATCTACCTCTAGTTTATTTATATTAGAGAGTTCAATTCTTAGGGCTACCCCCTTTTCCAAAGATTCGCCAGGATCCCTCTTTTATAAGCTTATTGAATGGTGATGAGTTTAGGGCAGCTGTGACTCTTAATGGATGGGAAAATACAGCCTTGTTTTCAGATGATCTAATGAGAACAACATTCTGAGACTCAGAGTTGTCATTGGAACCAGGGTTGAGTTGGAGGCATGGTGAGATCGAGGAATATTAGGTCTTGGAACGTCTTGATTGAAGCGAGGATGTGAAGTCGGACGATGGTCCGCTTTGGCGGAAGGGCTGGGGCCACGTTTGCCCTTAGGGGTTAGGGAAACTTCCATTGGGGGACCGTTCACCTGGGCCTCGTGGCCTAGGTCTCCCACAGCTAGGCTAGAGATACTCCAAGAGGTTAGTAGGGGCCGAAAGCCTTTAGAAGATTGTAGTTGCGGGCGACCGTGAGTGAGAAGGTAATATAAAGTTTGACGACGAAGTGAGAGCGATCAAAAGCGTCCGGTTCAAAAGAAGTCTGTTTGGTTCTGTTTTTCTTCGAAAAAAAAAAACTTCCGCTGCCTCCAAAACTACACCCTCACTATCCTCCCAGGATATCCGCTCTTCTCCTAAAACTCCGCCAAGAAAGCCCCTCCAGACCCCCTCCTATGCAGAGATGGCTGCTGCTCCCATCCCACCAAGGAACCTCGGTAAACCAAATCCACCTGTAACCTCCCCCTCTTCACACAGAGCCAACAGAGAGACCACTCCCAAGAGGCCCTGCCCCAGCCAATATTATCACCCCAAGAGCCCTTCTCCAATTCCTCCTCCATACCCACTTTCCCCAGTCATCCAGAATGTGCCTCTTCACCACCGCAAAGGAGCACCCTCAGCTCAGCCACTCATAGTGAAGATCACAAATCTCCTAAAAGAATTCGTCACCCTGCTCCAATCTGGCTCTCCTATCCAACAAGTCCTTATCACTCTCCTCCCTAGTGTAATCAATCTGTTCACTTCATTCCTCTCATAATGGCTTCAATGCACAGCCCTATAATTTTCTGGAATGCCCGCTCTCTTCGTCACAAGATGAGAGACCCCTCTCTACTCATCAACTCTCTATCACCCAATATAGTTGGCATATGTGAGACCTGGTTCCAGCCTGAAATCTCACCCTCATTCCAAGGTTACACTGCATTCCGCAGAGACAGGTCAAATCGGGCAGGTGGTGGCCTCCTCCTTCTCATTAAACATGGATTGACCCACCGTCTCCACACACTCATACCATACCCCCAAGGCCTTCTAGAACTGCTGGCAGTGCAGATACCCAGCAAAAGCTGTGCCTTCAACCCTGGATCTGTGTATTGGCAGTGGGTCCTTCACCTCTTCAGTAGTTTCTACCGGCCAATACATGGGAAGCGACCATCTACCAGTGATCATCTCCTCAAATGGCCTCACAAACCCTCCCCCTAGGTCAATCCGCCCTCATTGGAAAACAAACCCAGGAAAATGGACAAAATTCCAAGCCTCACTCGAACCTCCCCCCCCAAATCTCCTCTCAGTTGAAGAAAAAGCCAACTGGTTTTCAGAATCCCTCAAGGCAGCTGGGGAACACACTTTTCTCCTGACCACCAGTCGCTTCAATGGCCGCCCCCGCTGTCCTTGGTGGACAGAAGAGTGTGCATCAGCCATCCGCCTCAGACGACTAGCATTTGCAAGATGGAGACATCAGCCCTCCCAAACTAACAAAATTGGATTTAACAGACAGGACGCCAAGTGCAAAAGGATCTTACTTCAGGCAAAAAGAAACTCCTGGCATAAATTCTGTAGCTCGCTTTCCTTTTCCACCCCCTCCACTAAAGTCTGGACTTTCTTCAGACACATGACCTCACCTTCAAAGCCCAATTCCTATCCCCTCTGCTCAGGTGGCTTCCCACTAACAAATGAAAAAGACAAGGCTAAAGCCTTTGCCACAGAATACAGCCGACTATACAGCAGCAAAGCAGACTCTCTCTTAACCAGACCTCAAGCCAGGCTTCTCATAGAGAGTATTTCCAACACCACAGATGACCCACTTGCATCCCCTTTCCAACTCAAAGAATTGCATGGGGCACTTTCTTCCATGAAAAAAGGCAAGGCCCCTGGCTGAAGTTCACCTAAACTTCTTACTGGAGCTATTCAACGACAGCTGGACCCAAGGCCAATTCCCCTCCCCATGGAAACTTGCCCTCATCCTCCCCATCCCCCAAAAAGGAAAAGACCCTAGTGATCTGGCATCATACAGACCAATTAGCGTCCTTTCCTGCACCAGCAAACTCCTGGAAAAAATGGTCCAAAAGCGTCTAGCCTGGTGGCTGGAATCCCACCACCATCACCACCCTAACCAATATGGCTTCCGACCAGGCCGCAGCATGCGGACGCACTCACACATCTAGACCACCTAGTGCAATCCACCTTCAAGGAACATCTAGTGGCCTAGGCCGTCTCCTTTGATCTGTCAAATGCTTTTGACACGGTTAACCATGAGGCCTTGCTGCACAAACTATTGAACCTGGGAATGCACGGTCTCCCCCTCTCTTGGATCAAAGCCTTCCTCTCTAACCGTCTCTACACAGTGCTGATAGGGTCAACCCAAGCTTCTCCCCACAAGATCAACCAAGGAGTCCCACAAGGATCCCCTCTGAGCCCCCTCCTATTCACAATATACATAGCAGACATACCGGACAGTGTGCATACAACATCTCTATTATATGCAGATGACATATCCATCTTCTGCACCGCCCAAACTCCCCAACTGGTCCATGACAGACTCCAAAACGCAGTAAATGACCTCACAGCATGGGCTCAAAGTTGGAACCTGCACCTAAACAAGACCAAGTCCAAATCACTCTGGTTCACTCGTCGCCATCTAGGACCACCACCACCCTTGCTCATTTCTGGCACACCCATTGAACGGGTGTACGCCCATAAGCTTCTTGGACTATGGTTAGATAGCCCAACTCTAAGCTGGAACACCCAAATCAACCAACTGCGAGAGAAATGTTTCAACTGTCTCGCCTTGATGCGCCGCATTGCTGGTGTGAAATGGGGTGCCTCCCGGGAAACACTCCTTCAATTCTACACAGCCTACATACAAAGCAAACTAGACTATGGTTCGATTGTCTACTCTGCGGCTAATAAGACCCAGCTGGCAAAACTAAACCCTATTCAGCACAGTGCAATGAGAATTGCCCTAGGAGCCTTCAGATCATCCCCCATTTCAGCGCTTCATGCAGAAAGTGGCATCCTTCCCTTAGAATACAGAAGAAAGAACCTCCTTGGAAAATGGCTCTATCGGACTACATACCTACCAGAAGACCACCCTCTTGCAACAATCATAGCCTCCCACGCATATCTTCAACCCTGGCCAACTTCTTCACATCGCCCAGTAGCAGTCCGTGCAGCCCAGACTTTTGCTCAATTTGCTTTTCCTCTCCCACGGCAGGCTCCACTTCCAGCAACGCCTCCCATTCCACCTTGGATATCACTATCCGCATCCTTTGGGCCTTTTTCTCTGCCTCAATGCACTGTTTCGAGAACTTGAGGTCACTAGTCATTGTTACCCTCAAGTCCTTCTCATTGTCACTCGATTCAAGAGCAGTGCCCTTAAGGATATACTGAGATTGGGGGGTTTCTGTTGCAGATATGCATCACTTTGCATTTGTTCACATTAAAAGGCATTTGCCACGTGTCCAACCACTCCTCAATCTTCCCAAGATCTTCCCTCAGGCAGGCAGTGGTCCCAGGACAGAACCTTGAATCACCTGGCTAGTAACGGGCACCCACTCAGAAGACTGTCCATTCAGCACCACCCGTTGCTGCCTGCCACTTAGCCATTTCTCGATCCAGTCGGCTACCTTTTCGTCTATGCCCAGCACTCGCACTTTCCGGAGAAGGCGGCGGTGTGTTACCTTATCAAAGGCTTTCTGAAAGTCTAGGTAGACCACATCCACCGCCTTGTCCCGAACGTGCTCACTGAAAACGAAGTGGAAGAATTCCACAAGGTTCGTTGCCTTCGGAAGCCAGGCTGGGAACTCCTCAGTAGCAGGTTTGACTAAATACAACGTCACTTTGTCCACCATGATGCTTTCCATTAGTTTACCGACTATCGAAGTCAGACTGATAGGTCTGTAGTTCAACGGTTGGTTACGGTCTCCTTTCTTGAAAATAAGAGTCACCTCTGCCTCACGCCAGTCTCTAGGAACGCATTTGGTCCGGATTGACATGTTGAAGATTGCGCTCAGGTGTTGTGACACTTGATTGCGCACTTCTTTCAACACTAGGTAGAAACCCATCCGGGCCAGGTGACTTATTCTTCATTAGGTCAGTGATCTTCTTTTTGATTTCTCCTTCGGTGAAGTCCATATCCTCCAGCTTTTCCCCCCCGAGTAGGAATCCGTCGGCTGGGGGATGTGACCACACTCTTCAGTAAACACTGAAGAGAAGTAGTCATCTAGGAAGTTAGCATTTTCTGCATCTGAATGCTTTAATGCCCCCTCATTCCTCAAAGGGCCAATCGTTCGACGGATTGGTTTACGGCTGTTTACATATCTAAAAAACTCCTTGGGATTCTCTTTACAGAGTCTTGCCACTCGGAGCTCCTCAGACATCTTAGCCGCCCTTAGGGTGCACTTCACTCTCCTGGCTAGCCTCCGGTATTCGTGAAAGTCACCCGAGATCTTCGATTGCCGGTACACAGTTCTCTTCTTCCTAAGCAGTGGGCCGATTTCTCGATTAAACCACTTTGGTTGAACAGAAGACCGACGGATGCATTTCAGAGGGATTAAACGCGATTGAAGACTCATGAATGTGGTTTTGAAACTATTCCATGACTCGTCAACAGCATCGCACACTTCTAGCCTCATGTTAGTCAGTCCAGCATGAAATCTTGCAAAGTCTGCTCTTCTCAAGTCAAGTTTCCTTATTGACTGGTAACAGACCTTACCTTCGGGATCTTGACGCTAAATCTAACTAGCTGGTGATCACTCCCACGAGCTCTTCGCCTACAGAGAGATCCTCAAAGATATCATCCTCAGAGGTGAAGACCAAGTCTAGGATATTGTCTCCTCTCGTCGGTTCTCTGATCCATTGAGTGAGGAACTCATTGTTGGCGAACTCCAAGAGTAGTGCGCTCTTGCTGCTGTCTGCTCTGGTTTCCGAGTCAACTTGGCTGTTGAAATCACCCATAACGATGCACTCTGCCTTGAACCAGCTCACCCAGCAGCTGGTACAGATCTGTCCTTTTCAATGAGTTGGGCAGGAGGTCTATAAAGCACCAGGGTCCTGTATCTGACAGGACCTATCTCTAGGTCAATGCCTAGAAGCTCGTGATCGGATATAATGTTGGAGTTCGTAGATTGATTGTATCCTTGACATACAACATTACACCGCCACCCTCTCTCTCTGGCCTATCTTTGTGGAAGAGTTGGTAGCCAGGAACCGTGAATTCGCCTTCAAAGTCTCGGTTTGAGGTTTTTATCCACGATTCTGTTATGGCTACCATTTCGGGTTCTTCCGTCGCTACGAGGACACGGAGCTCAGGAAACTTGTTCCTGATTGACCTCGCATTGAACAGAATAACTTTCAGGGAATCCCCTAATGTAGGACTCCCTATACTCTTCCATTGCCTGGCTTCTTTGTTGTTGTGGTGGCACCATTTTTGACAACCTCCAAGAAGGTTGTTTGGGAGAGTGACACTGACGTACGTCCGCCTTCCCAATGGCCCGGACACTCCTTTGGGTGCGCTCCACGACATCCTGGATGAGGTTGGCTAGGATGGCATTGCTCTTAAAGGAGAGGTGCACCCCATCCCTTTGGTAGAGGTCTTTTCTACCATAGAATACGGCGTACAGGTTGTCCCTAAAGACACCCTCCACCGTACAGAGGTCTGCAAGGCGCCGGTTTAGCGACATGTTCCTCAAGTGGGCAATCTGGCTTGGACCCCACCTCGGGTGCATTTTCACCACGACACGTCTGCGGGTTTTCGATCCACATTCGTCGACAGCGCCCATAACCGTCTTCATAATCTCGCCTGTAGGGCCTACCCTACCTTCTCTGAGGTAGAGGTCATTGCCACTTACCATAAGGGCAACGACTGAAGTCTCAGAAATCTGAGACTTCTCGGTCTCTGCTTATTCCCACAGCCTGGGAGGCAGCTCACCTTAACGCTTGTGCGAAGGTGGGGCGCTAGCAGGGCCTGCAGGCCCCCGTGTATCACCCACAAGGCTGACCCTGGCACACCTGCCTGCTATCCCCTTATTTTCTTCTTCTCTATCATCTTTTCCCCCTTGTCATCCTTTTCCATAACTTCTACCTTTTCTTCTTCTATTTCTCTCTCTTCCTCTTCCTTCTTTCCCTTTTTTGTCTTTTTTTTCTTTTTTCCTTTTGGTGTCGCTGCCACATTCGGGCACGGGCTCTCTGCAGAGGGGGTGTTTGCCACAGGACTCGAGAGCTCGTTTAACTTCTCTTTGAGCCTGCGGATCTGGTGGGAGTGCTCCTCCTTGAGCCTCGATTTTCTTTGAGGTCTGTAGTTCTTTCCCTGTAGTAGGCGACTACTTCCTCCACTTCCTTCTTTAAAATGCAAGTGGTGCATACACTCTCTGGGTGGCATTTCGCATAGCAGCCTTCCGGGAAGTCAACGCACCACTTGTCCTTCTTACATGTGGCACACGTGAATTTTAGCGCTGCTGGACCTTTCTTTCATGCCATTTTGAACACTATTTCTTAAGCTTGTGACCAATCAATATATAAAAAGGGGTTGGTGAGTTCTCCCCGCGTGAGTCGCTCCCGCCTATTGATCGGAGTCGTTTTGGAGTGTTCCAGAAGGCACGCTCCATGTGCTGCTGTTCGTCAGACCGAGTTGTCTAGCCTCGGCGTGCCGTGGCTCCCAACCAAGTAGCACAGACAGTCCCCGAAGGGGCCATCGATTTGTGATCAGCAGAACAACTACTTTGCATGCCCCTTACTAAACTCCTACTAGTTTGCTTCACAAGGGCCAGGATCTCGGAGTAGCGTTCAATGGATATCCCGCTTTTTATTGGTCTGGCAACCAACATGGGAACAAAGGGCTGTCGCCTCGGACCAATGCTACCAAAAGCATCCCAACGAAATTAAGCAGGCCACCGAGCCTAGCCCAGAAGGGGGAATCAGAATAGACACCTGGGGCCCACTCCAGGGTGGTGCAGGTTTTCTTATGCATCTTCGGGGTGAGGCTGGAGCGCAGATCAATATCAATGCCAAGGCAAACTAGGTAAACGTCTATCAGAATGGAAGAGTTGTGGTCCAGTTTTATGAATCTAATGAGGGTGGTGATACCTGCTTGTCTGGTGAACTCTGCGAAGATAGGGGCCATGCAAGACTGCATAATGTAGGGGAATCCAGCGAAACCCATGGGGAAGCGTTTAAATCTAAAATGTTCACCCCCCACAAAGCACGCCGAACCAAGGCCTAGCATTGGGGTGAAGTTTTACATGGTAAAATCCATGCTGCAGGTCAATTTTGATTGCCCACGTGGCCTACACCACTCAGAACCTTTCCTAAAGACCGGAGCTGGAAAGGAAGGGGGGTTATAAAGACCTGACTCGCTGCACCCATACGTTAACAGTTGAGGAAATTCTGTGTTGAGCAACTCCTTCATTCTGATCATTTTGTTTTCATTATCTATACAAGCGTTGAGGTCCCCCACGAAGAAGATAGGTAGATTGTGGTTTGATAGGGCCTGGAGTGGGACTTCTAAGTTTAGCTGTATTCGTGGTGGTCTGTAGTGAGTGGCCACTATTATGGGGCCAGAGCTTGTGTCAATTTTGCAGGCTAGAAAGGAGGTGTCATGTGTGTTGACGAGGGAGTGGTGTATGTTGCGCTTTACTAGGATAGCAGATCCTAGGTGCCGCGCCTGTGGGGATAGGTACGTGTGATAGCCTTCAATGCGGAGTCTGTTGTTGGGAGGGTGTAGGCTGGTGGAGTTCAGGACTATTATGTCGGTCTTTGTGTGTTGAGTACCCAGTTGGCGACTGTATGGCGAATACCGTGCCAGCTGCGTACGTTTAACTGTATTAGGCTAAGTCGACCTATTGTCGTGGGCGGAGTGCGCGGAGGCTGACTTGCCTGGTATCGTCCTCTTCTCCTTGGTAATTGCCCAGGAGGCATGAGGGGCGAGTACCTTGACTCGTGTGGGTCACTGCGGTGTTGTTGGGTGGGGGAGCCGTAGTGGATGGAGGAGTGTGTTCTGTGGGCGTCGAAGTGGTGGCTTTGGAGGGGGGAGTTTGTGGCGTAGAGTTGGAGGATGAAGGGCTAGAGATAGTTGGAGAGATGCAGATTATGAGAGGAGGGGGTGTTGGGGGAGAGAGAGGAGGTTGGTTCGGCGGAGGGGTTGAGGGGGAAGGAGAAGGAGGAGTGGAAACGACAGGAGAGGGGGGGTTTGTTTGTCCCGTGCCTGTGTGCGCGGATGGGGCTTTGGGGTGTTTTTTTTGGGGGATTGGCACGGGGTGTGGTGGACTGAGTCAGTGGGGTTTGGGAAGACGGCGGAAGCTGTGGGAGAGGGGTGGTGGCAGTGGAAGGAAGGCGGGGTTTTGATATAAGAGGTGGAAGAGGTGCGGGCAGGAGAGGCGGGAGCAGTGGCTAAGGAAGGTGCAGGGACAGGACAGGCGGTGGGAAGAGCGTGATGAGAGTGGGGGCCAGTGGTTCCTGGCGGGGAGGGGACGAGTGCGGGTCTGGATGTGTGTTCGTCTATTAGAGCGAACACCTTCTCAGGGAAGGTGATCTGCTCTATGCCATTGGAGGCGAATAGTGTATTAAGTAGTTGGGCGTGTAAGCGAGGGTCGCCCCTCGACATGTCTTTTGCCACCACTGAGAGCAGGGTGGCCAGGTGTAGTTTTGTTTTTGTGTTGTCACTTGTGTGGGGTGGGGGTGGTGTGTGGGTGTTGGTAGTAGTGGGGGCCTCGTGAGTGTTAAGGGGCTGGGGGGGAGATGGGATGTGTGGGTCAGGTGTGGTTGCTGCAGGGGGGGGGGTCTGGAGCAGGCAGCGGCGGCGAATGTTCTGATGAGGGAAGGGGGGGGCGGAGTGTATGGTTGTGTATATTTTGTTGTGGGCGCCTAATAGCCACCACGGCGTCATGGCAGGCCTTACTTAGGTAAGGGCACCTCGGGTTAACGGCGACCTGGTCGCTGCCACAGTTTGCACAGAGGGCTGTGATGGAGGTGCAGGACGTGTAGTGGTGCCCCACTGCACTGCACTGCACTTTGAGCAGATTAAGTCTGCTCAGCATGTGCTGGTGTTGTGTCCAGTCTTGTAGCACCGGTGGCATTGTGTAGGTCTAATGTTATGTTGTTCTTCGATGTATTGTGGGTTTGTGAGGGTGCTGCAGACCTTGATGCCTTGGTCTAGCAGCATGTTTTTTGTGGTGTCGCTGGACAGTGTGATCACTGCCCAGTTCTTCGACTTGTTGAAATACAGGTCCTTGATGACCTCCTCCCCGTATTCCTGTCGGAGATGTGACCGGAGGTCCTCGTTTGTGAACGCTAACCACAAAGGGTTGGTCCTTGTTACTCGAATCTGGTATCTCTTTAGGATACCATCAGCGAGTCTTGTTTAGAGGTTGAGTGCGGTGGTAGTTTCCTCATGGAAGGTTAGCGCGTCCTCCTGTGAGCGGAAGACGAGCTTGTGGCCTGTGGGTAGTTTTATAATGTTGGTGATCGGGGTGTCGTGAGTGGCGGCTAGGTTCAGTAGTGTGTGGTGGTTGATTGTGGCGGGTGTTGTTTCGGAGTTTTGGCGTTAATATTATTAGGTGAGAGTTGTTTGCCATTTTTATTACTATACGGTTACTCTTTTGGGGTTGGGCGTACCCCTGGCCCGCTGATTAGGACCCCGTGGATGTGGTGAAGGGTGATGGATGAGTATGGACCTGGTTGGGCTTCTCAGCGAGTGTATGGATTTGCAGCCCGTTATATACGGCAGCTTGGCTGACGTCATAGTTTTGGTGATTACACAAAGCTGGAGTAAGGACGTCATGAAGGTTGAGCCTCAAATCTTACGGCGGCTCGGTCGATCCGCAGGGCTAAGTTCTGAGGGGACCCAAGTCCCCACTGGTCTTCTGTGAATAAACATGAAATGATATAAAATTGGGAAAGAATGTCCCAAGGAGTAACAACACCAGCAAGGAGAATGAAATGGGGACTCAACCATGTGCCAAATTTCAAAGCAAATTGCCCCTTTACATATTAGGGCAATAGCCTCCTTCGAATTGGAGTAAAGATAAGCGTCTGGGTTGGGGATGAAGACGAGGAGGTCAGCAAATTCCACTCTTATGGCATATGTGGAGTTTTCTAGGATCATGCAGGTGGTATCCTGGTTCTTTAGGACCCATCCCATGGTGAAGAGGGTCGCGTCAAAGTAAATGTCTTCTGTTTTGGGAGGGGGAACCAGTGGACCCTATGGGTGGCCAAATATTCAGTCAGCTTATCCCGATTGCTAAACAAAGGTCCAAGCTGAAAGATTTATTGGGGGCACATTTGGCAAACTTCGTACGTGGCAGCCATAATAATAACTAAATGCAAAGCCTTAGCAAAGCATAACCCTTTCTTTCCGGAATTTATAATTTGTGGAAATCAAAATTTTAAATTTTGCACACTTGTTAATTGGAACAAAGTAAAAATATTGGCATACAATTTTTATTCTAATTTTCCCAAAAAGTGTAAATTTTGAGACGATAAAAAATTTAGCAATGGGATTTGTACATCTAGTTATGATGAAGTCTTTTATATAATTTCTTCCTTTATTCATGCATAAAAGTATGATGACTATCTATCTGAGAAGGCCAATGATCAGTCTTATCAAATCTTCAACTGGCCTTACTGAAATAAGCTTCCTGTTTTGTTGTTTCCCCACATCATTTGATGATCTGCCTCATTTCTTTACCATCACATTACCTTCTTTAAGCAAAGCCTCTGCTATTTCAGCACAAATCTATCAGCTTTTTATATTGCACCTATTTTCTTTGAGTGCAATAGTGCCTGTCTCCATTGACAATGGAGACAGCTAAGAGATAAATTTTTTTTAAGGTTATATAGTTTTACACCTACTTCTGTTCTGTACACTTTACTAACATATCATTTAATTCTACCCCTCCCTTGTCCTTATTGTACTCCTCGATCATTGCAGGGATATTTATATCAATGTACAGTTTCTCACAAACTGACTAACGTCTCACCTGACTAGCTGGAGGGGAGAAGGATTGCCAGAAGGGCAACCCGGGAACACCGCGCATAGGCCAACTGAGCCCCAAAACGGGGGAGGCTGATAGCCATTCCCACAAAGTTTAAAAGCCCACCCAATCGAGCCCAAAAGGGGGAGGACGAGGTAACACGTGGGGCCCAATTCAGGGCAGCCGTCGTCTTCTTCTTCATCCTGGGGGTGAGGCGGGTCTTGTTGGCGCGCAGGTCAATATCAACTCCTAGGTACACGAGTTGACGGGTAGGGGTAAGCACGGACTTCTTCACATTAATTTTTATGGAAGAGTTGCGGACCCGATCTACAAAATCAAGAAGGGCGGCGGGGCAACCTAGGCCCAGGATGTCGTCCAAATACGTGTAGACCACAATGCCAGCTTGTCGGGCAAACTCCGCAAAAATTGGAGCCATGCATGCCCGCATAATGTAGGGGGACCCGGCGAACCCCATGGGTAAACGTTTAAACCGAAAACGCTCACTACCACAGAGCACGCCGAACCAAGGCCGGGCATTTTCATGCAGTGGGATATGATAGAACCCATGCTGGAGATCTATCTTAATTGCCCACGTGGCCTCTCCCGCATCACGAGGGAAGCTGGAAAGTAGGGGGGGTATAAAGACCCGACACGCCCAAAGGGGACATGTCGTAAATGAGTCTATCTTCAGACTCATTTTTGGGGACTAGGAACACCTGATGGGCGCACCTAATCCGCTGCCAGCGTTCAACAACGCCAGCGCGTTCGAGGGTACGAAGCACCGGGAGCATCAGCTTATTGCTGGGGGCGAAGTGACGATACTGGCCAAGGAACACCCGCACCCCTTTTCCTCCAGCAGCCTTAGCCACATTGGAGGGAAGGGGAACGTGGTGACACACGTTACCAGGGATAAAATCACATATGTGACGTTGGAGGGGATCCTTATTAACCCGCGCCAGCGAATCAAAAACACTCACCCTCGGCGTCGTTGTCGTCATCACCGTCGTCCCAGTCCTGACCAGACTCAACCCTGGCGGCCGGGGGCGCGTCCTGAACAAGAGCCTCCTCATCCGGCGAAGCAGGGGGGTCGTCAGGGGCCGGTTCCGGGACGTTCTCGATGAGATCCAGGACGTCGCGGAGTTGGGGGTCAGCGTCGATCAGAGCCTGTGTGTTGTCCTCCACAGGCACCACCATGTTAATGGCGTCAACGGCGGCGGCTAGTCCAGGGTCAGCCGCAAGGAGGCGTTGTTGAGAAGTCAAATCAAAATCCTCCAGATCCCGATCCTCGGGAAGTACCTCGGCGCCCCATTCAGGAAGGGCATCAATATTAAAGCCGAGAGGGAGGTCTGCCCCAACCCCAGGGAACCCATCAACCCAGGGAGGGGGGGGAGCAAAATTAAAGATGTCTCTAACTGCCCAAACCTCGTCTTCCCAAGAGTCACACGGTGACCTATTATTTTCGGCCATCACGAGCCTTGCTCCTGGTCCTAGGCCGACGGGGAGGGGCGGGACGCGCCCAAGACTCCCTTAGGACGGTACGGTTATAGATGACCGGGTCTATTGGGATACCCACACCCTGGGTAGCCTGGAGGCGGTGATCCTCCAAGGTGTACCCCCACCCAACGTAGGAGACTAAATAATAGAGGCGCAGCCTGGTATGCAGGCGTGCGGTCTCCTCCTCCAGAAGATGCTCCCTAAGGCGGAAGGCGATGAAGAGAAGCTGGAGCTCTTCAATATCCCTAGTTCTGAAAATAGGGGGGGTGGAAGGGGTGGTGACTCGGGCTCGTAAATGTGTAACAACAAGTGGCCAGTCCGGGGTAACCCGGCGGGCCTCCACAATTTGTGGAACACCCTGGTTAGGCTGGAAGCCTAGCACTGGCTCATCGAAACCCAGCACTCTGCGTGCGTCGTGGGGTTGAGAATCCCACGGGGTGGAAGCCCTGGGAAGGGGCGGGACCTCCCGAGTGCCGATGCTATCAAGGGTCTGGCGTCTGAGGGTATCTAACTCTTCTGAATCTGAAGGGACACTTTCGACGGGGGCGGGAGCGGCGCTGGTAGTACTAGCAGTAGGGGGAGGTGTCGGCGAAGGGTCCCGTGCCGGGGCCTGCGCAGCCGGCCTGGAGCGTGTCTGAGCACCCTTTGAGGGTGTTCTCTTGCTAGGGGTCCTGTTTTTAGGAGCCATAAGAAGACGGGTCTTCTAATTTAGAATCCCGTAATACGCAAAAGCGGATAAAGAACCTCCTATGGCGATTTAGGCCTAGCACAAGAAATCACATCAAGACTTACCCCAGGTCGAAGGTTAAGCAGAATTAATTAATTAAAATCAGTGAAGCTGATTAGAATAAAGACATTAATGCGCCTTTTTCACTATACATGATAAATATGAAGCAACTATGAACTAATTATCACAAAAACGAAGTTGCTTTTAACAAAACAATATTTATACAAAATTAATGGTTAACCAGAGGCAGGCGGAGCACTTGATTGCGCAGATGTTTTGTTGCATTCCGTATGATAATCCCATGAGCCTCTTCTCTCTAGCTTTAGCTCATTCTGTCAATCTAATTACCACATTTCCACTTACTCCCAAATCTACATCTGTTTGTGCACTCTCTTTACCAACATATATTTTGAAATCATATATAATGCCACTAGCTCCTCATCTAGCAAAGATTTGTTTTTTTTTTTTATATACTGCTTTAGAGAAGAATGACCCTTGAATGGGATCCTAATCTCTTCTAGTTATATTCTTCGGTAACACTTCAGTTTTGGGGTGCACGGCAGGTGGCGCTGTTTATAGGCTACAATATACTTATAATGTCAGCTATGAACAATCAAGGGGTTATATTTTTTTGTATATGAGTATATACTGGGACAGTCCCCCCAGACACCTCAATTGATTGAAACTCGGGATCACTGCAGGGTGGTCCTCCCACAGTGATAGCTACCCCACGAGCAGTCCCCTTGAATTTACTGGGTTTTTTACCCAATTTTTGTTTCGCTGCAAATGACCACAGATTTTTACTGGCAGAAAAAAACGTAACATTGACAAACAATGCTTACTTTTATAGGTTTCTTGATTAGTTTATGCGCCTAAATAATCTAAGTTTTTTGCCATCATGCAAAATAAACCTGAATTTGAATAACAAAGAAGCACAACTAGAGCATGAAAAATCCATAATGAAACAAACAACTGCGAAGCGGGTCCTATTTATAGGTATAACGTTGCCAGTAAGATGCTGTTATCAGACCCTGCCTGTGCTTGAGAATCACCAATAAGGATGACCCTGACACATTTGTATGCAGATAACCGAGTCTTTGCTTTCGGGAGCGCTTTGTTGGTTTCCTCTTTTTTCTCTACAATTTTCTTTTTCTTGTCTTCCTTTGGCTTCTCTTCTTTTTCTAATTTCTCTTTTCCTTTCTTTTCTTCTTTTGGCTTGTTGAGTCAGTCCTGCAGCAGAAGACTCCTACTCTTGGACGTCTGAGGCCTTCTCCAGTTCGCAGAAGTGTCGCACTAATTGCATCTGATAGCTCCTTGAACCCCGCCCCGTCCATCTATAAACTTTGCAGGTTGACTTGTGGAACAGAGGACCATTCTTCACCATTTTAAAAACTCTGGGACCATATGCATTAAAAGTTTTTTGTGTGAGATTTTGTCTCTGCGCTAATCACATCCACCTATTTCCAAATGGTTTTTGTCATTTAGCCAACAAACCTTTTGACCAAGCATACCAACCCTAAGGTCTCCCCAGCTCCCAAATGTGCAGCACGAGAGGCCCAGGTAAACTGAATCTCTGATTTTTTGACAGGGGTGCTTGAGGTGTAACCGTCTTCATTCTAAGCCCTACTAATCAACTAAACCTAAGTGCCCATAACTTCATCCTCAAAATCTCTACCCACGACTGTTATGGCCAGCATCTCTGGTTCCTCCGTCGCTACAAGGTCACGAAGTTTAAGAAACTTTCCTGATTGATCCCGCATTAAACAAAAGAACTTTCAGGAAGTCCCAAAATGTAGGATTCCTTATGCTCTTATATTTTCCGTCATGTTTGCCTCTTGTTGGTGGTGTGGTGGCATCCTTTCTATAACGACCTTGAGTGACAGGCGAATTGGTGCACATCCCCCTTCACTCCTTTGGGTCTGCTCCACTAGATCCTGTGTAATGTTTGAGAGTACAGCCTTTCCTTTAAAGGAATGTTGGACCCCATCCCTACTATAATGGTGCCGTAATGCGCCACAAAAGGCACCAGGGAGGGGGCTAGGTTGCTTTTAGGATTAAGAATGCTAGGGTTCGTAGTACTATTCCGAGGCTGGGGCAGATTTCCTGTCTCGGTGTTCCAGGATCAGAACTAACCGAGGGGCGCAGTTTGGGCACCCCTTTTAAGGGGGAACGTTGCACAGAGATTTCCTGGGTGGTATATGAAGGTCTCTGGTAATGGATCCTTCCACAAATGCAATTTAATCCTTAAAGAGTAATACACACCTTTATTGGTATACATAGAAAGTGGTCATGGACTATTTAGGTACCTAACTAGACCATATTAACGTTTAAGGAATGTAACGCAGCAATGAGTCAGGAACATGGCGCGAACACGAATCGTGACTGAGGTCGTGAGTGTCCAGTATATAGTCGGAGCATAGTCACGTGAATGATTTCATGATCTCACCAAAAATCCATCAGACTAGGAAATTTATCATGCAGTGTTGGACACATTACAGGACCTCCTGAAACAAAAGGTTATAATTAAACCATGGAAAAATGGAGAGGGAGACATTTTCAGTCAATAAAAAAAAATACAAATCATATATATTAGATTTACCAATTTCAGTATACATAGTTTTATTTGGGGATTTAGGACATAACTTCTGCTGATATATAGGTAAAATTTTGCAAAAAATACTAGCAGTTATCTGCATTGTGATTTCTTAGACCATACTTACAATTACTAATTTAGATACTTATATTTTCATCCAATAGACTTTGATTTGGGCGCCGATAAATTGTCAGTTAATAAATAAGACATTCAATACTGTTTTGAGTCTCCAGTTGCAGAGTTGAACTTTTGTAGGTTAAATTTCTTAATTAAGCCCCCAAAATGCTTGGATGTGATAAAAAAAAAAAAATTATCTTTCTTGAAGACAGCGTTTATTCTGACTTGTTATATCGACTAACCATCTTTGCAGTAATTTTACTTTCTGTGAATGCGCTTTTATAAATTAAACGGCATTGGTGCTCAGAAAAGAAACTGGCAATAAGCAACTTGTTCTACTTTTGTTGTTTTTTTTTTTTATCAAGAAACTTGTTTCAAATGCGCTAAATTTAAAAGCAGAATGTGTTTTACGTTTTGCTGAATAAAGTAACGCTGATCTATTTGTATTTTCCTTGGTAACTCAATAGTGTTGTGTAAAGGTTTTTATTAAAATATTTTGAAAATGTAATAATAATATAGTACTACCCCACTCAACTGCTTACAATATTCCTCCGGGTGCATGATCTTTGCAAAAGGCCATGTTTTGGTTTTATATTTTGGTTAAGATTACTTGGCAACACTGCAGTAAATCTGTTTTTTAGGATTATGATCCCTAATATAGCGTAATTGAGATACAATCCTTAATCGAATTTTGCTAAACAATATAAGATATATACAATTTAAGATATAAAAAGGCCCTTATTATTGAAAAATAATCTCTAGATTTTTCATCATTTGAGCAAATTTTCAAACTAATTCCCCATGTCCCAAGGAGTAGCAACAGCAGCAAGGAGAATGAAATGGGGATTCAACCATGTGCCAAATTTCAGCTCTGGTGGGAATTATAATGGATGAACAAGAGACAATGGGCATGGGATGAAATAAATTCTCTGTATGAGTTCAGACAAGTAATAGTAGGTTTTTAAAAATAAAATAGCAATTTGTTGGTGATTGACAGGGCAATTTATTTATTGTGATGGGTGTAGCATTATATAAATGGACTACTACCTTAAATAGTCTTATAATGGGAAGCATAGAATGGAAATGTGCTTTTCCATGCAAATTTACCAATTATTTTATGACCCAAATGTAATTTGATATTAGTAGGGATTACAAAATGTACTAAATAGGGTGTAATCCATTCTTTGGTTTATGTAGTACAATTCCTGTTTATAAAAATTATTCATTGAAGAATTGACTGGTCTGCTGGAGTCTATTCAATATTCAGTTCTGTAATATTTCATTTTGCTTTGTCTTCTGTAGTAGTTATTTCGTTAGTTTAGTTTATACCTGTAATTTTTAATTTATCTATTAAATTATTTTAATAAATTTGGTGAACTCCCTGTATATCCATTTATATCATGCTGCCCTCGGCGAGGGGACCCTCCAAATCTCTCTCCTTCGCCTACAGGTGTAGGGGGACCCCCTCACTCTCCTTGTCTGGAGGTGCTTTCAGGCTCCAGTGCCCCCTTTACTTTACCAGGGGCCTGCCAAGAAACCAGCAGGCATCCCATAGTCGACCCCTCCCCATTGAAGTGGCTCGGTAGGGCAAACCCCCTTAGGGGGGAGAGGGAAGCCAAGCCCCATCGGTCGCTTCCCTCAAAAGACCTGCTGGCGACAATAGTTGCGAAGCGCTGCCAATGGGACTTGTGATGGCGATTCCGACCTCGGCTTCCACCCCTATGCAAGGTCCTCCTCAGGCGGCTAGGGTTTCCCATGCAGTACAGGAAGGGAAGGGTACTTTGACAGATGACACGAGCCCGGTTCCGATCTACCCTATTCTAGGCGGTCGTGTTCGGCCTATTATGGGAATGGGTCAACTGATAGGGAGAAATAGACGAGGCGCAATCATGTGTCCACCAGGGGGCGGTGGAGCGCCCAGCAAGAAGGCACCTCCGCAGAACAAAGTGCTCAACATCTTCGAAAATATGAGACCGGGAGGCATCAATAAAGGAAGCCGCCCGGGACCCAACCCAATTTGCTCGCCGCAGATGCAAGCAAGGTGGGAGGGGAAGGCAAGGGATGAGATGGGCGGGAGGCATCAATAAAGGAAGCCTCCCAACAAGGGGGGGATGGAGGCACGGGATAGGATGGGCTGTCCGATAGGACGATGGCCAAGTGATCGACCACCGTAAGTCGAGGAAAGAAGGACAAGTCTACAGCACTAAACGAATCAGTTTTAACATGGCAAGAAGTAAAGTCGCCGGAATTTAAAAGGGAATCGGATCATAAGAGGACCTCAACCTCTCCGCCCCGGGCATTACGGGTAGTATCACCCCAAGATGGGTGGCGAGCATTAAAATTATGAAGTGATAAAACCGTGGTAGGTAACTCGCCAGATTGACTCAAGCAGTTAAAAGCTTTGAAATAAAAACCCTCTCAGCAACAGCCTGCAATGTAGTACAGGGAAAGTGGCAAGGCAGCTCGCCTGGGCTCCAAACAGGGTGAGGAGGAATCCTTCCATTTGCGCTGACGCAGACGCCTTGAGGAACTGCCGGATATCCTCCCGAGACAGAGGGACGAACATGAGCAAACGGCACTGACAAAGTAGGTGGCTAGCTGACTCCGCACCCTTCGAAGGGCCAGGGGGCGCGGCGATTTGCCATCCTGGCCGCCGTGCTGACGGGATCCAGCGCTCCGTCTAGCCCCAGCTTAGCCTCTCTTCCTTCCTTCAGATAGCCCGATTTCTCCCCTACCTCGTCGCTTTTCATTCCTCTCCCACAACTTTCTCTGGTCAGCCTCTAATTTCACAGGGTAGATGCTGACCTTCTTCTCAAGCCAACCACCCTGGATCGGAGCTGAGGGGGGTAGGGGACATTGTTCCCTAACCCCTGATCTCCGGTTCGAGGTGGAGGTTTTTTAACAACCTGCTTCATTCCCACCCATACCTTCCTCACATCCCTTTCCTTCTCCTCTTCACATTCTATCAATTTTACGCCGTGTCCAAGGTGGAGCCACCATGCCGATGGACTGCCAGGCCACCAGGCGGGAGGGGTGGTCACGAATGGCGGTTCCTGGCTCTGCTGGGCCTGTAAGCACCTCTTGCAGTGCGGGCTACTGCAAGAGGTGGTGAGCGATTGCGTCCCGTAAAACAAAGAGGGTCACCATGCCCAATGATGCAAAACAAAAACATCTCCCCTTAATTCCCCCCTAAATCAACGGAGCCGCCCTCGTGCAGCTCCACAGAAAAGATGGAGGTTCCCCCTCCCCCTGTGCTTGCGCAGGGGACACTCCATACCTCTTTAACGGGAGAGGAGGCTTACGCCTACGGGTGTAGGGACTCCCCCTCACCCCCTTCTCTAGAGGTGCTTTTGGGCACCTCCCGATCTCCAGCGGCAGTCCCTCCTTTGCTTTCTAAGGGGACTGCCAAGAAAGCCAGCAGGCAGCCCATTGCCAACCGCCCCTCGTGCAAGCGGCTCGGTAGGGCAAACCCCCTTCGGTCGCTTCCCTCAAAAGACCTGCTGGCAAGAATCTTAAACCTTGCCGGGGTCAAGGCCTGTGCCTCCCCACAAAAGACTGTTGAAGCTGCCAAGGGGACCTGCGATGTCCTGGGAGGGAATGGCCAACTGGAGGCCCCTCCTTTGAGAGACATGGTCCTTGAGGAAACCCAGCCTCAGAGGGTAGGACCTTCAATGGGGGGGAATCTGGGCTCGGCGCCAAGCTCCGAACCTGAATCCGCCCCTATGCAAGGGCCTCCGAAACAGCACAAGGAGGGGAGGGATCTCCTCTGACCCGTGCCCCTGCGACCACTAGGACCTTTTCCATTTCGGAGAAGGACCTGGTTGAGGCCGGTCCATCTGGCCAAGGGGCTTCTGTCGGCGGAGGAGAGAAGCGGGTTCATTCCCCTCCCTCCTCTCCTAAAAAGAAGAAGAAGACTAGGGGCTCCTCTCCATCCTTGGGGGCTGTGGGGACGGATGGGTCTGCTGCCACTTTGGCTAGCGACCAGGCCAAGACCGGCCCCTCTGCCCCCCGGGTACGGAGCTCCTGACCATGACAAAGACGAAAAATGCACAGAGCGGAGCCTCGATGACATCAGGGCCCCTCATTCAGAGGTTACCTGGCGTTTTCGAGCCCGCTGGCTTCAAACGCTTCCTCGTTATTCGCTCCACTGATAGCACCATGTTGTCCAAGGGCAACATGATCCATCAGAGGAGAGGATTAGCTAGTGCAATTGGTTGGATGCCGAAGGTAACCCGTTTCTCGGACGGGAGCCTTCTGGCGAATCCATCCGAGGCGGCCAAGATAAGTGCTCTTCGGACACTTCATGGCACCCCGGTGAGTGTGACGCCGCACTCTACTATGAACTTTGTGAAAAGAGTACTTTATGCGAGGGAACTCGTTGACTACTCCATTGAGGACATCACCCTAGAGCTGGCCGACCATGGGGCGGTCAAGGTCGAACGTGTGATGAGAAAACAGTGGGGCCTCGAGACCCACCCCTACACTCTTCGTCACGTTCGACTGTGACAAGCTCCCTGAGTCGGTGCGTGCCGGTTGGTACCGCTACCGCGTGAAGGCATTCGTGCCACTGCCGTGGCGGTGCTATTACTGTCACCGCTTCGGCCATACGAATCGATCATGTAGACGTTCAAAATCGGGGTCACACGAAGTCTGTGTAAATTGCTCCAAGGTCGCACACGATAAGTCCAAATCGTGTGTGGCCAAGTGTGTCAATTGTGGAGAGCCGCACCCTGCTTCTTTGAAGCAATGTGGTGCATATCTCCTTGAGAAAGAAATCCTGGCCGTTCAGGCCCATGATCGACTCTCATTCCGCGAGGCAAAGGACTTGGTCCTGGCGCGCCCGGCTCTGCCTGGGACGTCATAGGCCTCAATACTTAGGAAAGCACCCTCTGCTCTTGGCCCATCCAGGCCAACGAGCACGGTTGTTTCCGCGCCCATTCGGAGCCCTTCTGCGGGCTCTACTACACCCGGGCGCTACCCTGGTAAAGCTGGTGGCAAAAAGGTTTCACACCCAGCCCCGGCTAAAACCCGGGCTCCCCCCTCTTCCCCCAGCGTGACCGTTTCCCGTAAGGCGAAACGGCCACGCGCCTCCACAGAGTCGTTAGACTCACAGGAGGCAACACCCCTGAAGATGTTCGCTAGGCCATCTTCCGGGGTTCCTAAAGCTGTTCCCCGAAAGGAGGACAGCAACAAAGGAGCTTCGGCCCCTTCGCCCACGCCCCGTGGTGGAGCGAGTGGCTCGGAGACGGTGGTTCCTCGAAAAGAGGGCCCCCCGCCTCCGAAGCCGCAACGCCCGCCTAAGGTTTCGAGGCGGAGGGAGGAAAAGACTCGCATGGCGAGCCCAACCTCCACAAATAAGTCCTCGAAGGCGACAGCGCTTTGTCCGGCCAACAGCGCCCGTGGTTCTGCCCCCGGGAAGCGTACGGCCATTCCCGTGAGGGTCTTCAATTCGAGGAGGGCCCCCGCGTCTCCTCCGAGCTAGGCCTGGAGGGCATATTCCTTCAATGGAATTGCGGTAGACTCCGGGCCAACTGGGAGGAGCTGCGGAGGCTCGTCTCGTCCCGTTCCCCGTTAGCTATTTTTTTGCAGGAGACCATGCTATGCGCGTGCTCGCTGCCTGCCCTCCCGGGGTATAAGGGTCTTGCGACCCCACCACCGCGGGATGGCCGGGCTGGGGGATGCGCGGTTTACACCCGGCATGATGTCTCTGTTCTTCCTTTCTCTTTAGATACCTCCCTTCAGGCAGTGGCTGTGCAGCTGCACCTGGATAGGAGGTATACTATCATTTCTGCGTACATTCCACCGTCAGCTGACTTCGACGCGGGGGACTTCCGCCGAGTCGTGGCACGGTTGCCGAGGCCCTATCTCTTGCTTGGAGATCGTAACGGCAGGCATCCTCTCTGGGAAGATTACTCCATAAATCCCAGGGGACAAGTCCTTGCCGATATGATCGAAGAGCTTGAGATGGGTGTCCTAAACGTGGATGAGTTTACGCATCACTGTCCGAGAACCGCTTCATTTTCTTGCCTCGACCTATCTTTGTGCTCTTCGGATGCACAGCCTGATTTTGATTGGGGGGTTTTCGATGACCTCCATGGTAGTGATCACTTTCCCATTGAAATATCATTTTCAGGGCAACTGCCGCCTGAGAGACCACCTCGGTGGTACTTGGCGCGGGATCGGTGGCCTGCATTTCAGGAAATGACTGAATTCTCTATCTCAGTCGAGGAGTTTAGGTCGGTAGATGAGGCCGTTGAGTTCTTCTCCAGCAAACTCATCGCCGTGGACCTGACTACTATTCCTAGGACGTCTTGCCGTTTTGCACGCCGACCACTCCCATGGTGGTCGGCCGAGTGTGAGACGGCCCTCAACCAGAAGCGTTATGCCTATATGCGTATAAGCGCCGCCCGAACGATTTCACTGGCGCTGAATTTCGTCGGGCTAGGGCTAGGTTCCGGTATATTTCGAAGCACGCCCGCCGCTCTTCTTGGCAGGCATACGTGTCTTCACTTAACGGGAAGACCCCTTTAGCTGAGGTGTGGAAGCGAGTCAAAAGGATTCGGAGCAAGTTCTCGCAGGACCCCCCTCCCGTTCTCCAGGAGAATGGGACCGCAATCTCGGACCCCGCGTCCGTGGCGGAATCCTTAGCGACCGCTTTTTCCGCATTCTCTAGCCGTGATGCTGCTCCGCCAGCATTCCATGCACGTCGTGATGTCGCGGAAGGCCGCCGGCTGGACTTTACCTCCAGAGGCGGAGAACCCATCAACGACAAGTTTACTGTGAGTGAGTTGCGTTCCGCTCTCGCTTCGTGCGCGGACACCGCCCATGGTCCGGACGATGTCCCGTACGCCATGCTTCGACACCTGGGTGAGCGAGGCATGGCTTTTCTGTTAGATTTGTTCAACAGGATCTGGGTGGAAGGTCTTCTCCCAGACTCCTGGCGAATCGCTACTGTGCTCGCCTTTCGCAAGCCGGGGAGAGATCACTTTACTCCGACCGGTTTCCGCCCAATCTCTCTAACCTCTTGCGTGTGCAAGTTGATGGAGAAATTGGTAAATGTTAGATTAGCCTATTTCCTGGACAGCGGAGGCCATCTGTCTTCTGCACAGTGCGGCTTCCGTAAGTTCCACTCCACGTCGGATGCTCTGCTCCGACTGGAAAATGCCGTTTGCGAGGCTTTCCTTCGTAGACAGCACTACGCCACGGTGTTTTTTTATCTGGAGAAGGCCTATGATACCGCATGGCGATACGGTATCATGGAGATTCCACACGATTGGGGCGAGGGGACGCCTCCCAATGTTTATATCTGACCCCGTAAGGGGCGCGGCGATTTGCCATCCTGGCCGCCGTGCTGACGGGATCCAGCGCTCCGTCCGGCCCCAGCTTAGCCTCTCTTCCTTCCTTCAGATAGCCCGATTTCTCCCCTACCTCGTCGCTTTTCATACAACCTCTCCCACAACTTTCTCTGGTCAGCCTCTAATTTCACAGGGTAGAATGCTGACCTTCTTCTCAAGCCAACCACCCCGGATCGGGGCTGAGGGGGGGGGGGGCATTGTTCCCTAACCCCTCAGCTCCGGTTCGGGATGGGGTTTTTTTAACAACCTGCTTCATCCCCACCCACATCTTCCTCACATCCCTTTTCCTCTCCTCTTCACAACCTATATTTTTTACGCCGTGTCCAAGGTGGAGCCGCCATGCCGAAGGACTGCCAGGCCACCAGGCGGGAGGGGTGGTCCCGAATGGCGGCGCCTGGCTCTGCCGGGCTTGTAAGCACCTCTCGCAGTGCGGGCAACTGCGAGAGGTGATGAGCTATTGCGTCCCGTAATCAAAAGAGGGTCACCATGCCCATGTATGAAAAAAAACAAAAACCCCAACTTCCCCAAAAACATCTACGGAGCCGCCCTCGGGCGGCTCCACCGAGAAAATGGAGGTCCCCCCCCTTGTGCTTGCGCAAGGGACCCTCCATAATTCTTTAACCGGAGAGGAGGCTTACTCCTCTCCTACGCCTACGGGTGTAGGGGACTCCCCCTCACCCCCTTCTCTGGAGGTGCTTTCGGGCACCTCCCTATCTCCAGCGGCAGTCCCTCCTTTGCTTTCTAAGGGGACTGCCAAGAAAGCCAGCAGGCAGCCCATTGCCGACCGCCCCTCGTGCAAGCGGCTCGGTAGGGCAAACCCCCTTAGGGGGGAGAGGGAAGCCAGGCCCCTTCGGTCGCTTCCCTCAAAAGACCTGCTGGCAAGAATTTTGAACCTTGCTGGGGTCAAGGCCTGTGCCTCCCCACACCACCTGACTAGTGACAATACTGCCAAGGGGACCTGCGATGTTCTGGGAGGGGATGGCCAACTGGAGGCCCCTCCTGTGATAGACATGGTCCTTGAGGAGACCCAGCCCCAGACGGTAGGGCCTTCCATGGGGGGGAATTCGGGCTCGGCGCCAAGCACCGAACCCGAATCCGCCCCTATGCAAGGTCCTCCTCAAATGGCTGAGGGCTCCGAGGCAGTAGAAGGAGGGGAGGGATCTCCTCCGACAGGTGCCCCTACGACAACCAGGACCTTCTCCATTTCGGAGAGGGACCTGGCTGAGGCTGGTCCATCTGGCCTGGGGACTTCTGCCGGCGGAGGTGAAAAGCGGGTTCATTCCCCGCCCTCCTCTCCTAAAAAGAAAAAGACTAAAAAGACGAAGAAGACTCGGGGCTCCTCTCCATCTGCGGGGGCTGCGGGGACGGATAGGTCTGCTACCACTTTGGTAGGCGACCAAGCCAAGATCGGCACATCCGGCCCCTCTACCCCCTCGTGTGCGGAGCCCCTGACTACGACTAAGACCAAGAATGCACAGGGCGGAGCCTCGATGACATCGGGGCCCCTGATTCAGAGGTTACCTGGCGTTTTCGAGCCCGCTGGCTTCAAACGCTTCCTCGTTATTCGCTCCACTGATGGCACCATGTTGTCCAAGGGCAACATGATCCATCAGAGGAGAGGATTAGCTAGTGCAATTGGTAGAGAGCCGAAGGTAACCCGTTTCTCGGACGGGAGCCTTCTGGCGAATGCGGCGAATCCCGCCGAGGCGGCCAAGATAAGTGCTCTTCGGACACTTCATGGCACCCCGGTGAGTGTGACGCCGCACTCTACCATGAACTTTGTGAAAGGAGTAGTTTATGCGAGGGAACTCGTTGACTACTCCATTGAGGACATCACCCTAGAGCTGGCCGACCATGGGGCGGTCAAGGTCGAACGTGTGATGAGAAAACAGGGAGGGGCCTCGAGACCCACCCCTACACTCTTCGTCACGTTCGACTGTGACAAGCTCCCTGAGTCGGTGCGTGCCGGTTGGTACCGCTACCGCGTGAAGGCATTCGTGCCACTGCCGCGGCGGTGCTATTACTGCCACCGCTTCGGCCATACGAATCGATCATGTAGACGTGCAAAATCGGGGTCACCCGAAGTCTGTGTAAATTGCTCCAAGGTCGCACACGATAAGTCCAAATCGTGTGTGGCCAAGTGTGTCAATTGCGGAGAGCCGCACCCTGCTTCTTCGAAGCAATGTGGTGCATATCTCTTTGAGAAAGAAATCCTGGCCGTTCAGGCCCAGGATCGACTCTCATTCCGCGAGGCAAAGGACTTGGTCCTGGCGCGCCCGGCTCTGCCTGGGACGTCATATGCCTCAATAGTTAGAAAGGCACCCTCTGCTCCTGGCCCATCCAGGCCAACGAGCACGGTTGTTTCCGCGCCCATTCGGAGCCCTTCTGTGGGCTCTACCCAACCTGGGCGCTCCCCTGGTAAAGCTGACGGCAAAAAGGGTTCATACCCTGCCCCGGCTAAAACCAGGGCTCCCCCCTCTTCCCCCAGCGTGACCGTTTCGCGTAAAGCGAAACGGCCACGCGCCTCCACCGAGTCGTTAGACTCACAGGAGGCAACACCCCTGAAGATGGTCGCTAGGCCATCTTCCGGGGTTCCTAAAGCTGTTCCCCGAAAGGAGGACAGCAACAAAGGAGCTTCGGCCCCTTTGCCCACGCCCCGAGGTGGAGCGAGTGGCTCGGAGACGGTGGTTCCTCGAAAAGAGGGCCCCCCGCCTCCCGAGCCGCAACGCCCGCCTAAAGTTTCGAGGCGGAGGGAGGAAAAGACTCGCATGGCGAGCCCAACCTCCCCCAATAAGTCCTCGAAGGCGACAGCGCTTTGTCCGGCCAACAGCGCCCGGGGTTCTGCCCCCGGGAAGCGTACGGCCATTCCCGTGAGGGTCTTCAATTCGAGGAGGGCCCCCGCGTCTCCTCCGAGCTAGGCCTGGAGGGCATATTCCTTCAATGGAATTGCCGTGGACTCCGGGCCAACTGGGAGGAGCTGCGGAGGCTCGCCTCATCCCGTTCCCCGTTAGCTATTTTTTTGCAGGAGACCATGCTAGGCGCGTGCCCCCTGCCTGCCCTCCCGGGGTATAAGGGTCTTGCGACCCAACCACCGCGGGACGGCCGGGCTGGGGGATGCGCGGTTTACACCCGGCATCATGTCTCCGTTCTTCCTTTCTCTTTAGATACCTCCTTTCAGGCAGTGGCTGTGCAGCTGCACCTGGATAGGAGGTATACTATCATTTCTGCGTACATTCCACCGTCAGCTGACTTCGACGCGGGGGACTTTCGCCGCGTCGTGGCACGGTTGCCGAGGCCCTATCTCTTGCTTGGAGATCTGAACGGCAGGCATCCTCTCTGGGGAGATTACACCATAAATCCCAGGGGACAAGTCCTTGCCGATCTGATCGAAGAGCTTGAGATGGGTGTCCTAAACGTGGATGAGTTTACGCATCACTGTCCGAGAACCGCTTCATTTTCTTGCCTTGACCTATCTTTGTGCTCTTCGGATGCACAGCCTGATTTTGATTGGGGGGTGGTCGATGACCTCCATGGTAGTGATCACTTTCCCATTCAAATATCATTTTCAGGGCAACTGCCGCCTGAGAGACCACCTCGGTGGTGCTTGGCGCGGGCGCGGTGGCCTGCATTTCAGGAAATGACTGAATTCTCTATCTCAGTCAAGGAGTTTAGGTCGGTAGATGAGGCCGTCGAGTTCTTCTCCGGCAACCTCATCGCCGTGGGCCTGACTACTATTCCTAGGACGTCTGGCCGTTTTGCACGCCGACCACTCCCATGGTGGTCGGCCGAGTGTGAGACGGCCCTCAAACAGAAGCGTTATGCCTACATGCGCTATAAGCGCCGCCCGAACGATTTCACCGTCGCTGAATTTCGTCGGGCTAGGGCTAGGTTCCGGTATATTTCGAAGCACGCCCGCCGCTCTTCTTGGCGGGCATACGTGTCTTCACTTAACGGGAAGACCCCTTTAGCTGAGGTGTGGAAGCGAGTCAAAAGGATTCGGGGCAAGTTCTCGCAGGACCCCCCTCCCGTTCTCCAGGAGAATGGGACCGCAATCTCGGACCCCGCGTCCGTGGCGGAATCCTTAGCGACCGCTTTTTCCGCATTCTCTAGCCGTGATGCTGCTCCGCCAGCATTCAATGCACGTCGTGATGTCGCGGAAGGCCGCCGGCTGGACTTTACCTCCAGAGGCGGAGAACCCTTCAACGACAAGTTTACTGTGAGTGAGTTGCGTTCCGCTCTCGCTTCGTGCGCGGACACCGCCCATGGTCCGGACGATGTCCCGTACGCCATGCTTCGACACCTGGGTGAGCGAGGCATGGCCTTTCTATTAGATTTGTTCAACAGGATCTGGGTGGAAGGTCTCCTCCCAGACTCCTGGCGAATCGCTACTGTGCTCGCCTTTCGCAAGCCGGGGAGAGATCACTCTACTCCGACCGGTTTCCGCCCAATCTCTCTAACCTCTTGCGTGTGCAAGTTGATGGAGAAATTGGTAAATGTTAGATTAGCCTATTTCCTGGACAGCGGAGGCCATCTGTCTTCTGCACAGTGCGGCTTCCGTAAGTTCCACTCCACGTCGGATGCTCTGCTCCGACTGGAAAATGCCGTCTGCGAGGCTTTCCTTCGTAGACAGCACTACGCCACGGTGTTTTTTGATCTGGAGAAAGCCTATGATACCGCATGGCGATACGGTATCATGGAGACTCTCCACACGATGGGGGCGAGGGGACGCCTCCCAATGTTTATATCTGAATTTTTGCGAGATCGTCGATTCCGCGTACGGGTGGGGGGAGCCCTCTCCGGCCCAAAGGAGCAGGAAGAGGGTGTCCCGCAGGGAAGTGTCCTCAGTGTCACACTCTTTGCCCTGAGCATCAACGGCATCACCTCGGTGCTGCCGGAAGATGTTCTCGCTACGCTCTACGTGGACGACCTTTCGATCTCTTTTGGCGCGGCCCAGATGCCAACTCTGGAGCGCCGACTCCAACAGGCATTGAACCGCGTCTCTCGCTATGCCGAAGCGCACAGGTTTCGGTTTTCTTTGGCCAAGACTAAGGTGGTGCACTTCTGCCGCCATCCACGGCTTCACCCCGACCCAGATTTGTTTCTTAATGGGGTGCGCCTGGATGTGGTTGAGTCGCACCGTTTCCTTGGTCTTGTATTCGACCGACGCCTCACCTGGGAGGCTCACATTCGCAGCCTTAGGGTCTCCTGTACCCGCGCCATGGACATTCTCCGTTCCGTGACGTTCAGCGCTTGGGGCGCTGATAGGGCTACCGCCTTACTTTTTTATCGATCCTTTGTTCGCTCGAAGCTCGACTACGGATGCGAGTTTTATGCATCCGCAGCCGAGCGTTTATTGCGGAAGGTGGATTCGATCCACCACACCGGCCTTCGCCTTGCGACCGGTGCCTTCCGCACTTCCCCCATTGAGAGCCTGTTGGTCGATGCTGGGGAGATGCCACTCGCTCTGCGCCGCGTGCAGTGCATCACTCGCCTGTACGCGCGAGCCCGGCGCCTCCCCCAGTCGCCAACAGCTCTCACTGCATCCGCAGCTGATCTCGATGGTGCCTATGCCGCCGAGAGACGCCAGTCATACCCTAAGCCCTTTGGGTTTAGGACCAGGAAACTCCTTCGAGAGGTAGATATAGCTCTCGGGCCGGTGGCGCCCCTGGTTCTGCCCAGGACGCCACCCTGGAGGGTACCACATTTGGCTATTTGTCGCCACGCCTCTGCTCCCAAAGCTTGTACTGCGCCGGGAGTATTGCGTTCGATCTTTTTGGAGCACACATCGTGTCACGCTGGTACCGTGCCAGTGTATACGGATGGCTCCAAGTCCCAAGAGGGGGTCGGCTTCCACGCCGTATCCCCTCTGTTTGAAGTCAGCGGGGCTCTACCAGGCGCTGCGTCTGTCTTCACGGCCGAGCTGGTGGCAATACACCACTCGGTACGGGAGATTACGCGACGTGCCCGGTTCGGAGACCGGATTGTGATTTATAGCGACTCACAAAGCGCCCTGAGTGCTCTCGGGGCATTGGAATCTCCGCATCCCCTGGTTCGCGAAATCCGTGACGCCACGGTTTTGGCGAGCCGGGCAGATGTCGAGATTATCTTCTGCTGGGTTCCTGGACATGTAGGAATTGCGGGGAATGAGCGCGCCGATGAGGGCGCCAAAGAGTCCGCGAGGACTCTGCGACCGGACCAGCGTTTCGCTCTTCCTCACACCGACTACATGGCAGGAATACGGGCAGCTCTTCGGACTGCTTGGCAAAGAAGATGGGAGACGGTCGAGGGGAACTTAAAGTTGCGTGCCATTGCGCCGCGACTGTTCCCATGGACCTATCCCCCAATGCCGCGGCGGCTTCAGGTTGCTTTCTGTCGTCTTCGAATCGGACACACTCGTGTGACGCATCGTTACTTGGTGGAGCGCTCGCATGTGCCCTATTGCAACGACTGCGTCGTCCCCCAGACTGTTCGGCATATTCTTGTCGAATGTCCCAGTCTGGGTGATCTTCGCGCACGATACCTGTCTCGGTACCGGGATGGGCGGGGTCGCTACCGCCTGTCCCTTGTACTCGGGACGAGTGCGTGCACCATGACTGGTGGACTTATTGACTTTTTGGGGGAGGCCGGCTTTCTCCCCTTTATTTAAGGTTCCTTTTTTTGTTATTGTTTTGTTTTAGGTTGCACTCTCCTGCACCGGGGTGAGGGGGACCTCCCCCCGCTGCCGGAGATTGCTTCGATTGTTAAGTTTTTCCAATTTATATTGATTGTTAAGTTTTCATATTTTAACTTTAAAGTAGCCTAATTCTAGGCTGTCGTGTTTTTCGGCGACTTATGCCCAAGTGGGTAGTTGCCAGATGGGCTCTATAAAAAAAAAAAAAAAAAAAATGTTTATATCTGAATTTTTGCGAGATCGTCGATTCCGCGTTCGGGTGGGGGAGGAGCCCTCTCCGGCCCAAAGGAGCAGGAAGAGGGTGTCCTGCAGGGAAGTGTCCTCAGTGTCACAATCTTTGCCCTGAGCATCAATGGCATCACCTCGGTGCTGCAGGAAGATTGTTCTCGCTACGCTCTACGTGGACGACCTTTCGATCTCTTTTGGCGCGGCCCAGATGCCAACTCTGGAGCGTCGACTCCAACAGGCATTGAACCGCGTCTCTCGCTATGCCGAAGCGCACAGGTTTCGGTTTTCTTTGGCCAAGACTAAGGTGGTGCACTTCTGCCGCCATCCACGGCTTCACCCCGACCCAGATTTGTTTCTTAATGGGGTGCGCCTGGATGTGGTTGAGTCGCACCGTTTCCTTGGTCTTGTATTCGACCGACGCCTCACCTGGGAGGCTCATATTCGCAGCCTTAGGGTCTCTTGTACCCGCGCCATGGACATTCTTCGTTCCATGACGTTCAGGTCTTGGGGCGCTGATAGGGCTACTGCCTTACTTTTTTATCGATCCTTTGTTCGCTCGAAGCTAGACTACGGATGCAAGTTTTATGCATCCGCAGCCGAGCGTTTATTGCGGAAGGTGGATTCGATCCACCACACCGGCCTTCGCCTTGCGACCGGTGCCTTCCGCACTTCCCCCATTGAGAGCCTGTTGGTCGATGCTGGGGAGATGCCACTCGCTCTGCGCCGCGTGCAGTGCATCACTCGCCTGTACGCGCGAGCCCGGCGCCTCCCTCAGTCGCCAACAGCTCTCACTGCATCCGCAGCTGATCTCGATGGTGCCTATGCCGCCTAGAGACGCCAGTCATACCCTAAGCCCTTTGGGTTTAGGGCCAGGAAACTCCTTCGAGAGGTAGATATAGCTCTCTGGCCGGTGGCGCCCCTGGTTCTGCCCAGGACGCCACCCTGGAGGGTACCACATTTGGCTATTTGTCGCCACGCCTCTGCTTCCAAAGCTTGTACTGCGCCGGGAGTATTGCGTTCGACCTTTTTGGAGCACACATCGTGTCACGCTGGTACCGTGCCAGTGTATACGGATGGCTCCAAGTCCCAAGAGGGGGTCGGCGTCCACGCCGTATCCCCTCTGTTTGAAGTCAGTGGGGCTCTACCAGGCGCTGCGTCTGTCTTCACGGCCGAGCTGGTGGCAATACACCACTCGGTACGGGAGATTACCCGACGTGCCCGGTTTGTAGACCGGATCGTGATCTATAGCGACTCACAAAGCGCCCTGAGTGCTCTCGGGACATTGGAATCTCCGCATCCCCTGGTTCGCGAAATCTGTGACGCCACGGTTTTGGCGAGCCGGGCAGATGTCGAGATTATCTTCTGCTGGGTTCCTGGACATGTAGGAATTGCGGGGAATGAGGGCGCCAAAGAGTCCGCGAGGACTCTGCGACCGGACCAGCGTTTCGCTCTTCCTCACACTGACTACATGGCAGGAATACGGGCAGCTCTTCGGACTGCTTGGCAAAGAAGATGGGAGACGGTCGAAGGGAACTTAAAGTTGCTTGCCATTGCGCCGCCACTGTTCCCATGGACCTATCCCCCAATGCTGCGGCGGCTTCAGGTTGCTTTCTGTCGTCTCCGATTCGGCCACACTCGTGTGACGCATCGCTATTTGATGGAGCGCTCGCCTGCGCCCTATTGAAACGACTGCGTCGTCCCCCAGACTGTTCGGCACATGCTTGTCGAATGTCCCAGTCTGGGTGATCTTCGCGCCGCGCACGACACCTTTCCCGGTACCGGGATGGGCGTGGTCGCTACCGCCTGTCCCTTGTACTCGGGACGAGTGCGTGTACTTTGACTGGTGGACTTATTGACTTTTGGGGGGGAGGCCGGCCTTGTGCCTTTCATTTAACCCGGTTTAATTGTTGTTGTTTTTGTTATTGCTTAGTTATTGTTATTTCTTTTTATTGTTTCCTGTTCAATTTTTTAAAGTAGCCTAGAACTAGGCTGTTTGTTTACGGCAACTTATGCCTTAGTCGGCAGTCGCCAGATAGCCCCTTAATTAAAAAAAAAAAAAAAAATCCTTAAACCACAGAACATCACTGAGGAGGAGGAAGTATCAGCAATCATCCAGCGGTTACCCATAAGTACCTTTATTCAATTCAGGGAAGTGTTAATTAAAGAGGAACACGCTGATGTTTTAGACTGCCTGAATGAGGCTTTTCTCAATACATATGGTAGGTCCCAAATAGATGACCTGAGAGAGCTTCTAAATAATCAGGAAATGGGAGATAAGAGTCCTATTTCCTTTTTATCTCATTTGAAGGACCTTATCAGGGTAAAAGGTGCGCAAACCGAACTTTTTAGCCCTCTCCTCACTGAAATTTTCATGAGAAGTCCCGAGGGAATTAGGCAATTAATCCTATGCTCGAACCCCACGAGCATTGATGAGGTTGCTGCAGCCGCAGATAAATTGTAAAAAAGTCCTTATGTGAATTAGGGCAACGGCCAAACTCACGGCCCATCTAACGAGGCTTCAATTTCGCGGGTTCGAGGCACGTCGAGCTCCTCTGACGAACGGGCCGAGCGTTCAAGGGTTCCATCTTTCCTATCGAGAGACCTTGAGGCTTCAATACGGAGGATGGAAGCCGACATCCAGCGGTTAAAGCTGCAGCGTGAACCACAGAGCGAGCACGGACACGGGTTTGTCGATTGAAGGCGCAGGTCCCGCTCTGGTTCACGAAAGAGAAACCAACGAGGGCATCCCGATGCAAGAGATGAGAGACGGCAAATATTTCAACCTCATTCTTACAACTATTCTTATTATCTTCCACAACATCAGGACCTATGCTGGTATCATCAAAGGTATGGACACAATGCTGTACACAGCCCTGTAGCCACAGTTATGCTTCTTCACATACTGCGCCAAGTAGTCTCCCGAAGCATAACTTTTCCCTTTCCTCTCATGCAACTCAATGGTGCTGGTGCCACAACAAATATGGTACACAAGCTCTAAAATACTTGCAACCTTGCACATATTTGGACCCAGTATCTTCAAATCTCAACCCTCCAGTTTTCTCACTTCACCCAATTCAACCACTTTCTCCAAATCCTAAAACTTCAAATTCTTGCAGTCCTCTCGCTCCAGTCTCTCAATCAAAAATTAAACTAGAAAAGCATGGGACAAAAGGGTCTACATTCCCTGCCTACAACTCATTTCCTCAAGTAGCTCGTCCATTTCGTATTTTTGACCCACCTTCTGAATTTTCATTCCTGGTGGACACTGGTGCTGAATGCAGTGTCATACCAATTTCTAAGGCCGACAAAGCTTCTGCGCCTTCAGATTTAGTTCTGAAGGCAGCCAATTCGACCAATATTAGGCCCATGGAAGGCGTAACCTTCAAGTCTCACTCGGTCTCCGTCGGGTTTTCCGATGGACTTTCATCGTGGCCGAGATAGATTGTCCAATATTGGGCCTCGACTTTCTTTCGGCTCACGACCTCTTGGTCGATTCTCGACAACGCAAGCTTGTCGACCGCAAAACTCTCATCACTGTCTCAGATTCCTACTCACCTTCTCAGAGTTCCCTCTCTATTCGTCTCCCATCCACCGAGCCACAGTTTCAGCGCCTCCTTCAGGAGTTTCCTGAGCTCACCCTTCCACCTTCGAAGGACAGGCCCATTAAACATAGTGTAGTGCATCGGATCGAGACAACAGGAGGTCCTGTATTCTCACGGCTACGCCGTCTAGCACCTGATAAACTCTCTGCCATGCGTGATGAATTCCAATTCATGATTGATTCAGGCATTTGTAGGCCTTCCTCTTCTCCGTGGGCCTCTCCACTTCACATTGTGCCCAAATCCACGCCGGAGGAATTCAGAGCAGTTGGGGATTACAGAGCTCTTAACGCTGTAACAATTCTTGATCGTTATTCCATGCCGTACTTAGCCGATTTTACCTCTTCTCTCCATGGCTGTACGATTTTTCTCTTGGATATGGTTCACACTTTCAACCAGATCCCTATTCACCCAGATGATGTCGCAAAGACTAACATCACCACTCCATTTGGTGCTTTTGAAATGGTCAAGATGCCATATGGATTGCGTAACTCTGGGCAAACTGTCCAGCGCTTTATGGATCAAGTCCTTAGGGTCTTCTGTTTGTATTTTGCTACATCGATGACCTCCTAATATCATCTTCCTCGCTGGAGGAACACCTTTCTCACCTTTGCCAAGTTTTTTCTCGTCTTCAGGAGTAGGGTATCGTACTAAACACCTCCAAGTGCCTCTTTGGTGTCCCGCAAATCTCATTCTTGGGGCACCATGTCTCGAGTGCAGGGATTACCGCGATGCGAAACTTTTCTCGTCCTACATCACGCAATCAACTCAGGAGTTTCTGTGGCATGGTCAATTTCTACCACAGATTCATCCCTAAATGTACCCATGTCATGTAACCTCTCAACTCTATGCTCACCAAGACAAAAATGAACTCTCCTCTTGAATGGTCTGCTAAGGCGTGCGATTCATTCTCTCGCACCAAAGAGGCTATTGCCCGCACTGTGGAATTGGCTCATCCTTCTCCAGGAGCCCCCATCATCGTCGCCTCATATACATCCTCAACCCACGTAGGTGCAACCTTGCAGCAGAAAGTTGGTGACCAATGGCAACTCCTTGCTTTCTTCTCTCGCGCTCTTACAGACCCTCAAAAGGGATATTCAACGTTCTCTCGAGAACTCCTCGGAATATATCTCGCTGTCCGCCATTTCCGCCAATATTTGGAAGGGTGTGAATTTATCATTTTTACTGACCATAAGCCCTTGGTCGGTGCATGTTCGTCTCGTAGTACTTCGTCAGTACACACTGTGGTTGACACTCGTCATCTTGATTTCATCCTGCAGATGACGAACGATATTCGCTACGTTCCTGGTTCTTCAAACGTCATACAGGACGCCTTCTCTCGCATTTCATCGTTTCGGGCACGCAACTCTCCTACACTGCGCTCATCGATTATGCAACAATAACGCTGGCCCAGGAACAAGATGAAGACACGCAAACCCTGCGTGGACTCTTCTCAAATCGTCGTTCGCGAGATGGACTTGCCTGACAGTCCTTCCAGGCGCATCCTGGTTGACTATTCAATTCCTAACTGTCCTCGTCCTCTCATTGCTCTCGCTTACCGTCGGCACATCTTCGACCAAATTCATGGCCTCTCTCATCCTAGCGTCAATGCCACTCGCAATTTCGTTGCACAACGCTTCGTTTGGCCAGGTATGAATGCCGACGTGGCCAAATGGACTCGCTCATGCCTGCCATGCCAGCGTGCTAAAGTCCACCGCCACACAAATACTTCTCTGGTCCTTTTTCCCCTTCCTTCTCACGTTTTGACGCCGTTCACATCGATCTAGTAGGTCCTCTTCCTTACTCCCGTGGTTGCAATTAACTTCTCATCATGATCGATCCTTTTACTCGCTGGCTAGAGGCTGTTCCTATCTCGGACATCAGAGCTTCCACTGTCACTCGAGCTTTCGTCTCAGCATGGGTTGCTCGTTTTGGTGTTCCCTCAACGATCATGACTGATCGTGGCAGCCAGTTTGAATCCCACCAATGGGATGCACTCAGGTCAATCCTTGGCTCCTTTCGCCTTCGTACTACAAGCTATCACCCCCAGAGTAACTCTAAGGTAGAACGTCTGCATCGGACCATCAAAGCAAGCTTACGCTCCACCGATCCAAACATAACTTGGGTGGACAAGCTACCTTTGATTCTTCTTGGCATTCGCTCGTCCTTGAAAGAGGATTTGGCTTGCTCTGCAGCTGAATTAGTTTACGGTACTCAACTTCGTCTACCTGGTCAATTTTTTTTTTCCTCTGACCGACCTCTACCTTCTCGCCTAGATCCTTCTTCATACGTACATAACCTTGTACGGGTGATGGCTGAAATTAAGCCAACTGCCCCTAGAGTGCCTTCTATTATAGAACCTTCGTGCCGAAGGAGATGACAACATGCCCCCATTTTTTCGTCCGTCGTGATTCAGCTCGCACTTCGTTACAATCAGTCTATGACGGACCCTTTCTCGTTTTCTCCAGGAAGCCGAAATTCTTCGTCCTAAAGCTTGGCACTTGCAGGAACCCTCGTCGGCAGAAGTGGTTAGTCAGGAGCAAATCTCCCCCCCCTCCTCCCCCGACTGGTCACTCCGTCAGCGGACAACGGGACTCAAGACTCCCACATCCCGCTTGACGCCATCTCGCAAGGAACCAGCAAGCGGATCACCTTCGCTCCATCAACCTTCTCTCGTGCCAGTGCCTCGTTCAACTCTAATGGCACTGCCACAGCAAATTTATGTCCCCGTACCCGCAGCCAAACCAATGGCAGTGTCACACGCTCCGGTCGCGTCGTCAGGAGGCCTCGTCGGTACTCGGACTTATAATCTCAAAATAGTAAAAAGGGGTGGGTGGGTTATAGCAATGCCTCTTGGCATTCCTATAATAAAAACCTCCTGGAAAACTTATATCTATATATATATATATATATATATATATATCATCATTTATTATGTATAAAATTCATTCAATTATTTTACTTTATTTTACTTTAAATCCTTCTATGTATAACTTAATAATTAATTAATTCATTTAACGTATACTGTTCCAAACAACATTCTTAAAATTTCACACACAAACAAACAAACACACACTTCCAGGCCGACCAAATAGCACACTATTCCGCCAGTCGACTCGCAGCTTTCTTCGTATAAAGGTCGGTAATCATTCCTTCTACAATTAGTTATTTACCTCCAAACAAGTCGTACTTAGTTAATTCCACTTTCACATTCTTTGCAAACGACCATACTGTAGTAGTTTGGTTGTCCGCCTCCCCTCTCCTATGTCTAATCTTTCTTCTTTTGCAGAATGTGTGTGTGTGGATCGTGTGATCACCGTCTTTGCTTTGTGTGGGGGGACTCGATGGATCTCTATAGTGCTCCCCCATTCATCTCCTTTTTTTCTTTTTAGGCGGATTATTTCAGCTAATACTTTTGTTTAGAAATAGTTTGGAAGTCATTAGTTGTGACTGAAGAAGGAGGAGCCGCCTAGACGGAAGATTGTGTGAGAGTGGATATGGTTGAATGTGTTAGGAGTAAAGATGTTTTCGTGTGGCAGTGAATAAGTGACTGAATGTGCCTTCTCTTTTCCAGTTCTGTGGTACCGATTGTCGCCGACATCTGGCTTTTGGAGTCGGCTAAAGCCAATCCTGACGCTCGCAAGTGCGCCTACCTTTTGGAGCGATTTTCTAAGGTGTGGACTTTGGAGAGCACCTCCCAGTCTCCAGGGAGTAATTGGAGCAGCGCCCCACCGACTGTGACCCAGCAGTTGGGACCAACAAGCGTCCCAGCTAGCTAAAATCCTTTGCTTTGCCGAGTCCGGGACCCCTAAGAATCCCGCAGAAAGTGAGCCACCTCCCACTTTCTCCAACACGTCTCACTCCCATTAGTTAGTTAAGGGTGCACCCGTCTTTCGCGATATCTTGGTTGTACTATTCATTTGCGTGGCCAAGATCTTGTGTAAGGCCTTTTGTAATATATACGTGTGGTGGTTGGCCAGAGTATTGTGAAGCCAACTGTGTATATATATATATATATATATATATATATATATATATATATATATATATATATATATATATATATATATATATATATATATATATATATATATGTGTGTGTGTGTGTGTGTGTGTGTAATGCATTTTGGTTTAGGTTGAGGGTTGTTTATATTTCGGGTTGATTATATTATTTTGCTATAATTACGGTTTCTAAATTAAATTTAGAAAATACTCTCTCTCCTCAATACCCTCTTCTTGAACAACCGAGCGGACCTTCTCAGGGCGGCGGGAATTTTTGGCTGGGGAGGCGCGAACCCGCTGCTACAATACGAGAGTAAGTCCTAATTATATTTACTTCCCATTGCAGCCTCTAATTCATAGTCACTCTATTATCCACACTATTAATTACTATATTATTATTTCACTATTCTTCACCATATTATTCTACCATATTAAAATTTCACACCAATTCTCTTCGCATATTGTTGCCATAAATCATATGTTAAAATATCTTACATTGTATACCTAACCTACTTATCTCATTGTACATTCGTTGATTTTATGAATATATTTATATTTGTGTAATTGTCTTTCTTAAAGCCCAAGTCGTAATTTAAAAATTTATTTCGCTGTCGCCTTTAGGCCTAAAGCTAACGGCAGACATCTTCGATCAAACAAAATCTATGGTTATGGTTTTCGAAACGCTATCTAGGCTGATTTATTAATAGAAGATAAATCACATAGATAACCATATACTATACAGCCTCCACATCCATCGGGCACTTAGTAGAGGCAGGCACCTGGGTAGTTGGATGATTTATAAGTTAATCATCGTGCGGGATCGTTGAGGATTTAGTAGTAGGTGGTACATGAGTGGGTTCATGATTTGACACATATAAGGGGGAGGGAGGTGATTAAGTTCGGTCACTGCCTCTTCGATGGTTGTTCCTGCGATTTGGGGGAAGACTCGTATTTTGAAAATAGGTGAATGAGACATACTTCGGGAGAGAGTCGCACTCTTCGACGGGGAGAGATGGGTTGTGTTTCATCAAGATAGGGATGGTGGGGTGATATTGGTTCTTCCATTTCGTCACTTTGTTGCGAAGGCGTAGCTGGATGTATTCGCAAGGGTTCATTGATGCGTTGTTTCAAGGGAAAGGCGACCGTTGGGGATAGAGAGGCTGGTGTCAGATGGTTGGTTTTAAACGCCGATGAGTTAGATGTGGGTAGGGTGCCGTCAATGCTAGGAGTACCACTCGTCACAAAGGAAAAGGTGGGTGTTGACAGGGTGATGGCTTCTTCACGCATGTCTAGCTTTGTCTGACATATAGAGATACTTCATCGTCGGGACCGAACACGATCTCCTAGTAAAAGAGGTAGTGAGTGTGATTGATTGCTCCTGAGCGTATCTGTGTGGTCAGTTGTAGTCTATGACTAAATGAATGTGAATGTATGGGTGCTAGTGCGTGTTCAAGGTTTACATTCGGATTTTTTGCAGTCTCGGTGTACCGGTCCTGCCCGACTAGGGTGCGTCGTTCAGTGGGTGAAGCGCCCTGAGTTTGATGTTGTGAGTGCCTGGACCGCGGATGCCTAGCGCGATGGTCTTTGCGCCCTCGAGGGAAAAATCCTGAAGGCATCCACCTGTTTTTAAAACAACGGTGCTGGTTGAGCAGTGCACAGGTCCCTCCCTCCCTTTGAGGGTGCGCATCGGGTGACGTGGCTGCGCAGGTGAGTTCCGCTTCGCGCGAAATTGACCCCCACCCCCTAATTAACACAATAGTAGTATATGGAGAAAATTAAACCAACAACGACTTTGCAGAAGTTTTTGACTTCTATCCCTCGAGTTCCTGTATCTCGCTCCAGTTCTTCTCGCTTTCTCGCGGCAGATCCGTTTTCCTCAGAGCTAGAACCTGAGTTGGACTACCATCGTTTTTTGGTCCTTAGAACTAAATTTGACATTCCTCTATGATAACTTAATATTTTTGATATTAGTGAGGACTTTGATGAACGGTACGGAGAACCAGAATTGATGTGGTCCAGTAATGATGGAGCCCTAGTAGTGGAGGTCACTTCCCGCCCAGCCACATGATTCTGTACAAGCCCTCAAGAACCTTCTCGCCCTGAGATTGCTGTCTATTCCTACCAGCCTTCAATATAGCGAAGGGCGTTATCCGTTCTAATGAACTAGTGGACCCTCTGACCCTGTTCCCTCCTCACCCTCTCTCCATGTTCCGTTTTCTGTTCCATTTTCTTCGAATCTTAGTTCTCGTCCGACTTTGGCCGATCTTTCTTTCACTCCGGGGCATGAGCCGTCCACGTTCAGAGTTAGGTCTGGCTCTCAGCTGTCGCCTCCCACCTTTCATGCCGGGTGCGTCCCGGGCTCACCGCGATCTGCCCCTTGTTTCCTCTGGTCTTTTAGTCGTCGGGGACCTTCGACGGTTCCCGTCACTAGAATCCCGACGTTGGTGTCGAGACGAGAGTAATGACTGTCATCCTTCAATGGAATTGTCAAGGGGTTCTCCAAATCTTGCTTTCTAGCGTTCAGCCCTTGGTGCTTCCTGGTGCTTTCGCACTTCCGGGTTTTTAATTCCTTCCGCCCTCCCGCCGTGGGCGTGTCTTATGGTGGTGCTTCTCCTTTAATTTCTTTTTCGCTATTTTCTGCGCCACTTCCTCTACGTACTACCTTTCAGGCTGTTGCTGCTGGGGTTTTTATTTCCAAGCTTTTAACTGTTCTGTGTATATATCCACCCGGATTTTAATTTGAGTCGGTCTCACTTTTTAGAGCTCACAAGTCAGTTGCCTACCCTGTTTTTGTTACTTGTTGGTTTTAATGATCTCCACCCGTCTTGGGGTGATACTACCAGTAATCCCCGGTGCGGTGTAGTTCAGTCCTTTTAATTATCCGATTCCCTTTGTCTTTTAAATTCCGCGATCTCACTTCTTATCATGTTCAAACGGATTCTTTCCTCGATTTTCGTTGGTCGATTCGGGATGACCTTTCCGGGAGTGATCACTTCTTGATCGTTCCTTCAGTGGTCTCATATTTTACGACCCATATTTTCGAGGCTGCTGAGCGCTTTGTTCCGCTAATGTGCCCCGGTTGCGGGGTGCTCTACTGTCCCCTGGTAGTAGAGAGATTGCACGTAGGCTATTTCTGCTCCTCAGTTGGCTCATTCCCGTTATAGGCGGAACCCGACCATCTCGAATGGGGTTGATCGGAACCGGGCTCTTGCCATCCGCCAGATGACTCTCCGTCGTGCCCGCCGTGAGTCTTGGCGCCGGTATGTATCTTCCATCTGTTCGTCCACGTTGACTCAGGTTTGGAAGCGGCTCAATAAAATCCATGTTCGCTACGCTGGTCATGCCATCCCTACTCTGGATATCGGAGGCTCGCTTTTATCGGATAGCCGGTTGGTCAGCGAAGCTTTGGATGACCATTTTGCTTCGGTGAGTAGCGCTGATAGTTATCTTCGACGGTTTCTCGATCATAAGGCCGCTATAGAGTCTCGCTTTTTAGATTTCACCCTGTGCGACACCTACTCCCTTTTCAGTCTATGAGCTGCGCGATGCTTTGTCTCTGTGGTTCCACCTCTCTCGGTGACAATTGCATCCACTACGAATTTCTCCGTCGTCTTCATGCCCACTCCGAGTTATATTTGGTTGACCTTTACAACCTGCTTTGGGTTAAAGGGATTTATCCTCCCTACCCATTTCTAAAGCCCAGTAGGACGGTTTGGAACCCAGTCACTATCGCCCAATTGCTACCGGTGTTTTACGGCAATTAAAAGGCATACAACACCATCTGGAGGTATAATGTTTTACGTCAGTTATATGATTGGGGCATGAGGTTTTTTTACCGGTTTTTATTCAAGAATTTTCATGGTCCTGTAATTTTAATGACCTTATTGGGGACGCTTTCCCAGGCTTGCGGGTTCAAGAGGAGGGTGTCCCCCAGGGGCGTGCATTAAGTGTAACATGTTTAGCCGTTGTTATTAATAGCCTTGTGTCCATTCTTCCGGAGAGGGTTTCGGCTTCTCTTTTCTTGGATGACTTGGCGTTATTTTGTTCATCTGCCCTGTTGCCTTCTGCTTCGTGTCGATTTCAAGGTTTCCGTTTTTCGGTCAACAAAACGAAGGCCATGCATTTTTATAGGGGTTGTGGGGCGCTTGATCTCCCTCCCATCTTTTTGGATTGCAAGACTATTTGTTATGTCCCCCTTTTTTTAAGTTCTTGGGTTTAACGCTTGATAGCAAGCTCACTTGGGTGCCCCATTTGCGTCGCGTAAAGGCTTCCTGTCGAAGGCTATGGATTTACTTCGGGTTTTATCCCACACCACTTCAGGTTGTGATAGGCGCAACTTGTGGTAGCTTTATTCGGGGCTGGTTCAATCCCGGCTGGACTGTGGTTGTCAGGTGTACTCTTCAGCGTCTGTTTCTGCCTTGAGGTTTACTTGACTCTGGTCGTTCTCTTGGTGCTCGACTTAGTAGTGTAGCCTTTCGCGCCTCGCCTACCCCTAGCCTTTGTGTTGAGGGTGGCGTGCTTTCCTTACGATATTACCCGCTGCAGGTGTGCCTACGATCTCTGTTTTGTGTTCAGCACTACTCTTCCTCCGTTGTCCATGAGTGGCTTTTTGCCCCGGCCTCCGGGGCTCCGGGTTGGGGACCATCTCACCTCCCTAGGTATTGAATCTTCCATTCGCACCGTCCCCGTGTTGGAGCCTTCGCCCTCCTGAGGCATTTCGAGAAAGTACCTGTTTCTTGAACATGCGTGTTGGGGAATCCGCAGTGTCCTCTACGGCGTCCGTTCGGTCCGCTCTTCCTCTAATAGAACACGTTTTAAGTGCCGAGTTGGCGGCCATTCTTTAGATTTTATTTTTTTTTAGCTATTCCCTCCCTGTTTTGGGGGCGGTTCGTTCTTTTACGTCTGTAGCGGTACACACCCCTACAAAATTTAAATATTTATTCCTTACTATATATATATATATATATATATATATATATATATATATATATATATATATATATATATATATATATTAGTTTGATGAATAAGTTCTTGCCATTTTGCGTTTTTTTTAATGTATTGATTTAAGTTTTGTTGACGTGATTTATGCACATATTAAGAAACAATAATAAATAATGAGAGCAAAATTTGCAAAGGTTGGACTACGTCTCTTAACTGCGTAGACTATTAGGCTTTTGCTTAGGCTACGTCTTGAAGTTGAGTAATCAGTCATTGCGGTTTATTTAAAAGTTGTGTTAATTTCATTTTTTGTTCTGTACCCTCAAAATGGAATGTCAAGTTGAAAGAAAGGCGCATTTTCGACACTTGTTGTTATTCATTTTCATTCGAGACGGGAACAATGCAAACGCAGCCAAAGCTCGTCGCGATATTTGTGCTTTGTACGGAGAAAATGCTTTATTAGAAAGGACAGTTCAATGGTGGTTTTCACGTTTCAAAAACGGTCATTTCAATCTTAATGACGAAGAACATTCTGGTCGATCCATTAAGTTGGATGGAGATCGATTGAACGACCTTCTTCATGAAAATCCTCGTCAATCGACTAGAGAATTGGCGTTTGGTCAGAAAACTAGGGAATCGCCTTCATTGAATGGAGAAAGTTAACAAAAATTCGGTGCATGTGTTCCGCACGCTTTGAGCGAAAGCTACAAACTTCAACGCTCCACGATTGCCACAGATTTGCTTGCTCGTCACAAGGCTACTCATAGAAATAAGGACAGATTTCTTAACCGCATCATCACTGGCGACGAAAAGTGGTGTGTTTATGTCAACATGAACCATCGAAAATAATGGCTTACCCAAAATAAAAATAAAACATTCCGTGATTAAAGCAAGGACTTCATCCATGAAAGACGATGCTGTGTGTGTGGTGGGATTGTGAAGGCATCATTATTTATGAGCTCCTTGCGAACAACCAGATTGTCAATTCAGAACTCTACGTTCAACAAATGTATCGATTCACCGAAGCTATTCGTGAAAAGCGACCTCATCGACGTTATGGAGTCCTTCTGCAACACAACAATGCTCGTCTTCACATTGCCAATATGAAAAAAGACGCAATCCAAACGCTTAAATGGGAAAACCTGCCGCATCCTCCATATTTGCCATCGGATTTCCATCTGTTCCGATCGCTCTCCAACAATTTGCGCGGCGTTTCTTGCAATACTTATGTGGATTTAAGAACCTGGTTAGACGAATTCTTCGAGTCAAAATCCAGAGATTTTTATTGCAGATGCATCGAAAAACTAGTTGAACGTTGGGAAGAAGTCGTAAATAACAACGGAGAATACATTATTGATTAAATTGCATATTATTACAATTAAAAATGAAGTTTTTCTAAAATTGTTAGTGGTAATGAATAAATTTGATAAAACCGCAAGAACTTATTCCTCAAACTTTAATCGGGAGATTGCTACACCCGCTCTCCCAAGCGTGTTAAACTTAAGCCATGACGTTCATTCGCTTAGCTCTCCGCATCAGTGAAACAGGTCTGTAAATATTTGGATTGTAATTGTTTAGCTAAATATTTCCCAAAAGAATCCCGAATTAATGCTTGATTCCTTTGTCTCATTTGCAGACCCATTCAACTCCGTTATAATCCATTTAACTATAATCTAATCTATAAATCAATTACTATTTTTCTGTAATTAATCTATTTATCACCATTTAATAATTTACCAATTACTATTTTCAAATTACTATTTAACAATTATACAATCTATCATTTACTATAATCCAAAATTACTTATGATACAATCTATTTAACCATTATCCTTTTACCAATTATATTCTCATTATCAATCATCAATAGTTATACTCAATTATCCAATTATCAATAATCATATGTTATACTCTAATTACCAAACCATATTTATCAGTTGTAAATCCATCGAGGGTAACTCATGAAAATTTAATTCACACGCGTAATTCTCAATCCATTCATAAACTGTTACTGTATAAATTCACCTTTCAATAATCTAACTGTTTATTCAATAATATATATTTTTCTTAACTCTTTGTTTTTAATTTACGTATTCCCCTAATGTCGACAGATTTAGGCCTAAGGAAGTCGTCTGTATAATTTAGACTTCGCGTTAGCATTTAACTTCATTCCATTGAATAACGAAATATAGGTTTTATGTTTATTGTGATCTAAGAGCTATCTAGGATATTGCCGCGATATTCATTTATAAACCTATGAATGGTGCCCAGACTAGTTTAATTATCTCTCATTCATTCATTCGTAAAACTAAATTAATTTTCACTGTCACGTGTGTTGTATAATTCGGAGGTCGCATTCCGAATCACTCGGTTCCATTTTTTTTAGCCCGTGGACTTTTATTTTTCACGAGTGACTTTTCGACACGTGCTCGTTTTCAAGCCTTAATTGACCTTAACATTCTTAAGTGATCCCTTAGTATGTAATTTCATAAAATTAATTATATTATACTGTAATAAATACAAAGAGGGCCAATTTTCAATATTTTTTTAATTTATACGTTTAAGCGCGTGAATAGAATTTGTGTATAAACACACACACACACACACATTTTTATTTATTTGTAAATGGATTATAGCAGAGCCCCAAGCTAAGCCCCAACTTCGGGTACAGTAATAACGATGTATTCATACACCTCCCTCCCCCCCTTCCACGCAAGCATCCTCCCTCATTCGCCTACTACCCAACAACGCCCCTTCCCTACTCCCTTTTCGATTCAGCTTCCGCCATTCGACCCACAAAATCCCATTGGCTGGTGGGAAATGGTGGAGCTCATCCTCTTACTCCAGGCAGTTCCTGGGGATCAAAGGACAATCGTCGTAGCCCAGAGATTACCTATAAATATTTTTTTTTTCACTTTTAAGAGTATTCTGCTTGATGGGTGTATTTCTGGTTCTTGGGGAAGGTTCAAGAGGGCGTTCATGGAGGAATTTGGGAGGTCGCAAATTGAGGACCTGCGGATCTTTCTAGATACGCAGGAGATGAGAGACAGGCGCCACACGCACTTTCTGGACCATCTCAAGGCCCTGGGCACATGCTAAGGGGGCACAGCTCAACCAACTCGAGCCACTCATAACTGAGATATTCATGCGTGGGATGAGGAATCAAATTGAGCTCCTTATATTAATGTCCTCCCCTGCGAATGTGGAGAAGATGGCAGAGGTGGCTGACGCCCTGTATAACAATCCATTCGTCAGCTGGGGAAATGCAGGCACCAGGACTTTAACCAATGAAAATAGGGGGCGTAGCACATCATACAACTCTAATGTTAAACACCACTCACATGTATCCATTTCTCAGGTTAGGTCACCGACCGAGACTCCTTACAACAGGCGAGTACTCCATAAGGATGAATCCTCCCAAGTTTCGGGTCTTTTATCCGTTCTGGAGAGGATTGAGATGGATATTCGTGCTCTAAAGATGCGAACGGGTTTTCACCGAGAGCACAATCGTGAGCAGGACGGAGGAGTCAGGCCTTGTTCCTCCTCCCGAAAAAGGAAACGGCAGCAAAAGAGGTGAGGCACAGTAGTTTAATTTCCAACCTAGGCCTAATTCCCCCAATCCTGACAACTCTCAAAGTAGCTGCTGGTACCATTCTAATTAGGGGAGCAACACTGTCCGCTGTGTTCAGCCTTGCAGTTTTTACCGTGCATCATTTCATACCCACAACTTTAACCCTCATTCTGGTCGTGCTGCTCATACTGCTATCTTTCAGCTTTCAGGCTTTTGTTGGTACCACCTCAAATTTGGTGCAAGAGCAGCAAAAGGCTCAATCTTCATCTCAAACTGCGCCTAGACTAAATTCGCCACCTCCGATTTAAAAAAAACTCTACGGGTTCCCTTATTCAACCTTCACCGTAAACACAGGAAACTTTAAACTGAATTCGCAAGTGATACGTGGGTTTGTCACCTGTGCAACCTCAGCTCTTCAGGCCGATCTTCCTTTTGGTGTTCATGACCCACTCTCTGGTTTCTCCTTCCTGGTTGACACTGGCGCTCAATACAGTGTCATTCAAGCCTCTTCAGTCGAGAAAGCTTGCACTCCTGGTCTTGTCCTTAAAACTGCCAATTCATCTGCATAAGGACTTATGGGAGGCGTATCCTCGAGCTCTCTCTCGGGTTACGTCGTGTTTTCCCATGGGCGTTCATCATTTCCGACGTCGACATGTCAATTTTAGGCCTAGATTTTCTTTCCGCGCACGACATTCTCGTCGATTCTCGTCAGCGCAAGCTTATTGACATAACCACGACACTAACATTTGCTGGTTCATTCTTTCCTTCCACCAGCTCCCCCTCTCTCTCTTTGTTCGTCTCCCTGCAACTGCTCACCATATCCAGCAACTTTTGCGGGAGTTCCCAATCCTCTGTTTTCCTCCTTCTAAGGACAGACATATTAAGCACAATGTGGTGCACAAAATAGAGACGATAAGAGGATCAGTTTTCTCTCGTCCCCGTCGACTGGCCCCAGATAAACTTGCCCTAATGAAGCAGGAATTTAAATACATGATGGAGGCCGAGATCGCTTCCCCATCCACCTTCCCATGGGCTTCACCGCTTCATGTAGTACCTAAGTCTACTCTGGGGGAATTCAGAGCTGGAGGTGATTACAGGCGACTCAATGCCTGTACAGTTCCGGATAGGTATACTCTGCCTTTCTTATCGGATTTTAACTCCGCTCTCTTCGGTTGTACCATTTTTTTCGGCTCGATTTAGTTCGCGCTTTCAACCAAATGCCGATTCACCCTGATGATAGCCCTAAGACGACTATCATCACTCCATTTGGTTCCTTCGTCATGAACCGAATGCCTTACGGGCTTCGTGACAGTTGCCAGACCTTCCAATGCTTCGTGGATCAGGTTCTGAAAAGGTCTTCCCTTCGTATTTTGTTATATAGACGACCCCCTGATATCATCTTCGTCTTCAGAGGAGCATTTTTCTCACCTTAGCCAGATTTTTACTCGTTTAGATGAGTATGGTATCGTACTCAACTCTTCTAACTGTAGCTTTTGTGTCACACATCACTCCTTTTTGCGACACCACATATCCCCAAGGGAATTCGTCCTCTCGAGGACAAAGTTGAAGTTATCTGGGCTTTTCCTTGACCTTCTTCGCTAAAGCAACTTCGTGGATTTTGTGGGATGGTAAACTTTCACCATAGGTTAATTTCCAACACCTCCCACATTATGCAACCCCTCTACGAATTGCTTTCCAAGTCAAAGAAGAACCTTCCTCTATCCTGGTCCCCCCAAGCTTGCGAGGCTTTCTCTCACACCAAAGAGGCTATGGCTTCCGCTGTCTTCCTGGCCCACCTTTGCCCAGGAGCTCCCATAAGCGTTGCTTCGGACGCGTTAGCTACTCATGTCGGTGCGACGCTACAACAGAAGGTTGGTGACTCTTGGCAACCCCTCGCCTTCTTCCCTAAGGCTCTTCTTCCTTCCCAACAGAGGAACAGTATGTTTTCCCGCAAATACTGAGCATATACCTCGCCCTCCGTCACCCCAAAAAATACTTGAAAGGGCGTGAATTTACTGACTTTACCGACTACAAGCCATTGGTTGGTGCGCTCGCCTCTAGTGGCACCTTCTCTGTGCAGTCTGCAGTTGATACTCGTCACCTTGACTTCATCCTGCAGATGACAAAGGATATTCGCTACGTTCCTGGTTCTTCAAACATCGTACCAGATGCGCTCTCTCGCATTTCATCGATTTCGGGGACGCATCTTTCCCAAACTGCGCCCATCGATCACGCCACAATAGCGCTTGTCCTAGAACAAGATGAAGACACGCAAACACTGTGTCACACTTCTCAGCTTATCGTTCGCGAATTCGACTTGCCGGATACAACCTCGCTCTATTGGTCCGCTTCACGGCTGGCATCCGCAATCCGCGCCGCCTCCAGTTGGTGGTTGATACCATCCACTACTAGGCCCTTCATAAAGGGTTCCGCTATACCGCCTTAAGTAAGGGAGCAATGCACTTTAACCAGAAGCAGCAAGTTAATCCCATATTGTTCATGCCGGGTAACCCCTTGGGTTTGTGTCAGAGATCCTTTTCCTGGGGAAATCCTAGATTCAAACTCACTTGATGTCCGGTCTTCGTGAGCTGCAACGTAAGATGGACCTACTAAAGATGCTTTCCAACACCTCTTGAGGAAGTGATAGCTCACGTTGTGGAGACTATATACCTCTCTCTAACAGTCCAAATTGGACTATGGTAGTGGTGTACTCCTCGGCATCTTCTTCATCTCTCCGTATGCTGAATCCTATCCGCAACCTGGCCCTCGTCTATCCAGCGGAGCATTCGGCTCCTTCCCTATACCGAGCATTTATGCTGAGGCTGGTATTTTCCCGCTCCATCACCACCTCCTCCAGATATGTCTTGCTCAGATCTCCATCCATGTACCGGCTCTTGGGACTTTGTGTAGCTGAACACGTTTCTCGTTTAAGACCACGCAAATCAGTTTCGCCCTTCTCATTCCCGCCCTCCCCCAGTGGACATACCTCATGCCAAATATTTGCACAACTCTCATTGACATGCAGAAGTCTCTGGTTGCCCCGCGTGTGACATGTGCTATGTTTATTGAATATGCAGCATCTCTCACTCCGTCATGTCATCTCTTCACAAACGGGTCTAAAACAGACGATGATGTGGGAGTTGTGGTGGTCTCATCGGGTCTAATAGTCTCCGAGTCGTTACCGCAGGCAGCTTCCATTTTTTACCGCAGAGCTTTATGCAGTATTATTAGCCTAGGCCTTTTATCTACTTTGCATTTTACTTCCTTTACGGTTTTTATTGATTCGAGAAGCCTATTATAGGCTCTTCGCCCCTTAACTTCTGACCACCCCCTTGTCTCCAAAATATATTTCTGGTTGGTCAAGAACTCTTCAAGGTATAAAGTAGAATTTTGTTGGGTTCCTAGTCATGTCGGAGTTCAGGGTAACGAGAGGGGCCGATGAGGCAGCTCGAATTACGTCCACCGACTCGTGGCAGTCTACCTTATTGTGACTTTTATCTTCTTATTGGGGACTACATTCGTTCACTCTTGGCAGTCAGAATGGGATGGCTGCATCGGTAACAAATTGCATTCCATTAAGCTCTCGTTTTACCGTGGGCTAACTGTTATCAACCTCATCGGAGCTCTGAGGGGGCCCTTTGTCGCCTACGAATCGGCCACACATGGGCATTTAATGAATAGCGATACGCCCCGCATCACCCATATCAGTGCGTCATCGTTTGGTCGACTGCCAGCCCCTGTGTGCCCCACATGGAATGCTTCCCATCTATTTTACGTGTTCAATGTAACAGACTGCACTACGTCTTAGCTGAAGGGCCGTCTTTTAGCACCATTTCCCCCTTCCGATTATTAATACAATGCTTGTTTTATCTCTTTTATAGCTTGTAAATACACAATTTTAATTAACTAGAAATGTAAATATTAGTAAACGCGCGTGATTTATTTATCGTCCCTATGCCTCCCACTTTTGTTTTTCAATCCTTTTATTTTAACCTTATCACTTTTTGTACTTGCATTGCATCAAACTTAAAATTGAGGCTGTGGAGGCATGGCAATGGCATGAAAATTGCACCAGCAAAGTGCCTTGTAGTAATAGGAAGAATTGCAACAAATTTCCTCGCGGATATATATATATATATATATATATATATATGAATAACGTTACAGCCACGAGAAAAATGAAACAACGGAGAACTGCGAGGTCTTTCGACCACTGGTCCTTTACTGAGCAGACTGCTCAGTAAAGGCCTAGTAGTCGAAAGGCCTCGCAGTTCTCCGTTGTTTCATTTTCCTCGTGGCTGTAACGTTATTCATAAATTCCTCACGTTCCTTATTTTCGTGATTCAGTTATACATATATATATATATATATATATATATATGTCTTGCTTATTTATCGTTGTGATAATTAAACATTTATTTATTTTTTTACGTGATTCCTAAGCCTCTTCTCGATCATAAGCCTTCAGTAAGCCTAGCAAACCCATTATATTATTTTGAGTATCATTTGGAGTCAGATACGAGATTAACGCCACCCGTCACCTCACTCGTGGGGCTTGAAGGACCTCTCCAGAATGTCCGCGTCATTTTTAACCTTTCAAACTGGTGACATCCCTCCTCTCCTGGAATTCCTCACTCTCGCTCATAAACCGGGCTATCTTCTACTATTAAGTGGGTGACCGTGGGCCCTCCAAAGAGGCGATTGATCCTCCCCTATAAAATGGTCTCCCGAGGTCTCCCATAAAGAAGTGACATATCTACTCCTTCAAAGTGGTAACCCTCCATAAGGCTTTCAGTTAAAAGTCAATAAAGTCAACTTGTCTCTTACAAGAGACTTTCCTCTAGAACAGCTATTAATGATTTAAAATTGACTGGAGGGAGTATCGTGACAAAGTTAATAGGTCAACAAAAAGCAAACTTTTACACGTCAGATTAGCGAACTCTTTATGTCAAGAAAGTAAAAAATATTGAATAAAAATATATTTGGTAACTTTTTGCCTACTAATTGGCTACTGGTAGCCTACGGCTACTCCTGCCGTATTCAGTTGCTGTTTAACGGCTATTGTGCGCGTTTTCGCTTGTTTTTTGGTGGTATTTTTGGCGGTTTTGAATTATATATATATAAACATGCCTAAAGTTGGGATGCCAGCCATTTCTAAAGTGCGTGCTGTAATTGAACAATACCTCAATGAATTCATTTGTTCAGGAAAAAAATAACTTTATTGTCGATTTTGTTGTGTTATAGTGAAGCACGAAAAAGATTTTTTTCGTGGAGAAACATCGTTTGAATCAAAGACGTGTGGAAACTGGAAAGACACAAACAGTGTTAAAGTTTAAGTCTTCAGATTTTACTGAAAAGCTAGTGACTACATTTTTGTCAGCTGAGATACCTCTTCATAAATTGTGTCATCTTCATAAAAAACCTTTATTCTCTGATTTAGGTGTAGCAGTCCCCAGTGTGACAACTTGTAGATCATATCCATGAAAATAGCCGAGAGTAAATCCGCTAGGGTAAAACAATTACTAACGGGAAAACTAATTTTCATCGTCGTTGACGAAAGTGAAGTAAGAGGCTCTAAATATTTTAATATACTTTGGGGAATTAATGATGTTCCAGAAAAAAACTTATTTAATCAAATGTGATGCTCTTGTCAGATCTTTTAATGAGCAAGATTGATGATACCATAAAAGAATTTGAGATAGCAATAGAAAATTTCTGTTTACTTCTATCAGATGCAGCTCGTTCCATGATGTCGGCTGGAGCAACACTCAAGAAACTTTTGCCAAGACTTTCCCATGCAACATGTGTTGCACATCTGTTACATAACTGTGCAATGCATATAAGATCATTTTATAGTGAAATCGATGCTCTAATTGCAAGCGTCAAGGCACCAACTGATAAAAATAAAGAGAGAAAGGCTTTGTTTCAAGAAATTGATACTTCCCCAGAACCAATTATAACACGTTGGGCAAGTTGGCTAAACGCTGCTTTCTATTATGCAGACAATTTTCTAAGCGTCAAAGGCACTTATTTAGAATTTTGAAGGTGATGGAATTATTGTTCGGAAAGCTAAAGATAATGTAAGAAAAACCTACCAACGCAACTACTTTCCATTAAAATGAATGACAGTGAAATTACTCGCTTGGTGCCTAGGATGGAAGAAATTGATTTCACATTTAAAGGGGCATATGAGAGTCTTACTACCATTAATTTTGCTGACGATCCTTGTGTGATCAAGCAGTACATTGAAAGAAGACTTAAAGAAAATGATATGTGCGAGATAGTTGAGCTCGGTAGGCCTAAAATATCGCCAACAATTTATTCTTATCTCCTTAAATGTCAGCCAACAACAGCGTCTGTGGAGAAATTCTCCATGTTTAACAAACTTTTAAATAGAGACCGCAATTTTCTGCCGGAAAATACTTTATTATGTACTACAATCAGCCAACGCTAGAATAAGTAAGTAAAGTTTCGTTCATATCAGTAATTGAAAAAATCAACTTTATCAATTTTTTAGGTCATCTTTTTACTGCCCTAGTTAACACATAGTGAAATCGGATACAGATTATCCGGCTTGCCTATCTTATTTATAGATCTTCATGTAGTTAATCCCAATCTAAAAAATCTTTGTGATCAAAGTTCAATTTTAAATTGTATAAATATTAATTTCAAATCTGGAAACATTTTTCTCCACTAACATTCTTTTGCCCTGTTTATAGAGGAAAGGTGTGACTGGCCGTTGTATATTATTATTGACCGCGACCCGGAATGTAAAGGGAAGGATATTAATGTCACGGATATTTTGGAGAGGTCCTTCAAGTCCCACGAATAAGGTGATGGGTGGGATTAATTTCGTATCTGACTCCAAAGATACTCAAATAATATTGCGACTTGGCTGGGCTTACCGAAAGCCTTATGATCGAGAGAGGACTCTGAGGAATCACGCAAACAAAAACAAAAGTTTAATTCCAACATACAAAACAAGCAAGCAAAAGGGCGGCTCGCGTTTACACGATACTGTCAGGAAATATTTCACTACTGGTCAGGAAAACGAGTGTTACGGGAACAAGACTTAAGCGAGTACAACGGGGGCTTCACGACGTTAAACGAACCGTAATTACTTTTTACTATCGATTTTATGATTTATCTCCGTCTGTCTAACTTAAATATATACTCGAGTGTTGAGTTCTCCATTTTCTTCTATAAATAGTATAGGAGTGGTCTCTTTTCGACTCTGGATCACAATGTTTTTAGTTCCGCCGACTGGGCGGATTTTCTCATCCCATGGTCTCCGAAGCTAATCAATTTATGGCGCATACAATTTTTTACTTTTCGCTATAATTTTGTCCATTCTGAGAGCAGACAGCTGTCTAGGCATAATTCCATTCTCCGGCGCGGAATGCTCATGATATATATATATATATATATATATATATATATATATATATATATATATATATATATATATATATATATATATATATATATATATATATATATATATATATATATATATATATATATATATATATATATATATATATATATATATATATATATATATATATATATATATATATATATATATATATATATATATATATATATATATATATATATATATATATATATATATATATATATATATATATATATATATATATATATATATATATATATATATATATATATATACAAGGGTGGCCCAGAAAAAGTTTAAGAGTCCTGCCCAACAAAACAAATTTAACAACTATTTATCTGTTGATTCTGAAAATTTCATTAAATTCCCTTTTATGATATTAATACATTAATGGGTTTAGTGGAGGCTATCAAAAATATGTTTGCGCAAGGAAGTAAAATAATGAAACTTCGAAGTTTAAAATCAACAAATATATTTAAATCTATTTTTAACAAAAACACCTCTCCATATGGGTAATACAAATTCATTCTTTAATCTTCTAAACACCGCTTCCTTCCACATGTCCTCCATTTTTTTCCAAGCACAGTTGCACCTTTGATCGCATTGATTGAACAACCTTTTTGATTAACTTGTGATTTTCCTTAAGTCTATTGACTTCACGTGTGATACTATCGCTTAACTGGTTGATGCTTTGAGCTGGAGTAGAATTCACTTTACTCTCTTGATATCCCTATAAGAAATAATCGCACAGTGTTAAGTCAGGGAATCTTGGGGGCCATTCAATTGCATGATTTAGCGCAACAATGCGGTTGTCAAACGTTCCTCTTAGTTTTGTTCTTACAGCAAGCTGTCTATGAGTTGATGCGCCGTCCTGAATCCACCAAAGTCTATTGAATTGATTGCCGTAAATCTGGCGGAGTTCCGGGAAGATCCTTTCGTGGATCATGGTCAGGTAGGCAGCACCATTCAAGTTATTCTCGTAAAACAATGGGCCGACAAGGTAGCCATTCTTGCATATTACGATCCACAGAGATACTTTCTGCTGACAAATAAGTGTGTCAAAGTTGAATGCTGAAGGTGGGCGGAGTTCAGCGGCGCATACTGCCGAATGTTATAGCTATTTACCTTTCCATTCATGAAAAAGGCTGCCTCATTACCAATCACAATGTTTTCCAAGAAACGAGTAGGTTTAAGGAGAAGCCATTTTTCAAATTGTCTACGACGAGGAAAATCAGTTTCAAGAAGCTGGTGTCATGCATGCATCTTATAGGGATGCCATTTTAAGTCATGTTTAATAATGTAGTTAAATGAGGAGTTTGACAATTGTAACCCATTCTTTCTGACTGATACATGTGGATTTTGAAGAAGTGTCATCTGAACATTTTCGATATTTTCTGTTGTTCTTAAGGTTCTCATACGACCCGAACGACCTTTATTTAGATTTAAGCATGTTCCTTCATGTTGGTATTTGCGAACATTTTTCCAAATTCTGGGTTTGCTTGGTGGGTGCCTACCTGGAAAACGTTGTTCCAATGAATCTTGTACTTGTTTAATACTGCCAATCTTAATAAAGTTTGTAAATGCGCGTTGATCTTTTGCATGATTAAAACCGTTCTACAGTATGGAAGTAAACTTTTACACAGAAACGTTTTGATTTGCTTAGTAAGCAATAATGACGAGACCAAACCACAGCATGGTTGAAAAACCACTGTAAAATGGCCTAGGCTTTGCTTGAAGAATCGCACAGTGACGTAGGCTACTTAGGCTTCATACGTTTCTCTTGAAAGTGCAGGGTGGCCTAGCCTTCCTAGGCTTCGTTTCATTATTTTACTTCCTTGCGCAAACATATTTTTGATAGCCTCCATTAAACCCATTAGTGTATCATAATTATAGAAGGGAATTTAATGAAATTTATAGAATCGACAGATAAATAGTTGGTAAATAAAACACTTTTTGCAAGATCCAAAAGTCTCCAATAGGGTTTGAGTTATATTAATTCAAAGTACGGTTAACTTTTTTCTGGGACACCCGGTATATATATATATATATATATATATATATATATATATATATATATATGTGTGTGTGTGTGTGTATACGGGGACATATGTTACAATTCTTCCTATTCCTGCGAGACACCTTGCTGGTGAAATTCTAGTGCAAGGGCCATGTTCTCCACATTGCCACCAAATTTTCATTGCTGTTTTAAATTCTTTTATAGGCTCACTATTACTTAATTCACCTTGGTTTGAATGATCTCAAATTTACTCCCCTTTTATCTAAATTATTATAATTCGGTCTAAGAAATCTAATTATAATCACATTGTCAGAAAATGAGGGATATAGAGAGCGAGCGTGTGTGATCGAGTCACGAGAAAGGGATTTCGAGCCAAGGAGTCCTGTTTCTAGACCATCTATAAGCTGCCGGAACGATAACGCGCCAGAACCCCGTCCCGTTTATGGTGTTACGCCCTCACCGCCGATTCCCGCCATTGAGGCTTTGTGACCGAACCGTTATTGCTTCGGTCGGTAAACATTGGAACTTCCAGCTTAGTTATATATATTCTTGAGGTAGTATTCTTAGAGTTTTCGGGTCGGGTCGCGAGCTACTCTCACGTTGCTTCCAAGTAAGCAAGCCCACATAATACAGAAGGTATTCACGCGGCATTATGAGATGTTTGGAATCATTCATCAACGACGCGCAATCCTTGACCGACAACCCCCGGTGCTATTCGGTCTCGCAGCAGGAATTCACATTCGGAACGACGAAGACTGGAATCTTGCGCTCTACACCCTTCTTCCTCGAAGAAATATCTCCCCCGAGTAACCATACTCGTGGTCTTCTCCGGAAAATCGTAAGAATTACATTTTCTATCATCATCGAATAGGGGTGAGGCTGTCCGACGGAGTGACTCACCTCGTGATCTCCTCCCGGTCCCTCTCGAGATTATTGTAACAATTATTGATCATCGTACGGCTAAGACTCACCTCGCAGTCGCCTCACGCTTTACTTATTGTGACTAGTACGACTAAAAGGAGTCCTACTTTTCATTTCAATTTCATTCATTTAGTAAACGGCGTTAAGTAAATTGCCTGAATATTATTCTGTAAGTATCTATTGTTGTTTGTATAAGATTATTTGTTTTTCCTGTTTAAATCCTCCAACCACCAAAGCCTAATTAAATAGTATCAATACCGGCCAACGATTAATTCACGCTCGCCATTTAAAATCCCATCGCACTCGAAAAGGAAAATCTTTTCTTAATTTGGAGCTGTCGTCTCTCCTCCCCTGCATCTTTGGAGGGAAACCAAAAGTTTCAGGTCCAGGTTACCTGAATTCTACGACATATTAATATTAAAAGTGGTGTCAGGTCTTTAAGGGTCATTAATAAAGATTACACTGGCGAACAATGTATTTGGTGAATTGATAAAAGCACATTTTCCTACCTAATTCGAGCATACTGAATTCAAATCTGAAATCAGATTATCTAAATGCTACAGATTTTTCGTAATATCAATAACTAATATTATACAATAATTTTCATTTTATCACGCCTAGCATCAGGCCCTGAAGTAATTTTGAATCATCCTTTTGCGTTATTTATAGTAAAGCAGGTTTCTTTGCACAAACATTTTATTGCATATGAGAAGAAACTTGAATTACACATTAGGATTACAAATACTGTAATCAAATAGATGCTAATTTATTAATGACCGTACATCAGGCTGGAGGACCTCTTCTTGATTTCAATCGGGCAAAATTTTCGTTTGTCTCTTTCTCTTGTGAGTCTTCTCTGGCTGATCTCTTCTAATCGTCCATCAGTAGTCTGCCATCATATGTCTATCACAGTGACCTTATCAGCGCTCTTCCATCGTTATCAAATCCTGATGGAATCGTTCCCCTTGTTCGTAGCTCACGGCTCCCAGATTCTCTGGAAATCGGTCGAGGTGACTATTTAGGAAATGAAGCTTCACACTCATGTTGCATCCCAGATCACGATATGCTAAAGGCTTATTAGTAACCAGATCCTCGTAGTTATGCGCTTTTTGTTTCTCAAGAAGTTAACAACAACGGCAGAAAATGAGAGCCAGGCTTCCTTCTCTTTTTTATTCATGGTGTTCACGAATCTAGAATCACTCATAAGTCTTCGGATTTGGGGACCATCAAATACCCCTGATTTTATTTTTTCGTATAAAAAAGCAGGAAACGCCGATACTATGTACTGAAAACAATCATTGTCAGTGCTCAATGCCTTGACATACTGCTTCATCAACCCTAGTTTGAGATGAAGTGGAGGGAAAACGATCTTCTCTCGACTTACGATTGGCTCATTAACAATGTTTGGCATTTCTGCTTCCAAAGTTTCCCGAACTGGCCAATCTTTTGGGGACCAGTGTTTGTTACGAGCTCGACTGTCCCACATACATATATAGCATGGAAACTTTGTATATCCCTTCTGCTGGCCAAGGAGGAAGTTGACCATCTTAAGGTCTACACATATGATGCAATTGTGTTCATGGTACTTAAGTAAATCCATGACCATTCTTATGTCATTGTGAGTTTCTTGCAGATGGACAGAGTCACCGAGAGGAACTGCACCAAAGTCATTGCCATTATACAAAAGGATACACTTAAGGCTACGCTTGGAGCTATCCAAAAACAGTCTCCACTCAGCAGGTCTATAGGTGCCAAATTCCTAACTCGGTAAACAGACCAGGAACATCGTGGTAGTATACAAATTGTTTGTCCTGGGAGAAATACTTAACAAATATACCCTCCCTTGTTCGGTAATATGATACCCCTACCGACATCTCAAGCATATGTCTTTCACTCAACCTGGAGGCTAAAAGTTCTGAAGCTTTCTTGGAGAGTGCCAAATCACGTATCAAGTCATCCAAATTCTCTTTATTGAAACAGTGATGAGCTAATGACTGTTCAGCATCTGATGATGAATTTGCAGACTCTGAATCCATTCCGTGGACGTCCATATCAGGTACATCATTTTCATCCTCGGAGGAAGCATATCCACTGAAAATCGGAACTGGTAAAGACTCAGAATGAGGTACTAGCCGGGTCACCGAGAGAATGTTCGGATAGTCGATCTTGTGCCGATTTTTTTTGCCAATCTCTTTAGTATTCACCAGAGAGAAATAACAGTCCGATACATGACCCTTTGGCTCTCGCCAAACCATGGGGATTCCAAAAGGAAGACCATTTCTCTTTCCTTTCGTCCACTTACGAAGATGTTCCACGCAACTATGGTATAGCGTACGAGAAGTGCAGGCGAGTGGTTTAAAAGCTTCGTTTGAATGAGTCTCTTGTGAGATTCAGGATGGTCGAGTGGATTAGCCGCTTGCTAACAGTGGTCCAGCGACGCGGGGAGCTGTTCGCAACTCGCATACGCTATTATTTTTTTTCTTTGCCCCTTTTCCTACTCTCCTCTATCAATAATGGCAAACAGCATGTGGTGCTCACTTCTTATCTTGATAGCCAAGAGGATTATGACATCGTCAGCGAGGATTTTTCCAAAAAGCAGAAGGAGTGTGAGTTCCTTCGACCTTTGTGTGCTAAGGCCAGGGACTAAACGTAGGAATCAGCTAGAGGTGACAAGTTGATTTCCTTCAATATTAAGGATAACCTCCTCTACCGCGTATGTTCCCTCGGAGATCCCGAAGAGGCCCAGACATTGTGCGTCCCTCGATCACATATCCGCCTTATCCTCCAAACTGCTCATGACAACCTTTCGCTCGTCACTTTTGCCACACAAAGACGGCGAAACGGATTTTAAAATATTTGTATTGTCCTGGAGCCGCTGAAGAAATCCTGCAATACAGTCAACAAGGAGTAACAACAAGGAAAGAAGGTACCCTAGGAGACCTTACGGTCCATTTAAAGAGGGTACCTTTGGACTAGCAATTGAGCGGGCACAAGGCTGCTCAATTGTTTTGCGTCCCTAAACGGCCACTTTTCAAGACTTTGTCTAGTCTTGACTTGAACTGGTCAACAGATTCACTGTTGACAACTTCCACTGGAAGTGCGTTCCACATACCGCAGATACTGTAAGTGAAAAAATTTCCACACAGATGGCGGTTGTAACGCTTCAGTTCAAGTTTAAGCCGTGATTGCGCGTTCTGTTCTCACTCAGTGTGAAAATATCCCGATAGTCAACATTGTCGAACCCTCGAAGTATTTTGAAAACTTCGATGAGCTGACCACGCTGTCTACGGGTTTCCAGCGAGAACAGATCTAATTCCCTTAGTCTATCCTCATAACTTTTATGTCGGATAGAGGGAATCAGCTTGGTTGCCCTGGCTTGTACGCGTTCCAATCTCGCCATGTCCTTTCGCAATGAAGGACTCCAAAATTGTACGGCATACTCCAGGTGCGGTCGGACAAGTGAGTTGTACAGGCACAGTACAATCTCCTGGTTCCGATAACCAAACTGGCGCTTAATATAGCCTAGCATCCTTTGGGCCTTTTTCTCCGCCTCAATGCACTGTTTCGAGAACTTGAGGTCACTAGTAATAGTAACACCCAAGTCCTTCTCAGTGTCAGTGGATTCCATAGCAGTGCCCTTAAGGATATACTGAGATTGGGGGTTTCTGTGGCCGATATGCATCACTTTGCATTTGCCCACGTTAAAAGGCATTTGCCACGTGTCCGACCACTCCCCAATCTTCCCAAGATCTTCCTGCAGGCGGGCAGTATTTCCATCCTTTGCAACGTTCATACCAAGCTTGGTATCGTCGGCAAATTTGGAAATCTTGGCAACCATGTCACCGTCCATGTCGTTGACGTAGATGATGAATAGTAGTGGTCCCAGGACAGAACCTTGAGGCACCCCACTAGTAACGGGCACCCACTCAGAAGACTGTCCATTTACCACCACCCGTTGCCGTCTGCCACTTAGCCACTTCTCGATCCAGCCGGCTACCTTTCCGTCTATGCCAAGCGCTCGCACTTTCCGGAGAAGGCGGCGGTGTGGTACCTTATCAAAGGCTTTCTGAGAGTCTAGGTAGACCACATCCACCGCCTTGTCCCGATCGTGCTCACTGAAAACGAAGTGGAAGAATTCTACAAGGTTCGTCAGGCATGACCGTTGCCTTCGGAAGCCGTGCTGGGAACTCCTCAGTAGCAGGTTTGACTCTAAATACGACGTCACTTTGTCCACCATGATGCTTTCCATGAGTTTACCGACTATCGAAGTCAGACTGATAGGTCGGTAGTTCGACGGTTGGCTACGGTCTCCTTTCTTGAAGATAGGAGTCACCTCCGCCTCACGCCAGTCTCTAGGAACGCATTTGGTCCGGATTGACATGTTAAAGATAGTGCACAGATGTCGTGATACTTCATCGCACACTTCCTTCAACACTTTAGGTAGAAACCCGTCCGGTCCAGGGGACTTATTCGTCTTTAGGTCAGCGATCTTTTTCTTTATTTCTCCTTCGGTGAAGTCCATTGCCTCCAGCTTTTCCCCCGAGTAGGAATCCGTCGGCTGGGGAATGGGACCACACTCTTCAGTAAACACTGAAGAGAAGTAGTCGTTGAGGAGGTTGGCGTTTTATGCATCTGAATGCTTTAATGTCCCCTCCTCATTCCTCAAAGGGCCAATCGTTCGACGGATTGGTTTACGGCTGTTCACATATCCAAAAAACTCCTTGGGATTCTCTTTACAGAGTCTCGCCACTCGGAGTTCCTCAGACCGCTTAGCCGCCCTTATACTGGACTTCACTCTCCTGGCTAGCCTCCGGTATTCGTCAAAGTCACCCGAGATCTTCGATTGCCGGTACACATTTCTCTTCTCCCTAAGCAGTTGCCCGATTTCTCGATTAAACCACTTTGGTTGAACAGAAGACCGACGGGGGCATTTCAGAGGAATAAAACGCGATTGAAGACTCATGAATGTGGTTTTGAAACTGTTCCAAGAGTCTTCAACAGCATCGCACTCTTCTAGCCTCGCGTCAGTCAGTCCCGCGCGTAGACCTGCAAAGTCTGCTCTTCTCAAATCCAGTTTCCTTGATTTACTAGTTGCAGGCTCTGCCTTGGGACTTTGACTACAAATCTAATTAGTCGGTGGTCACTGCCACCGAGCTCTTCGCCAACAGAGAGGTCCTCAACGATGTCATCTTCAGAGGTGAAAACCAAGTCGAGGATATTGTCTCCTCTCGTTGGCTCTCTCACCCATTGAGTGAGGAACTCGTTGTTCGTGAACTCCAGGAGTAGTGCGTTCTCGCCACAGGGTTCTCTGGTTTCCCAGTCAACTTGTGTGTTGAAATCACCCATGACGATACACACTCTGTCTTCGACAAGTTCTCCTAGTAGCTGGTACAGATCTCTGTCCTTTTCAACGAGTTGGGCAGGAGGTCTATAAAGCACCAGGGTCCTGTATTTGGCAGGACCTATCTCTAGGTCAACACCTAGTAGTTCATGGTCGGATATGATGTTGCAATCCGTCGAGTTGAGAGTATCCTTGACATACAACATCACACCGCCACCCTCTCTGTCTGGCCTATCTTTCAGGAAGAGCTGGTAACCGGGAATCGTGAATTCACCTTCAAAATCTCTGCTTGAGGTTTTTATCCACGACTCCTTTATGGCCACCATCTCAGGTTCCTCTGTTACTACGAGGCCACGGAGCTCAAGAAACTTATTCCTGATTGACCTCGCATTGAACAGAAGAACTTTGAGGGAGTCCCCTAGTGTAGGACTCCCTACGCTCTTCCGTTTCCCGGCTTCTCTGTTTTCGTGGTCACACCCTTTTTGACCACCTCCGAGAAGGTCGTTCCAGGAGTGACACGGGCATGCTGGCGCACGTCCGCTTTCGCTCTGTTTCGAACGCTCCTTTGGGTGCGTTCCACGACATCTTGAATTAGATTAGCGAGAAAGGCCTTCCCTTTAAAGGAGAGATGTACACCGTCCCTTTGGTAGAGGTCGTCTCTACCGATAAAGGTACGATAGGGGTCCACGAAGAAGACTCCTTCTGCCGTGCAGAGATCCGCCAACCTTTTGTTCACTGCGACGTTTCTTTCGTGAGCGGTTCGGGATGGACCTCTTCTTGGAAGCATCCCAACCACCACACGTTTGCGGGTTTTAAGCCCTATGTCGTCCACGGCTCCCATCACTGTTTGGATGGTCTTACCACTGAGGCCCACTTTACCCCCTCTGAGGTAGATGTCGTTGCAGCTCACCATCAGAGCAACAACAGAATTCTCAGAAATCTGAGCTTTCTCTGCCTCTACTCTGATGGTGTGGTTACCCCGTCCTGACAGGCAGCTTACCTTCACGCTAGTGCGAAGGCGGGCCGCTAGCAGCGGCTGCAGATCCCGTGTTTGCGAGTCACCAATGAGGGTGACCTTCGGACACTTGGTCTCTGAAGACGGGGTCTTCCCTTGTGGAAGAGGCCTCCCCTTTTCCTCTTTACTCTCCACATTCTTATCTTTCTTTTTCTTCTTCTTTATCTGTTTTTCTTCTATTTTGGGTTCTACTCTTGTTTCAACTATCTTTTTTTCTTTTTTTTCTTCGTTTCTCCTTTCTTCTTTTTCTCCTTCTCTCTCGCCTCAGCTGGCTTAGCCTCAGATGATGCCGGAATGTCCGCTTCATTACCAGGGGATTCCGAAACGTCAGTGGGCGGCGCCTCTTCTAGGCATCGAACCTGAGCTACGTTAAGGGCTTCGAGCTTCTCCAACTTTCCCTCAAGGACCTTAGCTCTCTCCTCTGAGGCTCTATAGAGGTCTTTTAATTTTTCCACCTCTCGCGTCAATATGCAAGTAGTGCAGATACTTTCAGGGCTGCATTTTGAGTAGCAGCCCTCCGGAAAGTCAACGCACCACTTTTCTAACTGGCATATTGCACAGTTGTGTTTGAGACGAACGGGTCCTTTTTTGCCTGTCATTTTGAGCGCTTTCTCTCTCTCTGAAAACTCGTGACCAATCAATGATAAAAAAGGGGGGTTGGTGAGTTCTCCCAGCGTGAGTCGCTCCCGCCTATCGATCGGAGAGGTTTCGGATCTTTCAGAAGGCACGCTCCATGTGCTGCTGTTCGTCCGACCGAGTCGTCAAACCTCGGCGTGCCGTGGCTCCCAACCAAGCAGCACTGACGGTCCCCGAAGGGGCCATCGATTTCTCACCAGGTGAACAACAACGAAGCACGCCCCGTACTAAACTCCTACTAGTTCCCTTCACAACGGCCAGGATCTCGGAGTAGCGTTCAATGGATATCCCGCCACACCAAGGAACTCGACCCAAGGCTTTTTATTGGCCTGGCAACCAACATGGGAACAAAGGGCCGTCACCTCGGACCAATGCTACCATAAGCACCCGTCAACGGTCACTGGGAACGGTCAATAATTACGCGCCAGGGAAGGGGTTAACGAGGCACTACCCTCATCCCATTAATCGTGCCCCAACGCCTAGGACACCTCTAGTCCTAGTCTCTCGCAACCAGTGAGCGTCGATTGGCGTTGTTTATAGAGGTTCCAAAGCCTCTCTTCTGACGCATGAGGTAGCTGCCAGGTCCTTATAGGTAGATAGAGGAAGAAAGGGAAAGAGTGACACGATAGGAGTAGGCTTTTTTTTGTTTTTTTTCTTTTTGTATGAGTGGGAGATAGCATAAAAGTAAAAAAAAGAAAAGGGATAGAGTAGAAAAAGGAAGGAATGACGCACTTAGTCTGGAACCTCGTTTCCGACCAAATCGACAAGGGAAGCCCTACCAGGGGTACCCAGAAGAGGTACCCCCGCCGACATAGCTCGAAAAGTCCAAGGTCCACACAAGCTCTCTTCCCGCGACAAGGGGGCGTCACCTCTCCCTCTATTTTCGTTATCAAAAGTCGGCAGTTAAGGGGCGAGTCAAGCCAGTTCCCTTACAGAGGTGCCCCGTCATCCCCGAACCTTTCTCCAGAGTAGCTATCGAACTAGTCGGCCCGGCCCGATTCACCCGCCATCTAGTGAGGGCCACAGATATATTCTCACTCTTAGTCTATTTTGCTACTTGGTTCCCTGAGGCTGTGTCGATCAAAACAATTGACAGCATTTCGTGTGTACAGAAGCACTCATCTCCATTTCTTCAGGTGTTAGATTACCTAGAGATCCTATGGGATCGCGGCCGGCAGTTTGCCTCTCATTTAATGGAGCAGGTAGGGAAACTGCTCATGATTAAGCCTCCTTTTATTACCCTCTTTCACCCGGCTGGAAACGGTATGTGTGAAAGGTTTTGTAGTGTATAATCACTGCACACACAAACGAAGAGAGAGAGAGAGATAGAGAGAGAAATGGAAGGACAAATACAGATTTTGCCAGGTCGAAGTATCAAAGATGGAATGGTAGGGGCAATAAAATAAGGTCGTTTGGAGACAGTTTGTGAACCAGCGGAATCTGATTAGAAGTCTGGATTGAAACCCGACGACAATTTAAGGCTATTGCATCCGAGTGTGAGAGCAGATGGGCAAACAGAGTAATTGAACCTGGCTGGAATGGGAAACAGAATCGGCGACAAAAGATGTTTCACCTTAATATAAAATTTGATACGGTCATCCTGTAGCTTAAGCAAACGGAGTCTCTGTGATATCCTCACAGGGAACAGACCCCCAAATTAAGATACGAACTGTAGAATTTCAGTTAATCACAGGATAGACTCCAACTAATCATTGGTTTCGCTTGACTGATAGGTAGCTAAGCACCGCCTCAGCGACCTAAGGAAGGCGGGGCTACGCGTCGCCTCCAAAATGCTGGCTGGTATAAATAAGAGACATTTCATTTAAGTCTAGATTATTGATTGATTCATTTAGTTATTCATTGATCAATTATTAGACTCTTAATTCATCGCTCTGCGAATCTCCATTACTCTTACTCTTGCCATTATAACTCGATTTAGCATATTCCGTTGCCCAAATTAAATAGTTACCGTAAGTGTAAACATTTAAAAGTGGTATAAAAATAAAAGTATTTAATTCCTTCACAAAGGAAACTTTTACTTATAAAACTTGATCGGTTAATACCCCTCGAACTGTATGTCAAGAAACCTGTAAGAAAGCCACTTTACCAAACCTTTATAGGATCGCCTTGCAATCAAAACAAGGCCTACTTACGCCGACCCTATAATAAGCGACCCTATAATTGGCGACCTTTTGCCTTTGAACCTCTATAACTGGCTAGCAACCTTAGCCGCCGAAACCGAACAAAGAAGAAAGAAGAGCGAACAAAGAAGAATGAAGATGGAAAGTACAGACAACCAGCAAGCAAGCCATGAAGGAGATTTCGCGAATGCGGTGAACATAAAACCACCTATGTTTAACGAATCAGCGGTCACTGGCTAGTTCCGTATAAGTGAAGTTCAGTTCCACAACTCCGGAATAAAAAAGAACGAGGCAAAACTTTATCAAGTTTTAGCCTCACTTTCCCCAGAGAGTATATCGACTGCCAGAGGATATTTTTGAAAGACAAAACTACATCAACCTGAAGACGGAAGTCATTGGGCTTTTCGAAAAGAGCAAACCCGAACTTTTCGACAAACTCATAGCGTCTTCCACACTTACCGGCCGGCCCTCACTGAATTTGGAAGAACTAGGGAGGACAGCACTTCAGGTAGGAGTCGGTGAATATTTAGTGCGACATAGATTTGTTCAGTCCTTGCCGCCAAGCATAGCGCCTGTAATCGCGTCGCAAAAAGACCTATCCGTGGCCCAACTAGGTAAATTAGCGGATGAACTGATTATGTTTGACAAAGCGCAATGCCTGAATGTAAATGCGAGCGTGCAATTGTTGGAATGCAGTGTAGTGTCCGCATCTAATTCCTCTGTGCCAATTAATAGTGCTTATAATAATCTTGATTTTATTAATAGCGTATTTCGTAGTCGTGAATCAAATAATTATGCATTTAATGATCGTGCAGGTAATAATTGTGGATATAGTAAATAACGCCACGAATTCGTCGTGGCCAGGGCATAATAACAGTGGCTATACGCATAATATCTCGGTGGGCTTACAGCCATTTAGTAGGGAGCAAAAACCTATGGTGTGCCGTGCTTATATTTATTTTGGTGAAAAGGAAAATACTTGTACACCCTGGTGCAGGTGGCCAAAGAGAGGTGAGACTTTGCAAATGCAACCCTTTTCTAGGTCATCTTCGCCGCTTCCGACGGAAAACTAGCCAGGCATACCATAGTTAGCGCAGCCGCTGGCATGCCATCTGTTTTTCGCCCAAAAATATACAATCAAAAAGGCGAATTTTTAATAGATACAGGGGCGAGTGTGTCTATCGTACCGGCCAAACTGGTGCGATTAGCTGATTTGCGTGAATCGGAAGTCAACATTTCCACGGCAAATGGCGGAAAAACTAAGGAAATACGGTCTTTAGGGATCGGTAATTCCTTTAATGGACATAAACATTCAGGATCTGTTTTGAGAGAGCCATGGGTTATTGTGTAACCAAGAAAATCTATTGATTTTTTTTTTAAATCATGCACTTAGTCTTGTTGAAGGTAAGGTTGTGGAACCGGACAGCCTCTTGAAATTTCGCCAAGTTCTCATCGTGCTCCAGCTGGGTTTTTCCTGCCACGTCAATATTGTCCACATCAGCATAAGTTCTATGCAGATCGTGTTGCTTGGTGATGCTGTCAATAGTCCTTTGGAAGCAAGCAACACCGTTCGTAACCCCGAATAGGCGCACTCTGCAAAATTGATATAGCTTGCCATTCGCTTCAAAGGCAGTATATGGCTTGTCCTCTTCCCGTATAGGTATCTGGTAATCACTTTTCAGGTCCAGTGAACTATAGTACTTGTAATGAGACAGTTCTGTGACAAGGTCGTCTATTCTTGGAAGAGGGTACGCATCTAAATGAGTGAATCTATTAATGGTCTGTCCATAGTCAACAAATAATCTCTTTCGGTAGCGCTCATTCGACACAACAAGAACCCGCGCCCTCCATTGAGATGTGCTCTCCTCAATAACACCATCATGTAGCATCTTGTTAATTTCAGACCCTATGAACTTCTTATCATCATCCTCAAACCTCCGAGGTTTTGTTGTAACTGGTTTGCAATGAGGAGCAAGACGTGAAAAGGCGAAGTGTATCCACCAAAGCAGACAGTAGACTGCAAGTGGCAGAGTTGGAGATATTTAGATCTTTCTTGCGTCCGCCAAAGTCCACAGTAACACTAGAGTGCTGGCTCATAAAGTATTGACTAAGAATGACATCACAGCACAAGTCTGGCAGCTCAGAATGCCTTGTATTGTAGTAGCACTCACCCTCAAATTGAGGTTAACCGTGCAGCGTCCCTTCACAGGAGACGTGAGTGATGAAGAGGCCATAGATACCCTTCCAGTCGCTGGAACAACCTTCAACTTTTGCTTCTCCGCATAGCTATGTGAGATAAAAGATTCAGAGCTCCATGTGTCGATAAGAGTGGTCGCTTTATTATTACCAAACAAAACGTACACAGTACCTCGCCGTAGTAGTCCCGGGGAAGAAGCAGAGATTACGGCCAGTGTAGAAGACTGAGTGGATGCAGAAGTAGAAAATGTAGTAGACCGGCACAGCTTATCAAAGTGCCCCTGCTTATTACACTTATGACAAGTGATGATTCTTGCAGGGCACTGTCTACGATTGTGACAGGAACGACCACAGAAATAGCATTGGGACGTTAAATTGTCAGCAGCACAGGTCCCATCATCGGTGCGAGCAGGCTCGGATGTCGCAGCAGCACTTACACCAGAGAAAGTATAATGAGAATAAGACTATGAGGTATTCTGAGCCTCAACGAGTGCCCTGGCTTGATCAACAGCTGTACTTAGGTCCAAGGTTTTGTTTTCAAGCAATCGTTGCCTGATTGTATGAGAAATCAAGCCGTTGATGAAAGAATCCTGTATGTAATCATCCCGATTCTGTGAAGCAGTAGCAGCTTTAAAGTTACAATCCTTGCTAAGGACCTGAAGCTCTTGTAGATACCCATCTATTGTCTCCCCTTTATGCTGCCTATGAGTAGCAAATAAATGTCTCTTGAACACTTCATTTTTGGTCTTGACATAGAGGGCCTTGAGAAGATCTATAGCTGCATGGTTACACTTTGCAATGTAACCATATACGGTTGGAGAAACAAAATTGATCAATGTATCCAGCTTGTTAGGATTAAGGCTTGCGATGGATTCCAGGAATGCAGAGAAAGTACGATTCCAGCGATTCCATTCTCGTGCAGCAGTAGGCGAGTTGCAGGATACCTCCAGGCATTCAGGTCTCAGGAGTTTATCCATATTTAGATCAGACGCAGCTTGTTTTTATTTCTTTGAAGCTATGATAGGGCTCCCACTATTTATTTAAAGCACCAGTATAGCCTTTGGATCGGCACTGGCAGGTTTGTTAGTTGAATAAATTGTGGTGATCATAATAAAGCGTCTAGGCTTTATTCAACTAACAAAATATCAATAGAGTCTGAAAAAAAGAGAAACTATATAAGTAAACATGCCCATTCTAATCAGGTTAACAAGCACAATTAGTTATAAGTAAACAAAATAATGTAGTGTAACCCATTAGCCAATTATACATATAAGGTTACATTAAGCTGAGATCACCACAAAGATTAAAGGATTATTTTTGTTTTTACTGTTTAAATCCTCCAACCACCAAAGCCTAATTAAATAGTTACAATACCAGCCAACGATTAATTCAATCTCAATATTTAAAATCCCATCGCACTCGAAAAGGAAATTTTTTCTTAATTTGGAGCTGTCGTCTTCCCTCCCGTGCATCTTTGGAGGGAAACCAAAAGTTTCAGGTCCAGGCTACCTGAATTCTACGACACACACTGTCGAACTCTCTTAAATATGTATATGTATTTGACATCTCAGGATCTAGCTTATGCAACATTTTCACTCCCTTTTGTCATTTATAAAACACCTGGAAACCGTAGCTGTTGGTCTAGAGCCATTAAGGAACACACTTCTCATATTAGTGGCCAGGTCTCCAAAACTGGGGAAGAGAGGAACTATGTTAACTTCTAACCTTATTGAGATCGGAATACTTGACCAAAGAGGGACAAGCAGAAGTTCCTACTAGTGAGTCAAGTGTACTAAAACCCATTAAACTTGTAATGGTTGCCTAATGATGGAGTATGATATTCAGAATTCTACCAAATTTACCAGTTTTTAGTCAGCAACAAATATTAGAGGTGCCTCCAAGCAAGTTAATTTTACAGTGCCCAGAACACTTTACTCTGGAGTGTCCTTTCCTCATACGCAGATTTCGGAAGCAATTGATATGGAACAGGACGACTCTGAACTATTGAATTGTATGATCCAGATCTTGTCTTACCTTGCCATTCTACAAGCCTTCTTGTAGTCCTCTCCACCATTGACCCAGTTGTTGCCCTCTCTACAGACTGACCAACTATCTCTGTGCCATAGTTCATTGCTGCTTTTTTTCTTTGTGGTGTGGCTATTTCTTCCAAATTGCAAGTCAACACCAGTTATTCCTCAGATGGGCTTACATCACCCATGCTCAAGGTGATGGAATTGAAATCTTTCATCCCAAATCATACATACATTTTCAGAATACCTGAACAAAAATTCCTTGCCTACATACAAGAGGTCATGAGACCTATACTCACATTGGGCCGATTGTATCTTCTGCGTCCATGCTGTCTACAAGTACACCCTTACCAGGAACTTTCACGCTCCAAACCTCAGTCTACCAAAATTTGGGAAGGTCCTGGGAGAACTTGCAAATAAAATGGGCCTAAAGAATGGGTTTACAACTTTCCAATGCACTCTAAGAAACGTCACCAATTGGGTATCAAGGTGGGATAATCCTCATCACAATTTGAGGCTACCCATGAGCTTCTCTGGAGCCCCCTTTTGATACAAATGTCTCTGAAGGTCATTGTTAACGCCTGGGTATCTTAAACATGAATTCGCTGCATTCACCTACATTAGATGATACTACTAATAGAAAACCTACTTAGCACCCTCAATAATATATTTGTGAGCGCTCGCCAGGTCAGCCATAAAAAATCTCTTCTCCTTACTTTTAAACTTAAATATCTTTGAGTTATGATTAATCTATTCAACCGAATAGCCACCATTCTTCTAGGGCAGCTTTGCAACCAGAACCTCGATGACCACCGTTTTAAGGACTCTTTCCAATGATCACCCTAACCGAGCGTTCCTACTCCATTTATAAATTTCAAATTGTAATTAGATTTATATTATTCTATTTACAACGGAGCAATTTCATTTCTTTTTAGTTCATTATATTTTGTAGTGTGCATCTAGGTAAATATACATTTATATAGCAAAGCAATATTTTCTGTCCTAATTTTATTGTGCTGTTATAAGGATCAAACTAGCGATTTGAAGGGATATACAGGGTGTTCACAAAGTATTTAGACAGTTTTAAAAATTTATTACAATCTTAAATGAAGTAACAAAATATTTTAATATGAACCTATTAAAAAATTACAAGTGAAAACTACTAAACTATCAAAACGAATACTCCACAAGAAAAAGCATAATGTGTCTAGTGATTTATTAAAACAAAGTGAAAGAAATTACAGAACTACATATGGAAAAGATCCTCCAGCGGACCAGCCAATTCTGGCATGTTACTCAGGAATGGTATAGGAATGCCCAGAGGGCATTTCTATAACGATATAGGTTGTTCGGTGGTTATTGCGCCAATACACTAGATAGGTCTGGTCACAATAAACCCCCAAACCTATATTTTTGTTATACAAGGGAAATGAAGTTAATCGCTAACGGGAAATCTGAATTTGCAGACAAAATTTCCTTAGGCCTAAATCGGCAACGTAGTGGGAATACGTGTATTAAAACAAAGAGATGCGAAAAATATATATTATGGAATGAACAGTTATGATTAAAAAGTGAAATTATAGTTTATGATTGGATTGAGTATTATGCGGTTGAATTAACTTTGCACGAGTTAATGAGAATTAGAGTACACATATGATGATGATAATTAGATTGACAAATATTAATTAGATTATAGTTGAATGTTAAATGAGTAAATATTATAAATGTATGATAATTATTTATGTGGATTGATAAATAGATTAATGAGAAAATAGATTATATAGTTAAATGGATTGGGTAAATATTAAATAGATTGATATGTATAAATAGATTGTATGGCTTAAATTGGTTACATAAATAGATTGTAATTTGGATACATAAATGGATTCAATAAATAGATTAAATAAATAGGTTATATAAATAGATAATATAAATAGATTACAACGGAGTTGGGAGGGTCTGTAAATGAGAGAAGAACCACGCATTAATTCGCGATTCTTTCGGGACATATTTAGCTAAAAATTACTATTCAAATATTACATACCTGATTTCGATGAGCTGAGCAGCAAAGTGAATGAATCTATGTAATGTTAGATTTAAAAACGCATTGGAAATCGGGCGTACCAATCCACGATTTAAGTAATGGTAACCAACCCTTCTTTAAACTATATATATATATATATATATATATATATATATATATATATATATATATATATATATATATATATATATATATATATATATATATACTGTTATGATTGAATATTTCCACTTGTAGGGGTATAGACCGCTACAACGGTGGGAGTGTTATAGCAATGCCCTCTGGGCATTCTTATAATAAAATCCTCCTGGGAAACTTAAATATATATATCATCATTTATTATGTATAAAATTTAAATCATTCAATTCTTTTTACTTAACTTTAATCAATTAAATCTTTCATGCAAAGTAAGGTACAACTTAATCATTCATTCATTTATTTCACTTAACTTGTCAATTCAATCATTCAATTAATTTATCCATAACTTTTTGCAATTCATTTATTTTATGTAACCTTTAATAATTCAAATAGTTTGTGACGAAATACTGATTTCATTTAACGTACTACTGGTTCAAACAACATCTCTTAGAATTTCACGCCTACACAAACAAACACACACTTTTAGCTAAACCAAATTGAACACGAGTATTCCCCATTCGTCTCTCGACATTCTCAGCATAAAGGTCGGTAATCATTCCTTCTACATTTAGTCATTTAACTCCAAACAAATCATACTTAGTTTAATTCCTCATCCTCTCACACTTATTCTCTGCAAACTGCCATACAAGAGTAGGTCCTAATTGTATTTACTTCTCGTAAAAAAAGAGCCCAATTCTAACCTAACCTAACCTTGAAGACAGGTTGGACGAACGCAGGAACTTCTTGGGATGAGAGCTGGAAGTTCTAGAAAGACTGGGGTGAGCAGAAATCCAATTATCCGCCAGTTGGATAGCTTCCGATAGATAGAAGGTCGTCGTTCCTTGATGAAGGCGCGCAGGTAAGAATGGAGGGAAGAAAGAAATTGGTCCAAGATCATAAATTCCTTGAGCCCCTCAAAAGTGTTACCGACGCCGGAGTCTTCGAGCCATGCCTAAAATAATCGGGCTATGAAATGAAAATTCCTGAAAGGTTTTCCCCGGGGAAACCTTAGCGCTACGAGACTCGGTACGGTAGCCATCCAGAGTTTAATTGAAGCCGGTAAGAAGGGCTCTCTTCAAAAGGTTGTAGTCCCTGGTGACATCTATTTGCAGAGAAGTATATAATTCAGCAGCCTTACCAGTGAGTAAACTTCCTAACCGCACGGCGTAGCTCTCAGGGTTCACTTCGAGCAATTCAGAAACCCTTTCGAAGGGGTTGAGCTAGGAAGTAATATCCTCTCCATCCTGTAATAGAGGAAGTTTAGGTCGACTCACCAGGTCAGTAAACTGAACAGGATCAGTCTACTGGGAGACGGAGATTCGAGCCAATTCAATCTCCTCATCTGCTTCGATCTTATCAAGTTGAAGCTTTCTATCCTCTTGATGAGCCTGGCGCTTCCTCTCGCGCTCCTCACCTTCGAATGTCTGTTGCTGCAATACATATTGAGCAATTTCATTACCGGTAAGGCCCAATTCGATGGCCTTATCCTTAAGTTCCTTGATGGAAGACTGTAACAAAATCGGGAAAAAGCCTCCCCCCCAAAGAAAAAATATATATAGATAAACAAAGCTAAATCAATAAATAAATAATGGAGGCAAAGTCGATTAATGAAAGTTAGGCAATAAATATTAAGAACTCAAACAATTAAATGAGTTAACTCTGCAAAGGACAAAATAAATGCAATAATTACGCTAAACGTGAAAAAAACGCGGTAAGAGTTAATTAAAAAGCAAAATAAATAAAATTTTTAAATGAGGGTCAAAAATAATTAAAAAAAAGGTTAAACACGCAATTGAGAGCACACAAATACCACACAAGAGCCAATAAGCAAAACTCTTTAAAAAAAATGATGCTTAAAATAGCCAAATGTAAGTAGTACAAATATAATCACAGGAAGAAAAAACAAAAAACCGGTAAACGAGGCGTATAGCAAACCTAAGAAGACAACCCCTGCAAGTGTCAAAAGATTAATAAATTAATACAAACATCGGCTAAGCAGAGCCGTGAAAAATGAGGCAAAGGCAAACCTCGGTAGCGCAAGGGCTAACAAAATCCTATGCACAGTAAGAAGCCACTTCCGGGCCACAAACAGTAAATGCGCGCTCGAGGCGACCTAAACACCCAAGTGGATAAGCACCACAACCTAACCTGAGAACTTAAACTGGAAAAACCAATACTCGCTAACTAAATCCTGGCCAAACCTAATCCTAGCAAGGTCGCTACGTATGTGAAGGCTATGGCGTAACTCGGTTCACATGGCCCAAATAAGACACAAACACGAAATTTATAGAAGCCCAGGGATCTAAAGGCCTACCAGAAATTTACCAGAATTTATCAGGACGGTGCTAAATTACGAGGTATTCGCAAGGGGTTAAATGAAACACATAAAAGTATTAACAGTATTAGTTCCATCAATATCAAAATGAAACAAATTGACTGCTAACAAATTATACAGGGATACCTCGAATAATTAGAAAAGTCGCAAATGCTTATCACCATCTAACGACCACAAGTCGTTCTAACCAAAATAGATATTCGCGCATACAAAATTTAGTTCTATGAATAATTTGCTTTAAACCAAAACGACACGCGCCGTTGCAAATGAAATAGGCTACGATACTCTAGTGACAGGTATTCCCGGAATAACCTCCCTGCCTTACGTCTCTTACTCGAAGGCCTAAATGTTATATGAATAAAACTTAATTAATTTAAAGGGACGTAAGAAGAAGGTAATACTCCCAAATATCTGATACCAGAGCAGTGAAGCAATAACCCACGTCGGAACCCGAGGCGAAAGAGGCTCGGCGACGATGAGTGAAATCGACCCAAGTCCACAGGGGTGAATGGAGTGAGTGTCTTCAGCGAGGATAAACGCCGATATCGGGGCAAAGGGCGTTGAGATCATGGGGAACGATGACTCGAAGGCCCAACGATCCGAGAGAAGGCATTCGAGATGACAGAATTCCCCAAAGAGGAGATGGCGAGGTGACTATGGGAGAGCTTTTCACTTAATATAGGTAGAAATAATCCACTGAATAGTTATAAATTAAATGGGAGAAATTTAGGGAGGACCGATTGTGAGAGGGACTTGGGTATTTTGGTAAGTTCAGACCTTCGTCCTAGAAAGCAATGCCTAAATGCTAAGAATAAAGCTAATAGGATATTGGGATTCATTAGGAGGAGTGTAAGCAATAAGAGTGCTGAAGTCATTCTAAAACTGTATCTGGCGCTAGTTAGGCCTCATCTAGACTATGCAGTACAATTTTGGTCACCATATTATAGGAAGGATATTGATTTGCTTGAGTCTGTGCAGAGAAGGATGACAAAGATGATTGGTGGGCTAAGGAACTTACCTTATGGTGAAAGGCTCAGAAAACTAAATCTACATACATTGGAAAGGAGAAGAGTCAGAGGGGAATTGATTGAAGTCTTCAAATGGGTAAAAGGATATAATAAAGGGGATCTGGGTAAGGTTCTTATACTTAGTGAACATGACAGGACACGTAGCAATGGGTTTAAGCTTGATAAGTATAGGTTTAGGAAGGAGATTGGGAGGAATTGGTTTACAAATCGTGTGGTAGATGAATGGAATAGGCTCACTAGACATGTGATAGAAGCCTCCTCTCTGGGTAGTTTTAAGAATAGATTTGATAAATATATGAATGAAGCTGCTAGATGGGACTGACTTTTTTATGTACATATGTATATATTTTTCTGCGGAGTGGGGAGATTATTTTGCGGTTGCATGAATGGACATAATCCTCTGGATGCATTTTATGTATATTGTAGATTAGATCTGACGAACTCCTGTAAAGGGTGACAATGTTGATGACTTTTCTCTGGTAAGAAATCTTTTGTGTGTTGACTGGAACAGGAGCTGCCAAGTGTAGGCCATGAATGGTCTTTTGCAGTCTCCTTCTTTTCTTATGTTCTTATGAACGGCTTCTAAAAGGGAAACACTTGCAAACCTAACTGGAATAGCACAATTCGATGCAGCCGACAGAGGAGCAGTGACAACGCTGGTACGAATCAATGGCAAAAAATCCTCGCTGCACGAAGGAATCCAGTATGGGTCTCCACAAATAAACAACGTCAAGGTAAGTGACGGAAAACGATTCAGTGGAGCAATCAAGGCAGAATCCTCGCAACAGAATAAATTAAAAGGCCTCACGGCCCCATTTATATCCTTCATTCCGAAGGGGGGAAGGGGGTCACAAGGGGGGGATGAGTCGCTTCCCCCTACGCCAATTAGGTTGGTAAATTACAGAAGTTTAGGCCAAAATGGTAGCCTCGAAGCGGGTCAACCTGCGTTAAACACCGTAAACTATGATAAGAAAGGGAAGGCATGGGAATACGAGGGCCTACCCTTTGCAAAGATTGACATGACTAATATCATCCCTCAATGTGGAAAGTCTATTTACTAATGTGGCTATCTCTCAGACCATCGACATCATTATACAAAATGTATACCACCATCTTACAATGTTTCCTCCTAACCTTGACCCAAACATCTTAAGGAATATGCTGCCTTCATACACATCAGAGGCTTCGTTGCGGACACCGGACGGAAATCTCTACACACAAGTCGATGGAGTAATTATGGGATCGCCCTTGGGGCCCATTTTTGCCAACTACCCTATTGGGAAACTTGAAGAGAGCTTATTAGACAACATCGGAAATCAGCCACACACATACTGCCGATACATAGACGACATCTACATCAACCTCCTAAATGAAGAACATCAAACAGCAATTTGAGGAGAACTCCGTGTTAAAATTCACTTATGAATTTAGCATGTTCAATAAATTACCCTTTTCTGCACATAGAGGTGCAAAACATCAACGGTAATTACGTCACAAAAGTGTACAAAAAAGCTACAGACATGGGAAGATGCCTGAACGCGGATAGTGAATACCTTGAAAGGTATAAAAAAGTGTGTTCGACTCATACATCCACCGAGCATACAAATGCTGCCCCACGTGGGAACTGTTCAATCAAAAGATCTCCCGCATAAAACAAACCCTCGTGAACAACGGTTTCTCAAACAGCAGGATTGAAAAACCACTTCAATCACTTTTAAGAAAGCGAATGAGAGACACGCATGAAACGGAAAGTAACCAGGAAGTATAGTAAATAACATCAAACTGTACTATAGAAATCAGATGTGATTGGCCTACAAAATAGAAAAAAACATCAAGAAAATTTTTAACCGTAACATCAAAGTAAGAAGCAAACGGACAAGATTCAGATGATTATATATTATAAAACGACATAAGTTAACAATTTCATTATGATAACCAACATCTGCCCAAACTCCTCGATCCTGAAGTCCACGAACATAGTTTACGACTTTACCTTCCCAAATGAAGACTGTAAGCTTCAAAACAACTCAAAATATGTTGGTATGACTACTACCGTATTTTCGAGGCGTTTGACAATGTTCCTGCAACATGGAGCCGACTCCCTCTCCCCCTAAAAAATAAATAAAAAAAATTATATGAAGACTGTGAATAAAATCAGCTTAAACAGGGACAAACATAACATAAACATAACATAACATAATTACACGGATGACAAAAGCCACAAGGGCCTATCAAAGGTCATCCGCCTCCGTCAAAACCCACCCACAAAAAGCAACATCACCAGGGGAAGACAAAATCAAAGTCCCCCACAATATAATATAACGGATGACAAAAGCCACAAGGGCTCATCATAGGTCATCCGAGTCAAGCGGCCTCTTTTTCAAGGCACCCAAACTCCCAGGAAAACTACATCCAGAGGATTGCATCCAGACATATTGGTTAATGACACAACGATCAAAAGATAAGATGGAAATAAATATAGACTGAACACTTTAGAAGCTACCTTAATTATTGAAGAAAGGCCAGCTATCAACATCCACAACGGGCTGGAATCAAATCTTAAAGTTCTTTTAAAACTCCGCTTACACAAGAGTGACCGGTTCCCTTGACATAACGTTTTAATTTCCCCAAACACCTTCCATATAAAAAAAGAGATGAAAGGTAGGAGAAGTTGTTTACCATCTACAAGATGAACTTAAAAAGATAATAAGAAAAATGGAAAGTTTCCCCAAAAAATTAATAAAGGCGAAATATACTTTGGTCTTTAAAATCTACACACACACACACACACACACACACACATATATATATATATATATATATATATATATATATATATATATATATATATATATATATATATGAGGAATTAAACCACATTATCCGAAGACAATTTAATTCAGAACAGTTTCGGTGTATCTCAGACCCTTTTTCTGCCCAGTGTCAGTTGAAAAAGGGTGTGAGATATACCGAAACTGTTCTGAATTAAATTGTCTTCGGAGAATGTGGTTTAATTCCTCATCTTTTCTTGCGATTTTGCATTAATTTTCATCATATATATATATATATATATATATATATATATATATATATATATATATATATATATATATATATATATATATATTAGTGTAGTTGGGTAGCATTCTTTCTTGAATCCAAATTTTTTGAAAACCATTGTGTATTTTGCCGTAATTAATTTACCCTGGCAACTTTCTCTTCTTCTTATTATCCTTTTTTACTCTATCTTGTAGATGGTGGATATTGGTGGTGGAGAAAGTTGCCAAAGGAACTTAATTAAGGCAAAATACACAATGGTCTGCGACAAAATTTGCATATGTATATATGCCTATTTGGGGGTTATGCCCACTCTTGAGCTTTCAGATAATTTATATATATGTATATATGTTTAAAAACAATTGCTTTTAAATTTAGACAATGTTTTTTCTTGGAGAAATTAAAAAAAAAGCTTTTTAGGAGTTTTGGGGTGGCTATTGGAATTGCAACATATTGAATTATATATTACTTTTAAGGGTATTTCGAAATAGAGTCCTTCGATCTTCATACCCCTCTCCTTAAATATTTTAAATAATATAATGCTATATAGTTTCCCCAAAAGCATTGCTTGTATAGTAACTTATTCAATCTTAACTATCCAACTACAAAAACATTTAAACCTTAATTTACTTAATAAAAAGTTTTAGTTAGAAAATATTTCTATCAACGCCTTGTAAGTTAATTTAATTGTCAAAAAAATAGCCTTCCTTCCAAATTTTAAATTGTCATAGCCATTTGTGCCCCCCTTCGAATCATCAGAATCATTTCCCTTCGGAGATAAACTATGGCTATATTGGCTATTTTTACAGTTATTAATTTGCTTGTCTTCGTGGGCAGTTTCAGTAAGAAATTTGGATTTCCGCGCAAAAACTGCTGTGTGTTAATTCATCTATTCTCATTTGACTTCCATCCGGTCGTCTCTTAAGGTAACTTACTAACTACGATTAAGGCTTCGTAACTTCTTACTATCCATATGATTATATTAGTAAAATTGTGTATCTTGGAGTCTTAGTTGATGTTCTTGTCATCAACATTGTCACCCTTTACAGTAGTTGGTCAGATCTAACTTTGATTTTGTCTTCCCCTGGTGATGGTGCTTTTTGTGGGTGGGTTTTGACGGAGGCGGATGACCTTTGATAGGCCCTTGTGGCTTTTTGTCATCCGTGTAATTATGTTATGTTATCTAATCTACAATATACATAAAATGCATCCAGAGGATTATGTCCATTCATGCAACCGCAAAATATAATCTCCCCACTCCTTAGAAAAATATATACATATGTACATAAAAAAAAGTCAGTCCCATCTATCAGCTTCGTCCATATATTTATCTAATCTATTCTTAAAACTACCCAGAGAGGTGGCTTCTATCACATGTCTAGTGAGCCTATTCCATTCATCTACCACAAGATTTAACATAACATAACATAACATAACATAATTTAACGGATGACAAAAGCCACAAGGGCCTATCAAAGGTCATCCGTATCCATCAAATCCCACCCATATAATGCATCCATAGGATTTTGTCAGGTCATGCATAAGAACATAAGAACATAAGAAAAGAAGGAGACTGCAAAAGACCATTCATGGCCTACACTTGGCAGCTCCTGATCCATTCAACACACAAAAGATTTCTTACCAGAAATGTTCTTATGTTCTTATGTTCTTAACATATCCACATACTAAAAAGTAAGAAATTAACCCTCCATCCCCATATAATCATCCAATCTGCGCTTGAAAACATTCAAGTTTGGGCTGTCTACAGTCTCAGGTGGCAAACTATTCCAATAATCCACCACTCTGTTAGTGAAAAAATATTTTCTAACATCCAGTCTGCACCTCTGTTTTTTAATCTTTAAGTGGTGGCCTCTAGTTCTATTACTACCTTCTAACTCAAATAACTTGCTGAAATCTAATTTATCCATCCCAGAAAAGATTTTAAAAAGCTCAATCATATCTCCCCTCACACACCTTCTTTCAAATGAAAACATATTTAATACCCTCAGTCTATCTTTATATTCAAGGTGCTTCAGGGATGGTATTATTTTTGTTGCCCTCCTTTGTACTGACTCTAATAAGTTTATATCATGTCTAAAATGTGGTGACCATGCCTGTATACAGTACTCTAAATGTGGCCTGACATAAGAGTTGTATAGTTTAAGGATGACCTCCTTACTCTTGTAGCTAACATTTCTTTTAATGTAACCTAGCACCCTATTTGCTCTATTTTTTGCCTCAATACACTGCTTTGAAAATTTCAGTGACCTATCTACTACCACTCCTAAGTCTTTCTCATCTTCAACTGAATTAAGCCAATATCCATCCATCTCATAGCTAAATTCCCTATTATCTCTCCCCATGTTAATAACTTTGCATTTATTAAGGTTAAAAGTCATCTGCCACTTCTGAGCCCAAGCTAACAGCTTATCTAAGTCACCCTGCACTTTAAAGCTACCCTCAACCTCTTTGACTACAGCTGCCAATTTAGTGTCATCAGCAAAAATTGACACTTTACTATTTACACCTTGCCCAAGATCATTTACTTAGATTATAAATAATAAAGGGCCTAAAACTGATCCCTGAGGTACGCCACTAATAACATTCCTCCACTCTGACCTCACTCCATTCAGTACAACTCTCTGTTTCCTATTTTTCAGCCATTCAGTTATCCAATTTAAAACGTTCCCACATATCCCATGCAGCTTTAATTTATGAACTAGTCTTCTATGTGGAACCTTATCAAAAGCTTTGCTGTAATCTAAGTAGATCACATCAACTTTCTCACCCCTATCTAATTCTTTAGTTACATAATCCATAAAATCCAGTAAATTAGTTAAACACGATCTATCTTTTCTAAAACCATGCTGAGCATCATTAATTAACCTGCTACTCTCTAGATGATCAGAAATTCCCTTCTTAACCATCTTCTCAAGAATTTTACAGACTATAGAAGTTAAGCTTACTGGTCTAAAGTTATTTGGGTCCTCTTTGCTTCCCTTTTTAAAAATTGGCACTACATTTGCCAATTTCCAATCATTTGGTATTTCTCCAGACTCTAGTGATCTAATAAATATCTTCTCGAGAGCTACTGCAATACTTTCTACACCTTCTTTGAGAATCCTAGAATGAATGTTGTCAGGGCCAGATGCCTTACTAGTATTTAACTGAATTATAAGCCCTTTAATTTCTTCTCTGTCTATATTAATAGAATTTATCACTACTTCCCTTGACCTAGAATTATCATCAATTAATCTAACTGGTTTCTCTTCTGTGAATACTGAAGCAAAATGATCATTAAGGACCTCTACTATTTCCTCATCAGATTCTTTCAAAACCCCTTCATATTTAATAGGCCCTATTTTATCACTGTTAGATTGATTATTGATTCTATAATAGCTAAAGAATTTTTTAGGATCTTTATTATTATTTTTAGCTAAATTAATTTCTGCTGTCCTTTTGGTCTTCTTAATAATCTTATTTAGTTCATTTCTGGTTGACCTATAATGGTTTAAATTATCTAAACTACTCTCACTTTGTAATCTCTGGTATGCCCTTTTTTTCTCTGAAACTTTATTAGCTATTTCTTGGTTCCACCATAATGGTTTCCTACATTTCTTCCTAATAGACTTCATCGGAATACACTGTTCCTGAACCATGTTTAATATAGTCTTAAAAATATCCCACATCTCATAAGTATTCTTTCCATGGAATTCTATATCCCACCTAATCTGATTTAGCATGCTGCGTAATTTATCGTAATCTCCCCTATAAAAATTTGGAATTTTCGTGGAGTTTGTCGTTGTTCTACCCTTAACTATTTGCAAATTAAACCGAACCATCTGATGATCACTGTTTCCCAATGATTCCCCTACACTCAATCCTTGAACTAAGTGATCATCATTTGAAAGAATTAGATCTAATATATTGGCACCCCTTGTTGGCTTATTAACAAATTGGATCAAAAAGTTATCCTCAAAACACTCCATAAACTTACAACTTGCTCTATCTCTTCCTATCATATTTTCCCAGTCTACAGAAGTTAAATTAAAGTCACCAAGAATAACTGTATCTTCTTTGCATCCTTTACTTATTTCCCTAATCATTAACTCATCGATACAATCAGTCTGTCCTGGTGGTCTATAAAAAGCTCCCAAGTGTATTTTCCTATTTTTACCAACCTTAATATCTATCCATAATGATTCACCTTCTCCTTGCTTTATAGAGTTATTTAGATTTGAAGAAATGCTATTTCTGATATAAATAATCAACCCACCACCAGTCCTATCTCTCCTTTGACTAATGTACATAGTATAACCCTCTAGTTCAAATTCACTGACATTATCATTAAATATATTTTCATTAACCCATGATTCAACTATACATATTATATCTATATCTTCATGAATGATATAACTAAATAATTCATCCCTCTTATTTCTAAGACTACGAGCATTTGTGTAAAGACAACTCAGCCCACCTATCCCTGAAGCACCTGAGGGCCTATCTCCTCTGCATCTCCTTTCTCTCTTTCCCCGACCCTGTACTCTTGTATTTCCCTGACCACTATCACTACTCAAGTAGTTTAACCCTAAAGCACTTCCATTAGCCTGCCTACCTTCTACAAATCTGTGTTTGCTTCCTTTCCCTGCCTCACTTTGAGCCATTAAATTTCCCTGACCACTATCAAAACCTAGTTTCCCGCCTCTAAAGACCTAATAACACTATCTAATTCCCGCCACAAAACCTCAACCCCATCTCGGCTCAGATGGAGTCCATCCATCGCATACAAACCCTTATTCCCATAAAACCCACTCCAAACATCTACAAATACCAATCCTGACTCCTCGCACAAACCTTTCACATATTCATTCAACCCCATTGCACGAGACAACCATTCCATCCCCACATCCATTCTGGGAAGCACACCTGAAACAACGCCTTTTACTCTACTTTCACACATCCTTTCAATCAGCCTTTTATACCGCTGTCGTAACTCACAAGTACCCACCTTCTTTACATCGTTTACTCCGACATGTGTAATCACAACTGCTTCCCTCTCACACCCAGACACCAACCTATCATACCTCTCACACACATCATTTACACCAGCACCCGGCAGACAAACTCTCACTCCCTTCCATTTACTTTCATTCAACTTCCTATCTAAATACCTAATCTGAGAGTCACCCATCACAATCACCTCAGTCATTCTCCTATTCTCTCTAGGCCTAGTATTACCCTCCCTCCTGCTCTCACTCACTCGACCTCCTATTCTACTTTCAGGCACGGCCACACCAGACAAATCTCTTTCAAATTCTTCCTCTCTCAGGGCATCAAATCTGTTAGTTAGCCTAACAGGTTCCATGTCCCTCTCATTCACACACCTAACCTGTCCTAACTTATCTATTCTGTTCACTTTCACCCACCACTCATCATCACTTACTTCACTTACTGCTTTCTCTCCAGTCCCTGTTCTAGGCCTAACTTCCTCCCTCCTGGTCCCAATCTGACTCTTCAAACGTACACTTGCATCTCTTCTCACTTCAGACACTAAATCGTTCAGTCTCAAGCATTCCGCACGTAATCGACTCACCTCCTCAGTCAAAGCACATACACGGCACTCAGACACATTCACTCTCCTCTCTACACCACAGACATCGCACACTACATACACACTACTTTCAAAAGGCATACTCTCTACATCCAAACAGTCAGCCATACTTAAACAAGAACAATAATAGAAACAAAAACTTACAAACAACAAGAATTTGACCCCAATTTGTGCGCGCAAGTTTAAAAACTGCTAATCAAGATGGCCCCGAAGTAAACAAAAGTCACTTTCTCACCAAAACAAAATAACCACAATTTATACAAAATAACCACAATTTAACTTTGTTATATTAACCAAATATATGATCTTATAACTTAATATTTATGTTTATGTCACACACCAAAGTATATCAAATAATCAAAATATTCTGAGAGCTCTACGAAACACGTGCTACCTGTTCGAAGGTCAGTCTTCCCAATCTTCCTAAACCTATACTTATTAAGCTTAAACCCATTGCTACGTGTTCTGTCATGTTCACTAAGTATAAGAACCTTACCCAGATTCCCTTTATTATATCCTTTTACCCATTTGAAGACTTCAATCAATTCCCCTCTGACTCTTCTCCTTTCCAATGTATGTAGATTTAGTTTTCTGAGCCTTTCACCATAAGGTAAGTTCCTTAGCCCACCAATCATCTTTGTCATCCTTCTCTGCACAGACTCAAGCAAATCAATATCCTTCCTATAATATGGTGACCAAAATTGTACTGCATAGTCTAGATGAGGCCTAACTAGCGCCAGATACAGTTTTAGAATGACTTCAGCACTCTTATTGCTTACACTCCTCCTAATGAATCCCAATATCCTATTAGCTTTATTCTTAGCATTTAGGCATTGCTTTCTAGGACGAAGGTCTGAACTTACCAAAATACCCAAGTCCCTCTCACAATCGGTCCTCCCTAAAATTCTCCCTTTTAATTTATAACTATTCAATGGATTATTTCTACCTATACTAAGTACACTACATTTGTCTATGAGATCAACTTAATAAGGTGGTAATTAGATCCTAATTACCACCTTAGAAGGATCTCCTTGCTTACTAAATATCTAGATCGGAAAACTATTGTGATCCTGATACATGCCTTTGTGATCTCTCAAATTGACTATTGCAATTCCTTATTTGTTAATCTGACTAAGAGAATTGAAAAGATTGCAATCATTAAGACTAAAAATAATGACCCAAAATGGATGACAGATAAAATTAAGCATTATATTGGCATTAAAAAGGGCATTTATTCCAGGAAAATAAAAAATGGGGAGGATCACTTAAGGCAGAGATATAATGAACTAGCAAGAGATGTTAAAAAGTTAGTTAGAGTAGCAAGGAGAAATTATGAAATTAAAGTGGCAAATAGGGCAAAGGAAGATCCTAAAAGTTTTTATCAATTATACAAAACTAAGGTTAGAGATAAAATAGGCCCACTTATAGATTCCAATGGAGAATTAGTGAGTGATAGGGACTCAATGGCTGGAATGCTAAATGACTTTTTTCTCTCAGTATTTACACAGGAGGATACTCTAAATATACCCGAGGTGTCAATGATCTTTCGGGGTAATGATGAAGAGAAATTAAAGGATATCTTGATCACAAAGGAGATAGTGACAAAGGAAATTGATAAAATCAAAAGTAGTAAAGCACCCGGTCCTGATGAGGTCTTTCCTAGAATTTTGAAAGAATGTAAGGATGTGTTAAGTAAGCCCCTAGCATGCATCTTTAGAAAATCATTGGAGAGTGGCATTGTGCCAGTGGCATGGAAGAAAGCCAATGTGATACCTATATTTAAGAAAGGGGATAAAACAAATATGTCTAATTACAGACCAGTAAGTTTGACATCAGTGGTAGGGAAAATGATGGAATCTATTATAGCAAGGAATATTAGAGATCACTTGGATAAGCATAAGTTGATAAAAGAATCACAGCATGGCTTTAGTAAGGGTAAATCCTGTCTGACTAATTTGCTGTCTTTTTATAGTAAGGTGTATGAAGCAGCAGATAATGATGAAAACTATGATATTTTATACCTGGACTTTAGTAAGGCTTTTGATTGAGTGCCACACTTACGACTTCTGAGCAAAGTTAAAGCACACAGGATCGATGGCAGTATATTTAGGTGGATTCAGTCATGGCTTGGTGACAGACAGCAAAGAGTTAGTATAGATGGAGTTAAATCTGAGTGGGGGTGTGTTAGCAGTGGAGTTCCGCAAGGATCTGTTTTGGGTCCCTTGCTATTCTTAATTTATATTAATGATCTTGACATAGGTATAAGTAGTGACCTGAGTAAATTTGCTGATGATACTAAGCTAGGTAGGGTCATTAGGGCTGATTCTGATGCTGTTGTAATGCAGGAGGAATTGACCATTCTGTCCAATTGGGCCGAGAAATGGCAAATGAAGTTTAACATAGACAAATGTAGTGTACTTAGTATAGGTAGAAATAATCCATTGAATAGTTATAAATTAAATGGCAGAATTTTAGGGAGGACTGATTGTGAGAGAGACTTGGGTATTTTGGTAAGTTCAGACCTTCGTCCTAGAAAGCAATGTCTAAATGCTAAGAATAAAGCTAATAGGATATTGGGATTCGTTAGGAGGAGTGTAAGCAATAAGAGTGCTGAAGTCATTCTAAAACTGTATCTGGCGCTAGTTAGGCCTCATCTAGACTATTGCTTTAAAGGAATAAAAAGGAAATAGAAAAAGTAAGAAGCTTGAGATGCCCTCTACACCAGGGTAAACTATAAAAGAGCAACTGCTATTTATTCCTGCTGAACTGATTAAATTTAATAGTCAAACTTAAATTTACAGACTCCATATTAATCCAATATCACCTTTCCTAATAAAATAACAACGTAAGTAGCAAGTTGATTTATTTGTCTAAGTTAGGCCGTGCTGTGATTTTTATCAATTATCTAGGGGAAGCCGTTCGAGGGGTTGACCCGCGGTTTTTCCTCTGCAGTGGATAACTGTGGCCTAACTGCTGAAGCATTCTATAATAATTACAAAAGGTTTAAAAAAAATGGAAGAGGCCCAGACCCTAAATGATGTGCTCTTGGTAAATGATGTATATATTGAATGCACTGACTGTGGATATGAAAGGAAAATAACGGTTAAAAAGTGCAAAATATGTGAGCTGAATGAAACAGTTGAAAAGCTTACAAAGCAGTATAAAATACTATTAGAGGCCACTCAGACCTCTTAAAATTTTGAAAAAAGGTTGGAAAATATAGAAAACGAAAATAAGAAATGTAATGCATCAGTAGAAACTATTAAAACAGAAAATAATGAATTATATGTAGATATAAAACAGTTGGAAATCGATCTAAAAAAAAACTGGAACCATTGCAAAATGAACCAAACTGGATCTATTTCAGGTTGCTCAATGAAAGACAATCAGACAAGACACAAATGCAAAAAAACATTTTTCTAAAGAAACTTATAACCTTTCAGAGCATTTGGAAATCTTGGCAAAGGCAAAAAATAATGGACATGCATTTGAGTCTAAAACTGACAAGCCCAAAAGTAAAAGCAAATATGACAATATCCAATATGACCCTGTATACCCAATATGCTCAAAGTATAGCACAGAAAAAGACTGGACTATACCCAGAAAAACACTTAAATCGTATAGACCAAATACTGTAAACCCAAACAATTTAATAAATATAACAAACAAATTCTATTACTTGGAAGATGAGTTAGATGATAGATTGAAGGCAAACGATGAAACCAGAACTGAAGAACTTAATTCGGAGCTAAAAGCAGGTGATAAAAGAAAAAGAGGGGGTCAAAACCATGATAATAAACAAATAAGTGCTCACTTCTACAACAGTAATGATAAAGCTATGACTGATAAAACAAGTGCCAATAAGGCCAGTCAATATGTAAATATTATAGGTGACTCTCAAGTGAGAGACCTATCAAACTATTTATCAAAGAAAAGTATAGTCTACTGCTATCCTGGAGCAACAGTGGAGAGGATAGATAATAATATAAGGAAAGTGCAAATAAATGAAAATGACCATATTATTGTCCATGTGGGAGGGAATGATATAGACCGATCTCCTTCAAAGGAAATAATAAACAAGTATGAATCTCTTTTGCATTATTTAAGAATGAAAAGATTATGCAAGAATACTCGTATTTCAGTGACTGGAATCATACCCAGAAGGAAGAAGTAATGTAGTAAGAATGCAGGAGGAATGTAGTAAGATTAATGTTAACTTCATCAACTTGTGGGATTCATTCTATGATAAAGAATGGCTATTCTACTCTGATGGTGTACATTTGAATGCAAATGGTAAAAAGCTTTTAGCAAAAAGTCTAATATATATGATAAATAGAAACTGACTATACACTAGCCAGAGACATATCTGAAAAAAGGTCTAAGCACTCACCAATTCTCGAGATAAATGGTAAGAAGAAAGTTGAGAATATAACTATGAAAACAAAAAATGTTAATAAAATAAAAATGAATAAAGAAATCTTTTCAATAAACTTGATAAATATACAAGGACTTACTAAACATAAAGCTATGGAAGTAGAACAATTATTAGAAAAAGAAAACGGACTGATATGCCTAACTGAAACACAACATAAGTTTAACATAACATAATTACACGGATGACAAAAGCCACAAGGGCCTATCAAAGGTCATCCGCCTCCGTCAAAACCCACCCACAAAAAGCACCATCACCAGGGGAAGACAAAATCAAAGTCCCCCACAATATAATATAACGGATGACAAAAGCCACAAGGGCTCATCATAGGTCATCCGAGTCAAGCGGCCTCTTTTTCAAGGCACCCAAACTCCCAGGAAAACTACATCCAGAGGATTGCATCCAGAAACAAGGGTATCACCAATCAAGGCTTGTCAAGAACTAAATCATGCAGCTATAGATATATACAAACAATATTAATATATACAAAACTTAGGAACCATCACAACCTTCCCTTCCCATAAACTCATCCAACCTACTCTTAAATACATTTAGATTTGGACTACCTACTACCCTCTGCGGCAATTTGTTCCAGAAGTCTACCACTCTATTGGTGAAAAAATATTTTCTTAAATCCAACCTACACCCTTGCTTTTTAATTTTCAAGTGGTGACCTCTAGTCCGATTTCCATCATCTAACTCAAAAAACTTGCTAACATCCAATTTATCTATCCCGGAAAAAATTTTAAACAGCTCAATCATATCCCCTCTCACACACCTCCTTTCGAACGAGAACATATTTAATACCCTCAGTCTATCTTCATATTCAAGGTGCCTCAGGGAAGGAATAATCTTTGTTGCCCTCCGTTGCACTGACTCAAGAAGGTTAATGTCGTGTCTAAAATGTGGGGACCATGCCTGTATACAGTACTCTAGATGTGGCCTAACATAAGAGTTATAGAGTTTAAGAATAACCTCCTTACTTTTGTAACTGACATTTCTCTTAATAAAACCCAGCACTCTATTTGCCCTATTTCTTGCTTCAATACACTGCTTAGAAAACCTTAATGACTTATCTATTACTACTCCTAGATCTTTCTCATCCTCTACTGAGCTCAGCCAATGCCCATCCATTTCATAGTTAAATTCTCTATTATCTTTTCCCATGTTAATAACTTTGCACTTATCAAGGTTGAAAGTCATTTGCCACTTATGTGCCCAGGATAACAATTTATTTAAGTCCCCCTGCACTTTAAAATTATCATCAATATCTTTAACTACAGCTGCTAATTTGGTATCATCCGCAAAAATTGACACTTTATTATTAACTGCCTCCCCAAGATCGTTTATATAGATGACAAATAATAATGGACCGAGAACTGATCCCTGAGGAACCCCACTGATAACATCCCTCCACTCTGACTTTACACCATTTAGCACTACCCTTTGCTTCCTGTCTTTCAGCCACTCAGCTATCCAATTTGAAACACCCCCACATATCCCAATCATTTTTAATTTATGAACTAGTCTCCTGTGTGGTACCTTATCAAATGCTTTACTAAAATCTAAGTAAATTATATCTACATTCTCTCCCTTATCTACTTGATCTGTTACAAACTCCAGAAAGTCTAGTAAGTTAGTCAAACATGATCTACCTGATCTAAACCCATGCTGAGCATCGCTGATTAACCCCTCCCTCTCTAGATGTTGGCAAATCCCTTTTTTAACTATTTTCTCAAGAATTTTACAGACTACAGGAGTTAGGCTAACCGGTCTAAAGTTATTTGGATCCTCTTTACTACCCTTCTTGAAAATGGGGACTACATTCGCTCTCTTCCAATCATCGGGTATTTCTCCATATTCCAATGACCTAGTATATAACTTGTCCAGAGCTATTGAGATACTTTCTACCCCTTCTTTAAGTATCTTAGAATGAATATTATCAGGGCCGGAGGCCTTGGTAGTATCTAAATCACCTATTATTCCTTTTATCATCCTCCGATCCACACAAATGTTAGTAAACACCTCTTTTCCTGACCTATGAGTACTATACATAGGACTATTTAGTTTCTCTTTTGTAAATACTGATGCAAAATGACCATTTAGTACCTCAACTATTTCCTCATCAGTTTCTCTCACAAACCCTTCATATTTGATAGGTCCTATTTTAACTCTGCCACACTTGTTATTAATTTTATAGTAACTAAAGAACTTTCTAGGATCTTTGTTGCTATCCTGAGCTAATTTAATTTCTGACACCCTTTTGTTCTTCTTTATAATCTTATTTAACTCATTCCTAGCCATTCTATAATCACTTAAATTTTGAATATTATTTTCTACCTGTAATTTTTTATATGCCCTTTTCTTCTCTGAAATTTTTCTAGCTATCTCCTGATTCCACCATAATGGTTTCCTACTTTTGTTCCTAATGGCCTTCATTGGGATACATTGTTCTTGGACTACATTTATTATATGCTTGAAAGTATCCCACATCCCATAAGCATTTTTACCTCTGAATTCTATATCCCAGTCTACCAAATTTAGCAAGCTTCGAAGTTTTACATAATCTCCCTTATGAAAATTTGGAACTTTTTCAGCATTCTCAGTTATTTTACCCTTCTCAATTCCCAAGTTAAAACGAACTATCTGATGGTCACTATTTCCCAATGCTTCCCCAACAGTCAATTCTTGAACTAAATGATCACTGTTAGAAAGTACTAAATCTAATATATTGTCCCCCCTCGTTGAATCGTTAACAAATTGATTCAAAAAATTATCCTCAAAGCATTCTATGAACCTGCCACTTGTTCTATCCCTACCTATCATATTTTCCCAGTCCACAGAGTTTAAGTTGAAGTCCCCAATAATAACTGCATCTGTTTCACATCCCTTACTTATTTCCCTTATCATTAGTTCATCTATATCATCAGTCTGCCCAGGTGGCCTGTAAAAAGCTCCCAAATGCACCATTCTATTTTTACTGAACCTAATATCTATCCAAAGTGACTCAACTCCATCCTGCTTTATTGAAGTATTTAAACTTGAAACAATGTTGTTTTTTATATAGATAATTATTCCTCCACCAATCCTACCTGTCCTTTGACTAATGTACATATTATAGCCCTGAAAATCAAATTCACTTATAGTGTCACTAAATTCTATTTCATTAACCCATGATTCAGTAACGCATAATATATCTATATCCTCATTGCTAATATAACTAAATAGCTCATCCTTCTTGTTTCTAAGACTACGAGCATTTGTATAGAAACAATTTAACCCCCCTATCCCTGAAGCACCTCTTGAAACTTGAATGACCTCACCTCTATCGCCTTGGAACCTATTTCTGTTATCTGCCAAGTCCATTCTACTTTCAGTACTATAATGTCCTCTCATAATTCCCTGACCACTATTAGTATCTAGTTTCCCGCCCGCAAAGACCTAATAACACGATCATACTCCTCCCACAACACATCTACCCCCCTCCTACTCAAATGCAGTCCATCCATCGCATACATTTCTTTCATTCCAACAAACCTATCCCACACATCCACAAACATGACACCTTCCATCTCACACATCCTCCTCACATAATCATTCAGCCCAATTGCACGAGACATCCATTCTACCCCAACATCCATTCTTGGAAGCACACCTGTCACAACACCTTTCATTCTACTTTCTTTCACCTTTTCAATCAACCTCTTGTACCTCTCACGTAACTCACATGCACCCACTTTCTTCACATCATTCACTCCTACATGTGTAATCACAACCGCATCCCTTGCACAGCCAGACACCAGTTCCTCATACCTATCAGACAGATCTCTCACTCCAGCACCCGGCAAACACACCCTCAAACCATTCAATCTACTTGCATTCAACTTCCTATCTAAATATCTAACTCGCGAATCACCCATCACAAGCACTTCAGTCAGACTCCTATTCCTAACCCCCACAGACCTAACTCCATCCCCACTCCTATTCTCATTCAAACTACCAGTCACTCGAACTCCACCCCCACCCCCATCAGTCATATCACTTCCAGTTACTTCCTCTCTTAGGGCACTGAATCTATTAGTCAAGCTAATAGGATCTGTGTCCCTCTGACTCACACACCTATTCTCCCCCTGGCTAACCACCTCAACAGAGGCAACCCTATTCTCACAAAGAACAGGAGAAGCCTCCCTAGCTTCATGTTTCCTAACCACTCTCCACTGTCCCCCATCCTCACTAGGCCTATTTCTAACTAATCTAAGGGGGCTAACTTCACTATCACTAGAACTATCACATCCTACCTCCTCCACTGGCCCTCTACCTTCACCTGAAACATCTAACTGGCCTACCTCACCACCTAACCTATTCCCAGCTCTAGGCCTAACACTAAGTTCCCTCCTGAGCTCAGCAACTAACCCCTCCAGCCTACATATCCTGTCTAAATCCTGCCTTCTCATCCCCTCTAAATCTACAATGCATTCACGCAGCCCACATACAACACATGTATACCCCTCACCTAATACACCACAACCAATGCATACATTCCGACACTCATGCTCACTTTCATCCCCAAACTCCATCACTTATTCAAACAAAGAAAGAATTTAAGTAGCAATAAGAAATAAAAAAAGAAGAGCAACTTAGCTTTCGCTGATTGTGGTGAGAAAAAAAAACAAAAAAACTATAGAAAAATCTGAAAAATAGATCAACAGACTGAGAGCTCTATAAAACACGTGCTACATGTTCGAAGGTCAGCAATAACTACAGAAATGAATTTAGTATGCGCTGTAAAAATGATAAAAAAGGAGGAGGCATAATGATGGTGCATAAGGTGGTCAACAAAATTAATCCAAGGAAACTAGATACATTGAGTAGACATGTTAGATCTAGAAATAGAAGTAAAAAAACATGTAATAAGACTAATCATTGTATACTTCTCAGTAATAAATAATGAGGAGGATAAATTAAGAAACCAAAATCTTAAGAGAGAGCTGGAAGAAAAATTAGAAAGGATGAAGGACAGTGTACCATTTATAATGCTTGGAGACTTTAATGGGCATATAGGATTTCTTGACCATCAACCATTAAACCACAATGGAAAAATAATTCTTGAACTGATAGATAATTATAACCTGAATTTACTAAATTGTGATGAAAAATGCCAGGGAGTCTACACATGGACAAGAAATGAGCAAAAAAGTGTAATAGATTTTGCAATAGTAAACAATCTATTTTACAATATGTACCTTGATATGAAGATTGATGAAAATAAGGAACTATTTGATTTGAGTGACCACAACTTAATCAAAATAAACATTGGCTTAGAGAATAATACAAAAAACTATAATGGTAAGCAATGGACAAATGGAACATTCTATAAAACATGAAATATCATTAAATAAATTCGTAAGTAAACTGGAGTCAAAACTTAATGACTGTGAAGTGAGTAGTATAGAAAATTTTAATCAGATATTAAAAAATGTGGCCAATCATACCCTAAAAACTTATTATAAGCGAAAGGTCAAAAATGGACATTCTGAACCTCCATGGATGAATAAAGATATCCGAAAGGAAATAAAAAAAAGAAAGCAAATGAATAGAAATAAGAGAAAGATTAAAGATCCTGCAAAATATAAAGAAATTAATGAAAAGTACATGTGTCAGAAATATAAAGTTCAAAAAATTATTAAAAATGCAATTACTGAGTATGAAATAAATGTAACTAAAAACATAAAAGCAAGTGGAAATACTGAGAAATTTAAATATATTAGGGGATTGCAGAGAAGAGATTCTTTCCAGGAAACTAAAGTGTATGATGAGAACGGAAAAATGCTTGACCAGGAGGAAGGTTTTGATAAAATAACACAGTTCTGGAATAAAATATATAAAATGCATAAAAATGAAATAGTAAATATATGGAATGAAGAAATACATGAAGAATATAATTCAAAAACATTAAAAGATGATGTAGTTAAATTTCATAACTTTGATAATCAAGACATTGAACATGATCATGGAAGTTATATAAATAATGTAGAAATAAAAGTACCTAGAGAAATTAAGGAACATCTTGAATACTGTTTTAAGATTGATGGAAGAATACCACAAATGAAGGACCATATAATTTCAAAAATAGAGGTCGAAAAACAGCTAAATAAATTAAAAAAGAAAAAGGCGCCAGGACCAGAGAAGAGATTCTTTCCAGGAAACTAAAGTGTATGATGAGAATGGAAAAATGCTTGAACATGATCATGGAAGTTATATAAATAATGTAGAAATAAAAGTACCTAGAGAAATTAAGGAACATCTTGATACTGTTTTAAGATTGATGGAAGAATACCACAAATGAAGGACCATATAATTTCAAAAATAGAGGTCGAAAAACAGCTAAATAAATTAAAAAAGAAAAAGGCGCCAGGACCAGATATGCTCAAGCCTGAACTTTATAAAGCCATCGCCAAGAATCCAATATGCCTAACATGTTTAAATCAACAGATGTTAAATGATGATATGCCACATGAATGGAAGGAATCTATAACCAAAATGATACCTAAAACAAATAAGCCCAAACCCAAAGACTTCCGACCGATTGCACTTACAAATGTATCTTACAAAATATTTATGTCAATTGTAAAAGAGAAAATAGAAAATCACTTGCGAATAAACAATCAAATATTAGATAACCAAGTTGGATTCACTGAGAAACGAAGAATTGAAGACAATCTTGCAATTTTAAGCTATTGCATAGAAGAAACATTCAGGAAAAAGAAAACATTATTTGTCATCTCCATTGACTATAGTAAAGCTTATGATTCAATAAAGAGGGAGAAATTAATTGAAGTTATGATGAAATATAATATAGACCCATTCATCATAAACAGTGTGGCTGAACTATATAAAAATGACAGAACATTGGCAAAATTTGATAAGATGGATATCATGATGGATATAGCTAACGGAATAAGGCAGGGGTGCACAGGATCAACAACCCTGTTTAAGCTAATCACTTATGCTATAATTAAAGAGCTGGAAAAAGAAAATATTGCTTTCAAAAATGAAAAATTTAATTTTAATACCCTATTCTATGCAGATGATGGTCTCCTATTAGCTGATACAGTAGATGGGGCAAAAATACTGATCCGGAAACTTGTTAAAGAAAGTTTAAAATTTGGATTAAACCTGAATAAGGAGAAAAGCAATGTATTGATTATAAATAGCAGACAGCACCATCCAGAAGAAATTGAAGGTATTAAAGTAGTTAGTAAAATTAAATATTTGGGCATTTTAATTGACAATAAGAAAAACTGCTTCAAAAGTCAAAAAGAAATGTTTAAGAAGGCTCGGATGATGGAAAACTTAACTTTCTCAGTAATAGCTAAATGCTGTAATAAAGTACTAATTGGTAAAACTTACTGGAAATGTATAGCACTTCCAGCAATACTTTATGGCCTAAATATTATTGGTATTAATGATAAAGAAATAAAAAAACTACAAAATATAGAGAATTCAGTATATAGGAAAATTATGGGTGCATCACAATATACTCCAAACTGCACTCTAAGGGGTGATATTGGCGCATCCTCCATGAAAGAAAGAATTATTAAAGGGAAATTAAACTACATTAAAAGTATATATGAAAGAGACAATGAACTATTGAGAGAAGTTTATCTAGAATGTACAACAAAACAAACTAGATGGATAAAGGATATAAACAAATACCTGGAAAATTTAAAGATTGACTACAAATCACTAATAAAAATGACAAAAAATGACCTGAAAGATAGGTTAAGAAAATGGGATACAAAAGAGTGGAAAAAAGAACTTGAAGATAAAAGTAGCCTAACACTTTATAGGGAGTATAAGAAAGAGATAAAAGAGGAAGCAATATATGACAACACACCTGCCTCAGTAATACTGTTTAAGGCAAGAACTAACAGCCTAATGCTGAATGACAGGAATAGATTCCAAAATCAGGACACTGCATGCAAACTATGCAAACATACACCAGAAGATATTTCCCATTTCTTGCTTGAATGCCCTGAATTAAATAAAGAAAGAGTGCTTATAAAAAATACCCTGGGCAAAAAAGAAAAGGACATCAACAAAACTATTGGAAGCATTCTTTTTGAAGAAGAAAACCTGGATGAGAAGAAAAGAGAGGTATACAGATTATGGAAATTAAGAGAAAAGAAAGTAAAAGAAATTGACAGTGCACAAGCTAGTAAGAATACCAAGTAATTATAGGGATAATACTGTCATATATTAAAAATTCACGCATTTACTTGCTCCATTGACAACTACCATTAAATATAAGTACCTAACAATACATCCACGTGTTTTTCCCTTAAAATATATATGTGTAAATCAAATAGCTGTGACAAAGCAAACAAGGCTGCATGATAAATCTTATGTAAATCATAAAAAAGTTCCCATATACATGCACTAAGCTTGTGTTTACATAAATAAGTAAAAGTCTGGACATACAGCCTACTTAATACGGCTGGCTACTTACTGACAATGGTGTAAACCTGAATTTTAAGTACATGATAGTTATATTCTAAACAATGCAAAAAAGTAAATGACTAACAATTAAATCGGTATTTTAAGTACATGATAATTAAATTTTACACACTAAAAAAAAAAAGAAAAAGTAAAGGACTAAGAATTAAACCAGAATTGAATATTGATAGTAAGGATATTTTATCCAGAAAGCTGCATATAATGGGATTCCATGAATCTCATGTGTTATGGAGGTGCCGATGGAAAGGCAATACCTCTTATCTTATCTTATCTTATCTTATATTATAGGAAGGATATTGATTTGCTTGAGTCTGTGCAGAGAAGGATGATTGGTGGGCTAAGGAACTTACCTTATGGTGAAAGGCTCAGAAAACTAAATCTACATACATTGGAAAGGAGATAAATATATGAATGAAGCTGCTAGATGGGACTGACTTTTTTTTATGTACATATGTATATATTTTCTGCGGAGTGGGGAGATTATTTTGCGGTTGCATGAATGGACATAATCCTCTGGATGCATTTTATGTATATTGTAGATTAGATCTGACAAACTCCTGTAAAGGGTGACAATGTTGATTACTTTTCTCTGGTAAGAAATCTTTTGTGTGTGAGCTGGAACAGGAGCTGCCAAGTGTAGGCCATGAATGGTCTTTTGCAGTCTCCTTCTTTTCTTATGTTCTTATGTTCGTTCGAAAGGAGGTGTGTGAGAGGGGATATACTCACAGATACTCACAGACGTTGCCCGGGTTTGAGGCTATTCAGTCTATGTGACCCGGCTCCTCATCAATGACCTCGTTAGTTGTGTGTCTTGGGTGGACGTTTCTATTTTTTCTAATTTAGCCCTATAGTCATACTTTATCGGCTGGCCACCCCATACCCTATCAAGTGCAATTTCAAATTTCAAAACATTTTCAGCAGATATTACGTATTCTGGTAGGTCATTCCATTTTTCTACTACTCTGTTGCAGAAAAAGTTCTTCCTAATATTAAGTCTTGACCTCTTGGTGTAAAGCTTCTTGCTATGTCCTCTGGTGCGACCATCCTCTTGCAGCTCAAAAAGCCCCTGACATGCCACCTCATCATATACCCCTTGCAATATTTTGTAAGTTTCAATCATTTCACCCCTAGCTCTTCTGTATGCCAGTGTTGGTAACTTTAATTTCCTTAAACGCTCCTCATATGACGAGTCTTTTAGGGATGGTACTAGCTTCGTAGCTCTTCTTTGAACATTTTCCAGTGCTGTTATGTCTTTTACCTTATAAGGGCTCCACACTGGGCTTGCATATTCCAGGATTGGTCGGACCAAGGCCACAAACAATGATCGAAAGACCTCTTCATCAAGACACGATATGGTACGACGTATGAGACCCACTATTCTATTAGCCGAATTTATTTTCCCTGATATGTGCTTTTCAAAGTTCAGATCCTTGTCAACTATTACCCCTAGATCTTTCTCTTCATTGGTGAGTGTTAAGCTCTGCTCCATGACATAATCACCATGTGGTATTTGATATACCAATCCTCATAGCTTTACATTTATCAGGATGGAATTTCAAGAGCCACTTATTTGACCACTCCTTAAGGTCAACCATGTCATCCTGTAGTTTTCTACACTCATCAACATCTTTAATAGACCTGAATATTTTCGTATCATCAGCGTACAAAAATAGTTGGCTCTCATATGTACATGATGAACAGCAGAGGTCCCAGTACGGAGCCTTGCGGTACCCCGCTTATGACGCTCTTCCAGCTGGATATGATAACATAACATAACATAACATAATTACACGGATGACAAAAGCCACAAGGGCCTATCAAAGGTCATCCGACTCCGTCAAAACCCACCCACAAAAAGCACCATCACCAGGGGAAGACAAAATCAAAGTCCCCCACAATATAATATAACGGATGACAAAAGCCACAAGGGCTCATCATAGGTCATCCGAGTCAAGCGGCCTCTTTTTCAAGGCACCCAAACTCCCAGGAAAACTACATCCAGAGGATTGCATCCAGAAACAAGGGTATCACCAATCAAGGCTTGTCAAGAACTAAATCATGCAGCTATAGATATATACAAACAATATTAATATATACAAAACTTAGGAACCATTACAACCTTCCCTTCCCATAAACTCATCCAACCTACTCTTAAATACATTTAGATTTGGACTACCTACTACCCTCTGCGGCAATTTGTTCCAGAAGTCTACCACTCTATTGGTGAAAAAATATTTTCTTAAATCCAACCTACACCCTTGCTTTTTAATTTTCAAGTGGTGACCTCTAGTCCGATTTCCATCATCTAACTCAAAAAACTTGCTAACATCCAATTTATCTATCCCAGAAAAAATTTTAAACAGCTCAATCATATCCCCTCTCACACACCTCCTTTCGAACGAGAACATATTTAATACCCTCAGTCTATCTTCATATTCAAGGTGCCTCAGGGAAGGAATAATCTTTGTTGCCCTCCGTTGCACTGACTCAAGAAGGTTAATATCGTGTCTAAAATGTGGGGACCATGCCTGTATACAGTACTCTAGATGTGGCCTAACATAAGAGTTATAGAGTTTAAGAATAACCTCCTTACTTTTGTAACTGACATTTCTCTTAATAAAACCCAGCACTCTATTTGCCCTATTTCTTGCTTCAATACACTGCTTAGAAAACCTTAATGACTTATCTATTACTACTCCTAGATCTTTCTCATCCTCTACTGAGCTCAGCCAATGCCCATCCATTTCATAGTTAAATTCTCTATTATCTTTTCCCATGTTAATAACTTTGCACTTATCAAGGTTGAAAGTCATTTGCCACTTATGTGCCCAGGATAACAATTTATTTAAGTCCCCCTGCACTTTAAAATTATCATCAATATCTTTAACTACAGCTGCTAATTTGGTATCATCCGCAAAAATTGACACTTTATTATTAACTGCCTCCCCAAGATCGTTTATATAGATGACAAATAATAATGGACCGAGAACTGATCCCTGAGGAACCCCACTGATAACATCCCTCCACTCTGACTTTACACCATTTAGCACTACCCTTTGCTTCCTGTCTTTCAGCCACTCAGCTATCCAATTTGAAACACCCCCACATATCCCAATCATTTTTAATTTATGAACTAGTCTCCTATGTGGTACCTTATCAAATGCTTTACTAAAATCTAAGTAAATTATATCTACATTCTCTCCCTTATCTACTTGATCTGTTACAAACTCCAGAAAGTCTAGTAAGTTAGTCAAACATGATCTACCTGATCTAAACCCATGCTGAGCATCGCTGATTAACCCCTCCCTCTCTAGATGTTGGCAAATCCCTTTTTTAACTATTTTCTCAAGAATTTTACAGACTACAGGAGTTAGGCTAACTGGTCTAAAGTTATTTGGATCCTCTTTACTACCCTTCTTGAAAATGGGGACTACATTTGCTCTCTTCCAATCATCGGGTATTTCTCCATATTCCAATGACCTAGTATATAACTTGTCCAGAGCTATTGAGATACTTTCTACCCCTTCTTTAAGTATCCTAGAATGAATATTATCAGGGCCGGAGGCCTTGGTAGTATCTAAATCACCTATTAGTCCTTTTATCATCCTCCGATCCACACAAATGTTAGTAAACACCTCTTTTCCTGACCATTGAGTACTATACATAGGACTATTTAGTTTCTCTTTTGTAAATACTGATGCAAAATGACCATTTAGTACCTCAACTATTTCCTCATCAGTTTCTCTCACAAACCCTTCATATTTGATAGGTCCTATTTTAACTCTGCCACACTTGTTATTAATTTTATAGTAACTAAAGAACTTTCTAGGATCTTTGTTGCTATCCTGAGCTAATTTAATTTCTGACACCCTTTTGTTCTTCTTTATAATCTTATTTAACTCATTCCTAGCCATTCTATAATCACTTAAATTTTGAATATTATTTTGTACCTGTAATTTTTTATATGCCCTTTTCTTCTCTGAAATTTTTCTAGCTATCTCCTGATTCCACCATAATGGTTTCCTACTTTTGTTCCTAATGGTCTTCATTGGGATACATTGTTCTTGGACTACATTTATTATATGCTTGAAAGTATCCCACATCCCATAAGCATTTTTACCTCTGAATTCTATATCCCAGTCTACCAAATTTAGCAAGCTTCGAAGTTTTACATAATCTCCCTTATGAAAATTTGGAACTTTTTCAGCATTCTCAGTTATTTTACCCTTCTCAATTCCCAAGTTAAAACGAACTATCTGATGGTCACTATTTCCCAATGCTTCCCCAACAGTCAATTCTTGAACTAAATGATCACTGTTAGAAAGTACTAAATCTAATATATTGTCCCCCCTCGTTGGCTCATTAACAAATTGATTCAAAAAATTATCCTCAAAGCATTCTATGAACCTGCCACTTGTTCTATCCCTACCTATCATATTTTCCCAGTCCACAGAGTTTAAGTTGAAGTCCCCAATAATAACTGCATCTGTTTCACATCCCTTACTTATTTCCCTTATCATTAGTTCATCTATATCATCAGTCTGCCCAGGTGGCCTGTAAAAAGCTCCCAAATGCACCATTCTATTTTTACTGAACCTAATATCTATCCAAAGTGACTCAACTCCATCCTGCTTTATTGAAGTATTTAAACTTGAAACAATGTTGTTTTTTATATAGATAATTATTCCTCCACCAATCCTACCTGTCCTTTGACTAATGTACATATTATAGCCCTGTAAATCAAATTCACTTATAGTGTCACTAAATTCTATTTCATTAACCCATGATTCAGTAACGCATAATATATCTATATCCTCATTGCTAATATAACTAAATAGCTCATCCTTCTTGTTTCTAAGACTACGAGCATTTGTATAGAAACAATTTAACCCCCCTATCCCTGAAGCACCTCTTGAAACTTGAATGACCTCACCTCTATCGCCTTGGAACCTATTTCTGTTATCTGCCAAGTCCATTCTACTTTCAGTACTATAATGTCCTCTCATAATTCCCTGACCACTATTAGTATCTAGTTTCCCGCCCGCAAAGACCTAATAACACGATCATACTCCTCCCACAACACATCTACCCCCCTCCTACTCAAATGCAGTCCATCCATCGCATACATTTCTTTCATTCCAACAAACCTATCCCACACATCCACAAACATGACACCTTCCATCTCACACATCCTCCTCACATAATCATTCAGCCCAATCGCACGAGACATCCATTCTACCCCAACATCCATTCTTGGAAGCACACCTGTCACAACACCTTTCATTCTACTTTCTTTCACCTTTTCAATCAACCTCTTGTACCTCTCATGTAACTCACATGCACCCACTTTCTTCACATCATTCACTCCTACATGTGTAATCACAACCGCATCCCTTGCACAGCCAGACACCAGTTCCTCATACCTATCAGACAGATCTCTCACTCCAGCACCCGGCAAACACACCCTCAAACCATTCAATCTACTTGCATTCAACTTCCTATCTAAATATCTAACTCGCGAATCACCCATCACAAGCACTTCAGTCAGACTCCTATTCCTAACCCCCACAGACCTAACTCCATCCCCACTACTATTCTCATTCAAACTACCAGTCACTCGAACTCCACCCCCACCCCCATCAGTCATATCACTTCCAGTTACTTCCTCTCTTAGGGCACTGAATCTATTAGTCAAGCTAATAGGTTCTGTGTCCCTCTGACTCACACACCTATTCTCCCCCTGGCTAACAACCTCAACAGAGGCAACCCTATTCTCACAAAGAACAGGAGAAGCCTCCCTAGCTTCATGTTTCCTAACCACTCTCCACTGTCCCCCATCCTCACTAGGCCTATTTCTAACTAATCTAAGGGGGCTAACTTCACTATCACTAGAACTATCATATCCTACCTCCTCCACCGGCCCTCTACCTTCACCTGAAACATCTAACTGGCCTACCTCACCACCTAACCTATTCCCAAATCTAGGCCTAACACTAAGTTCCCTCCTGAGCTCAGCAACTAACCCCTCCAGCCTACATATCCTGTCTAAATCCTGCCTTCTCATCCCCTCTAAATCTACAATGCATTCACGCAGCCCACATACAACACATGTATACCCCTCACCAAATACACCACAACCAATGCATACATTCCGACACTCATGCTCACTTTCATCCCCAAACTCCATCTCTTATTCAAACAAAGAAAGAACTTAAGTAGCAATAAGAAAAAAAAGAAGAGCAACTTAGCTTTCGTTGATTGTGGTGAGAAAAAAACAAAAAACAAACAAACTATAGAAAAATCTGAAAAATAGATCAACAGACTGAGAGCTCTATAAAACAGGTGCTACCTGTTCGAAGGTCAGTCGAAGACTGACCTTCGATAGATAAATTGGATGTTAGCAAGTTTTTTGAGTTAGATGATGGAAATCGGACTAGAGGTCACCACTTGAAAATTAAAAAGCAAGGGTGTAGGTTGGATTTAAGAAAATATTTTTTCCCCAATAGAGTGGTAGACTTCTGGAACAAATTGCCGCAGAGGGTAGTAGGTAGTCCAAATCTAAATGTATTTAAGAGTAGGTTGGATGAGTTTATGGGAAGGGAAGGTTGTGATGGTTCCTAAGTTTTGTATATATTAATATTGTTTGTATATATCTATAGCTGCATGATTTAGTTCTTGACAAGCCTTGATTGGTGATGCCCTTGTTTCTGGATGCAATCCTCTGGATGTAGTTTTTCTGGGAGTTTGGGTGCCTTAAAAAAGAGGCCGTTTGACTCGGATCACCTATGATGAGCCCTTGTGGCTTTTGTCATGTTATATTATATTGTGGGGGACTTTGATTTTTGTCTCTCCCTGGTGATGGTGCTTTTTGTGGGTGGGTTTTAACGGAGGCGGATGACCTTTGATAGGCCCTTGTGGAAAAGGCTCACTAGACATGTTATAGAAGCCTCCTCTCTGGGTAGTTTTAAGAATAGATTAGATAAATATATGGACGAATCTGCTAGATGGGACTGACTTTTTTATGTACATATGTATATATTTTTCTAAGGAGTGGGGAGATTATATTTTGCGGTTGCATGAATGGACATAATCCTGGATGCATTTTATGTATATTATAGATTAGATCTGACAAACTCCTTAAAGGGTGACAATGTTAAGAACATAAGAACATAAGAAAAGGAGACTGCAAAAGACCATTCATGGCCTACACTTGGTGACTTCTCTGGTAAGAAATCTTTTGTGTGTTGACTGGAACAGGAGCTTCCAAGTGTAGGCCATGAATGGTCTTTTGCAGTCTCCTTTTCTTATGTTCTTAGGTTGAGGGTAGCTTTAAAGTGCAGGGTGACTTAAATAAGTTGTTAGCTTGGGCTCAGAAGTGGCAGATGACTTTTAACCTTAATAAATGCAAAGTTATTAACATGGGGAGAGATAATAGGAAATTAGCTGCATGATTTAGTTCTTGACAAGCCTTGATTGATGAACCCTTGTTTCTGGACGCAATCCTCTGGATGTTGTTTTCCTGGGAGTTTGGGTGCCTTAAAAAAAAGGTGCTTTGACATGGGATGACCTGTGATGAGCCCTTATGGCTTTTGTCATCTGTTATATTATATTGTGGGGGGACTTTGATTTTGTCTTCCCCTGGTGATGGTGCTTTTTGTGGGTGGGTTTTGATTGATGTGGATGACCTTTGATAGGCCCTTGTGGCTTTTGTCATTCGTGAAATTGTTATTATACATTTCTTTCATTCCAACAAACCTATCCCACACATCCACAAACATCACACCTTCCATCTCACTCATCCTCCTCACATAATCATTCAGCCCAATCACACTAGACATCCATTCTCGGAAGCACACCTGTCACAACACCTTTTATTCTACTTTCTTTCACCTTATCAATCAACCTCTTGTACCTCTTGGGTAACACATGCATCTACTTTCTTCATATCATTCACTCCTACATCACAACCGCATCCCTTGCACAGCCAGACACCAGCTCCTCATACCTATCAGACAGATCTCACTCAAGCACCTGGCAAACACCCTCAAACCATTCAATCTACTATCATTCAACCTCCTATCTAAATTTCTAACTCACTAATCACCCATCACAAGCCCTTCAGTCACTCCTATTCCTACCCCCCCCTCCCACAGACCTAACTGCATCCCCACTCTTATTCTCATTCAAATTACCAGTCACTACTTCCACCCCCACCCGTCATATCACTTCGTTACCTTCTCTCATAGTGCACTGAATCTATTTGTCAAGCTAATAGGTTCTGTGTGCCTCTGACACACACCTATTCTCCCCCTGCTAACAACCTCAACAGAGGCCACCCTATTCTCACAAAGAACAGGAGAAGCCTCCCTAGCTACACATTTCCTAACCACTGTCCCCCATCCTCACCAGGCCTATTTCTAACTAATCTAAGGGGCCCTCTACCTTCACCTGAAACATCTATCTGGCCTACCTCACCACCTAACCTATTCCCAGCCCTAGGCCTAACACTAAGTTCCCTCCTGTGCTCAGAAACTAACCCCTCCAGCCTACTTATCCTGTCTAAATCCTGCATTCTCATCCCCTCTAAATCTACAATGCATTCACGCAGCCCACATACAACATGTATACCCCTCACCAACTACACCACAACCAATGCATGCATTCCGACACTCGTGTTCACTTTCATCCCGAACTCCATCACTTATTCAAACAAAGAAATAAAAAAAAGGCAACTTAGCTTTTGCTGATTCTGTGGTGAAAAAAACTAGTAGAAAAATCTGTAAAATAAATCAACAGACCAAAACGAGATTTAAGGTACAACACAGTCCAAATCAGTCGCTAATTAAACAGTCAACATAGAAACCAGGTTTCAAAACACTAATTTAATTTAGCTACTAAATACTTTCCCGCGCAAAATAACAAAAGAACCTGGCTGAAAAATTAACAATTCTAAACTTTGTTATATTAACCAAATATACGATCTAATAACTTAATATTTATGTTTACTATGTCACTAGACTATATGTAAACTTCTATCAATCACCAAAGTATAGCAAATAATCAAAATATTGAGAGCTCTACAAAACACGTGCTGCCTGTTCGAACCATCTTATATAATAATAAGTATTTATAATGCGCCCTTCACCTTTTTGCCTTTGTTCAGTAATTTTTATTCTGTGCCTAAGGTAGAGCTGCCAGGTCACTAGGTAGGTGGAGTGGCCTCAAATGGCAGCCAAAATATAATTTTGATTCATATCAACTCGTAACCTAGTAACTTTTTCCTACCTCACAGACCTTTAAAATGAATGTTAACTATGATGCTGAAATTGTACTCTTGGCTTCCTGTGAGGAATACAAGATAGCATTGTGGATACCTGATAAACCCCCCAATATTACTAAGGGTGGTAAATATCAATGATGAGGATGATTCCAACATTCTCCACATGTATCAGGGTCGTTTATCTGTGAATAATGATGACCTGTTGTAACTGAAGAAATAACATCACCCAATAGGTTAGTTCTCTTATTGTTTTGATTTAAAATATACATTAAGCATTTTTATACCAATTTATTTGTTTCATAAGTCGTTTACTTTTAGAGGCTAGTATGGCGTGTTACCCAGATGAACTGGACGAGTCGTGGCTTAGCTACTCATGAATATCGGCTGTTGCCTAAAAGGTGCCTCATCTTTTTTTTAGGTTTAATTCCAATATATTTAGCATTTTTGTTATTACTCATTTCATCATAGATGCCACCTCTCAAAAGGTTTCATAATGCAACATTTGCTTTACTCTAAAATCTCCAGATTGAGATGGAACAAGGTGATGCTGGGATCCTCTGTTCAACTGCACTAATTTGCAGTTTCATTTGAATAGTTCTTTAAATCAAAACAAATTCATTTGATTCGGCCTTAGTTTTATCTCTCTGGACAAGGATTGTGCGTACTATTTAATTTATGCATCCTAGCTAGAATAGATAAGAATAATAATTTTGGTAACCTACTTCCCTACCTTCTATTGTATTTTACAAATGCTATACTCATCAGATTACATCCAGTCACACCCATTGCAATATGTGTGTGTATATGTGTATATATATATATATGTGTATATATATATATATATATATATATATATATATATATATATATATATATATATATATATATATATATATATATATATATATATATATATATATATATATATATATATATATATATATATATATATATATATATATATATATATATATATATATATATATATCTCTCAAGACTTGTTCCTTTTCAGAGCCTGATATGTTTATGCAGCTTGTCCAGGGTCTTCCAGTCAGTCAGATGGGAGATCGTCAGTGGTACTATGACATTACAAAGGCAGAGGTACAGTGAAACTGTAATTATATGTTCCAAGGAAAACATTTGTGCAAGCTAATAATGTTTACCTATGATTTTGCAACTTTCCCTTTTTGTAATTTTATTGGTCAAAAATTCAATGTTTATTGCATTGCATATGGTTTATATCTTGATAATTTTAAGATACCTGAAATAACCTATTGACCTGGATGTGCCAGACAATATAAACATTTCCTTATATAGTAGGCTTTCCTCCTTATATAGTAGGCTTTCCTAAACAAAATTATTTGTTTACATAACTACCCATCTTTTTTCATTCCATGATTTTGCTAAATTTATACAGCTTCACAACTGAGCTTGGTTCCCACCAACCAGTGGGTCGTGGGTCGAAATGGATGTTACTTGACCTTAGAAAATTGCCAACATAGTTGTGTAATGTAATGTACAAACATTATTTCATTCTCTAATATACTTCTGTTGATATATTTTAATCATCTATGTATGGTATATGGTAGTGAGCTGTATTGTAAATTTTACAGTACTGTTATCTTATGTTGATTTTTACTAAATATTTTACTACTGTATATCAAAATCAGTTAATGTAATGATTTTGTTTTATTTTTGCATTTTATTTTTTACTTTACTTTTTATGCTTTTAGTACAGTTTTTATACTGTAAGGTTTAGTAGAAACGGTGTACAAGTTGTTTATTTCCGAGAATGTTTGGATTCACTAAGAATGAAAGAAACTGAAAACATTCGTTTGCATGAACAGAAAAGTACAAAATAACTTAAGGAAAGCTGTAAATCAAAATTACACATTTACAGCCCACCAGTGCTTGGTTGGGGATCTTTTTATAAATTTCTGTTTGGAACATTGTTTCCTGTACCATTCTCTCAATCTTGACAAACCATCTATGTTAGGGTCCATATGCTCCAATTTTCCTAGTCCTTGGTTTATCAACAAAAAACGCTGATAATTCCTTCACTGAGAACTTTATTTCTCTTTTTTTTCTTTGTTCTTCTGGTTTTCTTCTTTTACTATCAGGTGTTATTCATTCGTTATCTCTTGAACCAATCCTCGAATAAGGCCATTGTCATCTATGCCTTACTATTGTATTGATAATGCACGGGGAGCGTATGCTTGTTCAAAACCGGGGTTTTGTGTCAAATTAAGAAGGGTATTACTTTGAAACTGGCAATATTTCCCCCAAGCAGCAATGAAACCTTTGGTAAAAATTTATCTTTATACAAGATAACACGCGACTTATTAAAAGGAAGAACTTGCTTATGCCTACTCACTCTATATTGTGCATAGTCCTTGATATCTCAAGACAATCTTAACAAACTTATGAGCCTGTCATTTGTATACATTCCTCCAGTCCTACATCTACAATTGTCATTCTTAACAACAAAGAATGATTTATATATTTATAAGGTTTACTAACAACTTGATCTGGATTAATGTATGCACCTTGACTCAATGTCAAACCACAAACATAATATGTGTACTGATGATCTTGTCATATTGGTCATGCCAACACTGTAATGTTTTTCTCAAATTCTTGTTGCATAGTTATTGTTGTAGCTCGTTTTAAGTTAACATTATTCAAACTTGTTAGTTATTTGTGTAACATTCGTCACTTGAATCATCACTATCATCTACATCATCAATCAAATCTTCCTTGATTGCACTCGCCCATGAATCAACATTACTATGTTGAATCCTTTGATCAATTAAGGATGTTAATTCCTTAGTATCACAATAACATTTACTGTTTACTGTGTGTGTGTGTATATATATATATATATATATATATATATATATATATATATATATATATATATATATATAGAGAGAGAGAGAGAGAGAGAGAGAGAGAGAGAGAGAGAGAGAGAGAGTGTTACAAGGATTCAAAGCACTTCAAGAGACCATTCGATCCAATACAGTGGAAGTGCTTATTAATTTATATTTTTCTAACTTTATATAGTACTAAACAACGGATAGGACAGGATAGTTAAGATGAAGACTCTCCCCACCCACCTCTCCCACCCATTTCTGGGCTAGGAAAAGTGAAAACATATACCTGGCTGTTTTAGAAAATAGCCACAACCAGGAAATTTTAAAAGGAAAGCAGGAAAATATTACGAGCATATTAAAGTCTTATCTTGGTTATCTAGTTTACAGACTTGCATACATTTACAAATAAATACCTTTTTTAAATACATTACATGCTTTTTTTCAATTATTATATATCAGATCTATCTATTCATACTATTTGCATTCTCATTTTAAGCTTCATATTGAGAGAGAAAAAAAAATGCTGATATAGCTTTGCGTCTCGGAAATAATTCTAAACTAATGTCATAAGTTATTATATACATATATACAAACACGCCTTAACATGATTCAACTAAATGTTACGTCAATTTTTTTTTATTATTAAATGGTTTCCAGTATTTTGTCTAACTTTCTTTTAAATGTTTCTACTGAATTACTGGAAACCACTTCCTCAGGCAACTGGTTCCAGTATTTTACAACCTTATACGAAAAGAAGTTTCCACATAGATCTGTTCGAAAATGTTTCGCTACAAGCTTCATGCTATTATTTCTCGTATAATTGGTGTTGATTTCGAACCAAGTAGTCAAGTCTACATTATCTATTTTTTTCATGATTTTGAATGTTTCTATTAGTTGACCACGAAGACGCCTTTTTTCTAATGTAAATAAATTTAGTTTTTCTAGCCTTTTCTCATAGTTGAAATTTCTTAAATCTGGTATCAATTTTGTAGCTCTTGCTTGTACTTTTTCCAATCTCTCAATATCCTTTTTTAAGTATGGCGACCAGACCTGAGTGCAGTATTCCAGCTGCGGTCTTACTAAGGCGTTATACATATTTAAAATTATAGCTTTATTTTTGAAACTAAATTGTCGTTTGATGTAGCCTAGAATTTTCATTGCTTTTTTTTCTACTTCTGAACACTGCAGGGAAAATTTGAGGTCGTTTGATATGTAAACTCCAAGATCCTTTTCATTTATAGGTTACGTTAATTTTTTTATCAAAAAGTATATATTCTGCTTTTGGATTTCTATGGCCTATATGCATTACCTTACACTTGTTGAGATTAAGGGGAAGTTGCCATTTCATCGACCAAAGGGCTATTTTATCAATATCATTTTGAAATTCTAAAATATCTTCTATGGGTTCTACCCCTTTTCCTAACTTACAATCATCTGCAAATTTAGAGATCTTTGACAGCAAGTCATCATCAACGTCATTAACATAAATAATAAAAAGCAAAGGTCCGAGAACCGAACCTTGTGGAACTCTGCTACTCACCGGGGTCCACTCTCTGTTTACGATCAGATAGCCAATTTTCTATCCATTTTGCTACCTCTCCTTCAATTCTTAAGGTTCTTACTTTATACAACAGTTTCTTATGTGGGACTTTATCAAATGCTTTTTGAAAGTCTAAATATAAAATATCCGCTGATCTGGTACTGTCATATTCTCTATTTACAAAGTGAAAGAAATCTAATAAATTTGTCAAGCATGACCTATGTCTTCTGAATCCATGCTGTGAGTCATTTAATAGTTTATTATTTTCTAAATGCTCTAGTATTTTTTCTGCAATAAAGGTTTCGAGTAGTTTTCCAATTATCGAGGTTAGACTTATTGGGCGATAATTAGAGGGCAGCTCCTTCGATCCATTTTTGAATATTGGCGTTATATTAGCTAATTTCCAATCTTGGGGAACAATCCCAGTTTCTAACGACAGATTATAAATGTGTTCTAGGTGGTCGGACACTTCGTCTTTGATTTCCTTCAGAACTCTTGGAAAAATTCTATCTGGTCCAGGGGCTTTGAATCTATTCATTTTCTCAATATTCTTTTTTATATTAGCGTTGCATCTAATAGATTGGAGTGGTTTAATTTCAGCATTTTTAATCGTCGGGGCGACGGGATTATCAATCATATCTTCTTTTATAAACACGGATGCAAAATATTCATTTAAAGCATTTGCTATATCTACATCCTTAAATTGCAAACAATCGTCTGTCTTTTATTGGGCCAATGCTACTTTTTATCGGTTTTCTACTATTTACTAAAGCAAAAAATTCCTTTGGATTGCTTTTACAAATTAGAGCTACTCTAATCTCCTCACTCCTTTTGGCTCTTCTGATTTCGGCTTTGACTTTTCTTTTCAATTGTACATATTGCTTTTTATTATATGTATTTGAGTTACATTTAAAGCTTTTGTAGGCTTTATCTTTCTCTTTAATGAGTCTCTTAATTTCTGCTGTTAACCATTTTGGTTCATTGATGTTTTTTATTGTACTAACCTTTGAGGGTATAAATTTTGCCTGCTTTTCCAGGAGATTGTTCTTAAAATCTTGCCATACTCTATCAATTTCATCGGATTGCGTACTATAATTTCTCAAGCTCTTCCTAAGCCCTGGGTAATCGGCTTTTTTGAAGTTAAGTTTAGTAATGCTGATTTTATTTCTAACATTAGGAATATTGATCTCAAAATTGATTAGGTTATGGTCACTATTACCAAATTGATCTCTTACATTTACATTCGAGATTAATTCGTCATCTGAGGTTAATATTAAATCCAATATATTTTCACCTTGTTGGCTCTTTCACCCACTGAGTAAGGAAATTATCGTCTATGAAACTGAGTAGTCTTGTTCCTTCTGGATCAGCATTTTTTGTATTCCAGTTTACTTTTGCACAATTAAAATCTCCAATGAATAGCGATAACTTATCTTTACTGATGTTGGTCATTATTTCATAAAATTGGTTGTCTAAGGCCACTGGTTGGTGTGGCTTTCTGTAGACTAAATTTACATACAAATTCTTTTTTTGGTTAATTTTTATACATTACTTCAAAGGGTGATTCTATGCTACAATCCATTGGATTTAAATCTTCGCGAACATACATAAGAATACCACTACCCTCTCTGCCAACTCTATCTTTATGAGAAATTTTGTATCCTTTTAGTTGATATTCTGTGATATAATCTCTCGTTTGGCAATGAATCCAAGATTCTGTTATACCGATAATATCATAGTTTTTGATTGATACTAATGATCGAAACTCTGTAAGCTTGTTTCTAATTGACCTGGCATTAAATAAGACTGCTTTTAAGGAATTTATCCGATTTCTCCTGCTGTAATGCTTCGGTCGTTTCCCTGGGCTACTTGAGGCTCTACTGGCGGTGATTTACCAAGATGATTCTTCAAGGTTATTTGAAGCAATTCTCCGTATGTTTTTTTTCCTTCTCTGTTTAAGTGAATGCCATCCTGAGTATACATTTGCATGTTGTGCATGAATAGAAACCAAAAATCAACAAATTTGACATTTTCTTTCTTGCAAATATCTTTTAAGCGATTGTTAATTCCAATCGCTCGGCTTAAGTTTTCATATCTCTCGTATATTCTAGGTAATATGCCAACAACTATTCCATTATCAGTTTTCGATTTTATTGTTTTCACCATATTTGTATAGTCTTTTATGATGCTTTCTGACCCAGCGTAGTTCTTACCATTAAAGACATCATTGCTTCCAACATTAACTATAATTGGACATTTTTTATTGTCTATCTTGAATGTACTTATTTGTTCGGTAACATGATTGATTTTGACTCCCGGATAGCATCTGAATTTTCTTTTCTTACTATTAAATATGTTTCTTCTTCCTTGGAGAGGATATCGAATCTGTTGAATGTCGGTAGTACTGGTTATCTCGTAACATAGGTTTTATTGGGCACTTATTTTTGACCTCGACAAAATTTTCCTTTTGGGATATATTTGCGTCTATTTTGTTTGATATCAAAGCGACTTCTTGTTCTATTTTTACAATTTTTTGGTCAACCCTGGCTATTCTATTTTCATCTTCACTTAGACATTTACATTTCTTTAGTTTGAGCGCATTGATACGGTTTTCCATTTGGTTTATAACTGACATCCACTTGGCTTTCTCTAACTCATGCGTTTCTTTAATCTTGCAGAATTCGCAAATACTTCTCGAAGTAATTCTGTCAAATGTCTGTTCAGGAAAGTCGATAATCCATCGGGTATTCTTACATTTAAAGCAACAAAACTTTAGTTTCTGAGGGGTCGGCATTCTTAGAAAATTAGGTTTTTTCTTACAAATGTTAACTTTAGCAATATTATGTAGGCGTATGCCAAGTACAGATTGAAAATCTTAATCGGTTCTTTGGAACACTATAAATCAGTCCAATTTAAACATTATGCTTCGGAGGCAGAAGATATATGGGAAAGGCGAAAGTTAGGAATACTTACAGTTTCTGAAGTATGGTGGCAGAACGCGGTAAATTTGATTTAGAGTTCGATTCTAGATAGTGTTGATTTATGATTCCTGAGATTCTGGTCGTTTCAAATTAGTTTCGTAGTCTTGTCGTAAGCAAGATGGCGCCGCTGAGCATAGGTTAAATTACGATACACTATACGCTGATTGGCTAAATAAGAAGGAATACAGAATGCTGAATGATGATTGGCTGGCTAAAAATACGTCACGGTGACGTCACTCTTATTAAACGAGCTCTGATTGGTGGATTTAATTTGCCAGCAAGATGGCGCTGAATACCTTAGTGATTATAGAAGGTGGTAATTATTGTAAAATAACTATTAAAATATCATTGCAAGTGGTTACAAAGTTTTCGTAATACAACGTTATCTTTTAAAGAAGCAGTTTCAATACAAAAGAGGGGAAAAATTGCTTAAATAAACACTCGTTTTCAAATTTGAAAGGAGAGAAACACTAAAAACATGTCTGCACTCGAGGAAGACCGGTCGGCAACTGAGGAGTTACAAGGAAAGAAATTACCCTATGAGACCTTCGGTCCATTCAAAGAGGGTACCTTTGGACTAGCAATCAAGCAGGCACATGGCTGCTCAATTATTTTGCATCCCTAAACGCACACTTTTAAAGACTCTAGTCTTGACTTGAACTGGTCAACAGATTCACTGTTGACAACTTACACTGGAAGTGCATTCCACTAATTATAATAAGTCTTTTGTAATGCGCTCTTAAAGGCCTGAAGCCTCCCCAGAGTGCACTTGCTGAGATGAGAATGGAAATTCAAGAGGGGGAGAAGGCAATACTGAAAAGATGCTTTTTCAGGAGACGTTTAAATGTGGTAAGAGAGGGAGAAGACCTGATTTCAGCAGGAAGAGCATTCCACAACTTAGGGGCGCAGATTGAGAAGGAGCCGTCCCCCATTGAGCAGAGGGATGAACGAGGAATATTCAAAAGAGGTGCACAGGATTACCGAAGGGCCCAAGGGACATGGCTTGGCTAGAGGGCAGAAGAGAGGTAAAATGGGGCCTTAAATGTGAAGTATCTTGAAGTGAGTACAGGTTCATGCAGCAAGGGCTTCGAGGGAGAGAAGTGAGGGCGACGGAGAAGCAGGAATGCATAGTTCTGTACAAGTTGAAGAGGGGTGGAGAGAGGAGGATGGCAGATTCACAAGCAGGTAGAACAGCAGTCTTAAGACTTTGGCGATCAAAGTGAGAGGGAATGCAAAAGAAGTTACGAAGGAAACAGATGATTTGCTGACATTACAGATATGAGGCTTAAAGGAGAGATGCTCATCAAAAACAACACCCAGATTCCTAACGCAGTCAGAGAAAATGATAGTATTATTGCCCAGAGTAAGCGAGGGAAAGAGAGATTTACATTTTTTGACAATAGCAGGGGTGGGGATGAGGAGGACCTCAGTTTTGGAGTGATTAAGCCTGAGGAAGTTGGTAGAGTACCAGACCAGGGAGAGGGATGCACACAGTATAGCACGGGGCAGGGGCACGCGGAGGGTCGGCGAGGACGAGAGCGCCGAGTTCCTGGGCGGCAGCCTCAAAGAAGGCGGTAACCTCGGGCACAGGCAGAGGGGGGGACACAGTAATGGTGGGGTCGAGCAACTCGACAACACTAGGCACAGAAGCGGTAGTTTCATCCGCAAACATAGGTATGGGGACAATGTCCCGATGTCCAGAGGGGGCATCACACACTTCCACAATGCTGCAAGTAGGACTTGCCACAAGGGGGGGCCTCAACACATCGTACACGATGGGAGGAATAGGCACAGGGGGCACTGCACGCGGTGGGGTACCGAAGAGGTTGCCGTCCTCACAAGTAATCCACTCCGGCGTGGATGAGGCGTCGGAGATCGTGAAGCCGGTAGCTGAAGAATCCAAAGTGGGGCTAGGACTCGGAAAGTAAGGCGGTGAGCCAGGACTCAGGGAGCGACATTCCTCTGATGTGTCCGAGCGGGAGCGGGCGTCAAAGCCCATGCGGCGGCGGTGGCGGGCGATGCGGAGCTCAGTTCGCCAGTCCACACTAGACCTAACGTCTTGCAGGAACCTGCGGGCCCGCTCGAGACCGAGCTGCAGGGCGTCGCCGACCAACACGTCGGGGCGCCGGGGCTCTGTACCATGAGCCGTACGCAGGGGGCGGCCTGGCCGCTGTAGATCTGTTGAGGATCCGGGCATCGTAGTCTATTCCGGATTCGTTGGAGGCCTGGAGCCTCGTGTCGATTGTGGCTGCGGACCACCCGTGGATCGACACCGTGTAGTAAAGGCGCACGCGCTGGTGAACAGTATGATACGTCGCAGCGGGGATGCTCAGTCGAAAGGGGAAAAGAGCCAGCAACAGCTAAATTTCAACCCTGTCCCGCGGTCTGAAGCAGGAGGAGGTGCGGTTGCGTCGAAGATGCGCAAGAATAACTTCCCACCGAATGTGCGAGTAGCACTCAATGTTGACTGGCTGGGCCCGTGTAGTCTCTTCAGTGGCGGTATCGTACGCTGGCGGCGGACGACTAGGCGACCTAGGGGTTTCTGGTTCTATCATGTAGGTGAGGGGTTCTAAGTGGAAGTCACGAAGAGCCTGAACCGGAGGGGGCGACGGACCCCTGGCGTGGCGAACCTCCGGCCTCTCACTCGCCGGAGAGGGGGCGAGGCTTCGGGACGCGTCGGGGAGGAAATAGCGCGTGCTGCTTGCCTGCGAGCCAGCGCCGAAACCACCTTCCCCTGTACAGGTCCCGGAGTCTTGGGTGTCTGGAACGGACGCGGTTGCTGTATCTTGAAGATCTGGAAGTTCTGAAGTCGGCGGGACAAGCCGAAGCCTGCTACTGGTCGACCTAGAAAGGCTCATCCCCGGAAGCCGCAAGGCGCCGGGAGAGATGAATCAGACAAGGAAGAAGATGAGCAGATGTGCTGGAAGGATAGACCGAGATGAGGGAGAAGGTAGATACAAAATAGTAGAGGACCAAGGACAGAGCCTTGTGGCACTCCAAAGCGAATGGGGGTAGAGTCGGATGAAATGTCTTTAATCACAATGGATTGGGTACGAGAAGAGAGGTAAGAGCGGAACCAGTTAAGCACGGTGCCTGATAAGCCAAGGAAAGAGTGATGATCAAGTAGGACGGTATGGTCAATAGTATCGAAGGCAGAGGAGATGTCGAGTAGAATGAGGATGGAGGCACAACCCCTGCCCACAGCTCTTCGCAAGCAATTGGACATATTAAGAAGGGCAGTTTCTGTGGAGTGACCTGACTTGAAACCAGATTGATAGGTTTCATCAATCTTACAAGCCACCATGCGACTGTTGATGCGGGAAGCAACTACTCTCTCCAGAACCTTAGAGAGGAAAGGAAGTTGCCAAATCGGCTGATAATTGGAAGGGTCAGTGAGCACGTTTGAAGGAAGAGGGAACAAGACCAGTTGCAAGTCGAGTGTTGAACAGGTGAAGAAACGTGGGAGGATAGCAGGCAGAATTTTACATAGCAGTTTAGGCGGAAAAATGTCCTTTGGGGAGCCAGATTTCTTAGCAAGCGAGAGTAGGGCTGTAAACTCACAGCGGGAAAAACGATAAGAACATAAGAAAGGAAGGAGACTGCAAAAGATCATTCATGGCCTATACTTGGCAGCTCCTGTTTCAGTCAACATACAAAAGATTTCTTACCAGAGAAAAGTAATCAACATTGTTACCCTTTACAGTAGTTGGTCAGATCTAATCTACAATATACATAAAATGCATCCAGAGGATTATGTCCATTCATGCAACCGCAAAATATAATCTCCCCACTCAGAAAAATATATACATATGTACATAAAAAAAAGTCAGTCCCATCTAGCAGCTTCGTCCATATATTTATCTAATCTATTCTTAAAACTACCCAGAGAGGAGGCTTCTATCACATGTCTAGTGAGCCTATTCCATTCATCTACCACACGATTTGTAAACCAATTCCTCCCAATCGCCTTCCTAAACCTATACTTATCAAGCTACCCATTGCTACGTGTCCTGTCATGTTCACTAAGTATAAGAACCTTACCCAGATCCCCTTTATTATATCCTTATACCCATTTGAAGACTTCAATCAATTTCCCTCTGACTCTTCTCCTTTCCAAGCAAATCAATATCCTTCCTATAATATGGTGACCAAAATTGTACTGCATAGTCTAGATGAGGCCTAACTAGCGCCAGATACAGTTTTAGAATGACTTCAGCACTCTTATTGCTTACACTCCTCCTAAATCCCAATATCCTATTAGCTTTATTCTTAGCATTTAGGCATTGCTTTCTAGGATGAAGGTCTGAACTTACCAAAATACCCAAGTCCCTCTCACAATCAGTCCCTAAAATTCTCCCATTTAATTTATAACTATTCAATGGATTATTTCTACCTATACTAAGTACACTACATTTGTCTATGTTAAACTTCATTTGATATTTCTCGGCCCAATTGGACAGAATGGTCAATTCCTCCTGCATTACAACAGCATCAGAATCAGCCTTAATGGCCCTACCTAGCTTAGTATCATCAGCAAACCTATGTCAAGATCATTAATATAAATTAAGAATAGCAAGGGACCCAAAACAGATCCACTGCTAACACCCCCCACTCAGATTTAACTCCATCTATATTAACTCTTTGCTGTCTGTCATCAAGCCATGACTGAATCCACCTAAATATACTGCCATCGATCCCGTGTGCTTTAACTTTGCTCAGAAGCCGTAAGTGTGGCACTCGATCAAAAGCCTTATTAAAGACCAAGTATAAAATATCAGTTTTCATCATTATCTGCTGCTTCATACACCCTACTATAAAAAGACAGCAAATTAGTCAGACAGGATTTACCCTTACTAAAGCCATGCTGTGATTCTTTTATCAACTTATGCTTATCCAAGTGATCTCTAATATTCCTTGCTATAATAGATTCCATCATTTTCCCTACCACTGATGTCAAACTTACTGGTCTGTAATTAGACATTTGTTTTATCCCCTTTCTTAAATATAGGTATCACATTGGCTTTCTTCCATGCCACTGGCACAATGCCACTCTCCAATGATTTTCTAAAGATGCATGCTAGGGGCTCACTTAACACATCCTTACATTCTTTCAAAATTCTAGGAAAGACCTCACCAGGACTGGGTGCTTTACTATTTTTGATTTTATCAATTTCCTTTGTGATCAAGATATCCTTTAATTTCTCATCATTACCCCGAAAGATCATTGACACCTCGGGTATATTTAGAGTATCCTTCTGTGTAAATACTGAGAGCAAAAAGTCATTTAGCATTTCAGCCATTGAGTCCCTATCACTCACTAATTCTCCATTCGAATCTATAAGTGGACCTATTTTATCTCTAACCTTAGTTTTGTATAATTGATAAAAACTTTTAGGATCTTCCTTTGCCCTATTTGCCACTTTAATTTCATAATTTCTCTTTGCTACTCTAACTAACTTTTAACATCTCTTGCTAGTTCATTATATCTCTGCCTTAAGTGATCCCCTCCATTTTTTATTTACCTATAAATGCCCTTTTTAATGCCAATATAATGCTTAATTTTATCTGTCATTCATTTTGGGTCATTATTTTTAGTCCTAATCTCCTTATATGGAATGTTAATCATCTGACCTGTAATTTCACCATTTGCTTTCAGAGCTATATTTAGTTTCTGCGGCAATATCACCATAATCTTTGTGACTATACTCAGTTTCTGCTGTAATTTATTTATATATATATATATATATATATATATTAGTCAAGTTGAGAGTATCCTTGACATACATCACACCGCCACCCTCTCTGTCTGGCTATCTTTCAGCAAGAGCTGGTAACTGGGATTCGTGAATTCACCTTCAAGATCTCGGCTTGAGGTTTTTATCCACGACTCCGTTTGGCCACCATCTCAGGATCCTCTGTTGCTACGAGGCCACCGAGCTCGACACTTTTTCCTGATTGAGTTCTCCAGTTTATGACTCCCTACGCTCTTTCTGTTTCCCGGCTTTTGTGCAGCAGTACCCCTATTTGCCACATTTAAGAACGACATCCTGGATTAAGTTACAGAGTACATACAGCCTTACCCTTGAATGAAAGGTGCACTCCGTCCCTTTGGTAAACGTCTTTTTGAAAGAAGACCCCCTCAGCCGTACAAAGGTCGGACAGGTGCTGTTTCAATGTCACGTTCCTTGAGTGATCTGTCCGGCTAGGACCTCTTCATAGGAGCATCCCTACAACGACCCGTTTGCGAGTTCTCAATCCACAGTTGTCCACGACTCCCATGACCGTTGTGAGAATTTTCTCGCTGGGGCCTACTTTGCCTCCTCGGAGGTAGAGGTCATTCCCACTCACCATCAGGGCAACGACTGAATTCTCTGAGATTTCTCAGCCTCTACCCTGATGTGGTGCTTTCCCCGTCCTGACTGGCAGCATACCTTCACACTAGTGCAAAGGCGGGCCGCTAGCAGGGGCTGCAAACCTTGTGCTTGGGAATCGCCCACAAGGGTAACCCTCGGACATTTCCGTGCAGAGGTTTGAGGCTTTCCTTGCGGAAGCGAACTCTCGGTTCCCTCTCATCTTATTTTTCTTCTTCTTTTCTTGTTCTTTTTCTTCTTCCTTTTCTTATTCATCTCTTCCCCCCTATCTTCCTTTGTTATATACTCTTCTGTTTTTATCTTTTCTTCTTCTGCTTCAACTTTCTCTTTCTCTTCAGAGTTCGCCTCTGTTTCAATCTTCTCTTCTTCCTGTTTCTTTCCCTTTTTCTTTTTCTTTGAGGGTTTATCCGTAGCATGCTGACCTAGCGCTGGGGGTAATAGCTCTGCTATTCTAACATCTAGCCTGCAAATCAGTCTGGTGTGTTCTACTTCTAGGTTGTTTATTTTCTCCTCTAACTTCCTAGACCTTTCCTTGGAAGCCCTGCATGTTTCTTTTAGCTGCTTGATTTGGCTGTTTAGAATAGTGGTGCAGGAACTGGCCGGGTGGCATTTGAAATAACAGCCCTCCGGAAAGTCCAAGCACCACTTATCTATGTGCCATATTGCGCACATGTATTTTAGCGCTCCTGGTCCTTTCTTGCCGGTCATTTTGAACACTTTCTCTCTCTCAATACTTTGCGACCAATCAATGATGAAAAAGGGGGTGTTGGTGAGTTCTCCCTGTGTGAGTTGCTCCCGCCTATCCGGTTTTGGGAAGCTACAAAACCTACTGTGTATCCTTACGACTTCTGCATAGTCAAGCTCAACAGGGTCTTCTTTCCCCGCATTGCCTCGCAGCCCCGTTCCCCTGCCTCTGGGTTTGCTAGGGAGTAAATAGGGACAGCAGGAATCTCGTTAATCCAGTTGTGCGCGTCACTAATTAGATGACAGGCATTTGGCTATTTATACAGTTTATTGGTACATAAATGCATATTACAGCCATGCCAAAGATGCTCCTAAAGCCACGCTGACCGGAGTCAGTAGAGTTATTGGGAAGAAATGTACATAAAGGAAAACTCTATATAAGGCAGTCAGGGATATTGTTAAGGGAGCTACAATTGCCTAGGGTGCCCAATAAAAAGGCCTGACATCTGAAAAAGAGACAGCACGATGGAAATGACCCGGTACAATGTTAACCGTAAAAAAAAAGATGCAGACGACCTGGTCCATCTGCCACTGCAAGCGATTCGGGGATGCAGGCAAGCTCCTTGTTATGCCTCATGGGCCGGGAATAGTCCCAGAGTGCGATGGTCAGCGGACGCCCGGGGCTACTCCTCACGTCACCAGCTCCCTCCTCCTGCGAGACTGGTCCTGCCAATGGAAAAACAGTATGATTAATATGGCATCTTAATTTATATATAACATAAGCCAGCTCCTGCCTCAGATGCACACCAAGTTAGGTGGGCGCCAAATGAAGAAGAGCCCAAGCGTATTCGCGCCCACTCTTGTTTGGGAAGAAGAGCCGATCTGTAACTAGGACTCCGGAATGCGCGGTGAGATTATGGTGGTGCACCAATGGCAAAATAAAAATCACCAATAACTTTATGCGCCTTATATAAAAAACAAAATTTATAAATAAATGATACTTGTGCTGATACTACCTGGATGGTGTCCGGTAGCCATCTCCGGGGCAAGGCTGAATCCCCACTTCTCTCTGTGCACTCACTCAAGGTTGTTCAGGCCTTGGCGGGCGTCCTCTCCTTCGACCTCTATCTCTCTTTATTCTAGCTCGGCCTCGGCCGGCTAGGAATTTTAATGTATTCGCTGTCCCCTCGAGCGAGCGGATTACCAGCATGGAGAGCTCACCGGTGGTGAGTCTGACCTCTCTTAATGCTGTTGCAGATGGTAGCGCTAGGAAGCCGCGCCAGGTGAAGGTGACCGCCTCTACCTTGGCGGTTCTTGCCCCACTCCACTCGAGTGCCGCCCGGATGGTCTCGGGCTTATTGTAATACTCAATTTTGCGTCGGTTACCTACTGTTGGTAATACATGGTGCGAGTCACTAATGACTTACGTCAAAGATCACGCCTTTCTCCATAAGAGAACAAGAGGTCAGGGCGGCGGATGCCGGGTCCGACGTTGAGGGGGATTTCAACGCCAACTGTTCAGCCAGTAAGGTAACGATGCGGTCATGTCTGCGACAGCGCAGCTCATGAGTGAGCCAGCCGCCCTGCAGTCGGTGCCCGAGGCTGTCCGCTACTCGGCATCCTCTGTGTAATATGAAAGGGGGGGGGGGGGGCTCGCGGCCCCTAACGGCTCCTCCGGGGTGTGAACGAGTCCCCGCAGCTTTACGAGATTGCAGAAGGTGGCCCATTTGATGGTATAAAAAAGGTGGAGAAGCCAGGCAGAGCTGGATGGGCCATCACATTGCGCAGGGCAACCAAATAGACCTCGTCCATCAACAGAATCCCAGAGTCTCCTGGACCATTTCATTTTCTCGTTATCTCTGGTCCTGACACCGCGTTTATCGAGAATGGTATTTTGGTGTTCCAGGACCTGTCTTATAAAGGGGTGTAAAGATTGCCGAACTACAGTGTCAAATGATGACAGCTGTAGTTTTTCCATCCGGTCACGGCGAAGAATTGGAATCTTCGAGTGAAAACTTGTCACGCCGAGACCCCCCGCTTTAACCGGCGCATGAAAGAAGGACGTGGGTGTATCCTTCGGCAGGTGGAGTGCCTGACCCGGAGGTCCATGGCTCGCAGGGTTCCTAAACCGATATTGCTCAATGCCAGTCCATGGGCCGCCGAGGCAAACAACTTGTTCTTGACCGCCCAGAGTTTCTGCTGCGGCCGCAGCGGGGCTTTCAGTAAATTGTTCAGTTTCCTCGTTATATTTTGCAGGGGGAGTCGCTTGTCCGGGCGATACCCCACTTGCACTCCTAGGTACTTAGTTTGCTCTCCAACTTTAAGGGCTTTGAGGTTCATACCGTCAACGGACAAGAACGCGGCGCTTTGCCACGTCCATCGTTTCGCCTTTCCATCTTTAACCATGGCGCCAGAGCAACATTTGCCAGGGTTAAGTCTGAGGCCGATTTGGTGGAGACCAAATGTTAGGGTGTTGAGTTGGTTTTGTAGAGCGTTCCGGCTAGTAGACAGCAGGACAATATCATCCGCGAAGGCGAGATGAGATATCCTAGCCCCCCCCCCCCCTATCTCAACACCAAGGTCGGGGTTCATCCGGCTGAGCGCCATATCAAGTGCACAGTTAAAGACAAAGGGAGAGAGAGTGTATCGCTCTGCCTTACACCGCGCTTGATTTGGATAGATGTTGCTTTAATGTCGTCCTTGAGCTTCGTATTTGCCTGGTTGTACTGCTCTGGATAAACCAGACAAGCGGAACAGGTACACCCACTCTAGACAGAACGGGCAAAACAGTTGTGAGAGACACTGTCAAAGGCCTTCGCAACGTCTAAGAAGACGAAGAACAGGCTCGCTTGGTAGGCAGCCGCGTTAAAAGTGAAAATGGGAATAGTCCCAGAGTGTGATGGTCAGCGGACGCCCGGGGCTACTCCTCGCGTCCCCAGCTCCCTCCTCCTGCGAGACTGGTCCTGCCAATGGAAAAACGGTATGATTAATATGGCATCTTAATTTATATATAACATAAGCCAGCTCCTGCCTCAGATGCACACCAAGTTAGGTGGGCGCCAAATGAAGAAGAGCCCAAGCGTAGTGGCGCCCACTCTTGTTGGGGAAGAAGAGCTGATAGTAGTGCAATCTGTAACTAGAACTCCAGAATGTGCGGTGAGATTATGGTGGTGCACCAATGGCAAAATAAAAATCACCAATAACTTTATGCGCCTTATATAAAAAACAAAATTTATAAATAAATGATACTTGTGCTTATACTACCTGGATGGTGTCCGGTAGGCGTCTCCGGGGCAAGGCTGAATCCCCACTTCTCTCTGTGCACTCACTCAAGGTTGTTCAGGCCTTGGCGGGCGTCCTCTCCTTCGACCTCTATCTCTCTTTATTCTAGCTCGGCCTCGGCCGGCTAGGAATTTTAATGTATTCGCTGACCCCTTGAGCGAGCGGAGTACCAGCATGTAGAGCTCACCGTTGGTGAGTCTGACCTCTCTTAATGCTGTTGCAGATTGTAGCGCTAGGAAGCCGCGCCAGGTGAAGGTGACCGCCTCTACCTTGGCGGTTCTTGCCCCACTCCACTCGAGTGCCGCCCGGATGGTCTCGGGCTTATTGTAATACTCAATTTTGCGTCGGTTACCTACTGTTGGTAATACATGGTGCGAGTCACTAATGACTTACGTCAAAGATCACGCCTTTCTCCATAAGAGAACAAGAGGTCAGGGCGGCGGATGCCGGGTCCGACGTTGAGGGGGATTTCAACGCCAACTGTTCAGCCAGTAAGGTAACGATGCGGTCATGTCTGCGACAGCGCAGCTCATGAGTGAGCCAGCAGCCCTGGAGTCGGTGCCCGAGGCTGTCCGCTACTCGGCATCCTCTGTGTAATATGAAAGGGGGGGGGCTCACGGCCCCTAACGGCTCCTCCGGGGTGTGAACGAGTCCCCGCAGCTTTACGAGATTGCAGAAGGTGGCCCATTTGATGGTATAAAAAAGGTGGAGAAGCCAGGCAGAGCTGGATGGGCCATCACATTGCGCAGGGCAACCAAATAGACCTCGTCCATCAACAGAATCCCAGAGTCTCCTGGACCATTTCATTTTCTCGTTATCTCTGGTCCTGACACCGCGTTTATCGAGAATGGTATTTTGGTGTTCCAGGACCTGTCTTATAAAGGGGTGTAAAGATTGCCGAATTACAGTGTCAAATGATGACAGCTGTAGTTTTTCCATCCGGTCACGGCGAAGAATTGGAATCTTCGAGTGAAAACTTGTCACGCCGAGACCCCCCGCTTTAACCGGCGCATGAAAGAAGGACGTGGGTGTATCCTTCGGCAGGTGGAGTGCCTGACCCGGAGGTCCATGGCTCGCAGGGTTCCTAAACCGATATTGCTCAATGCCAGTCCATGGGCCGCCGAGGCAAACAACTTGTTCTTGACCGCCCAGAGTTTCTGCTGCGGCCGCAGCGGGGCTTTCAGTAAATTGTTCAGTTTCCTCGTTATATTTTGCAGGGGGAGTCGCTTGTCCGGGCGATACCCCACTTGCACTCCTAGGTATTTAGTTTGCTCTCCAACTTTAAGGGCTTTGAGGTTCATACCGTCAACGGACAAGAACGCGGCGCTTTGCCACGTCCATCGTTTCGCCTTTCCATCTTTAACCATGGCGCCAGAGCAACATTTGCCAGGGTTAAGTCTGAGGCCGATTTGGTGGAGACCAAATGTTAGGGTGTTGAGTTGGTTTTGTAGAGCGTTCCGGCTAGTAGACAGCAGGACAATATCATCCGCGAAGGCGAGATGAGATATCCTAGCCCCCCCCTATCTCAACACCAAGGTCGGGGTTCATCCGGCTGAGCGCCATATCAAGTGCACAGTTAAAGACAAAGGGAGAGAGTGGATCGCCCTGCCTTACACCGCGCTTGATTTGGATAGATGTTGCTTTAATGTCGTCCTTGAGCTTCGTATTTGCCTGGTTGTACTGCTCTGGATAAACCAGACAAGCGGAGCAGGTACACCCACTCTAGACAGAACGGGCAAAACAGTTGTGAGAGACACTGTCAAAGGCCTTCGCAACGTCTAAGAAGACGAAGAACAGGCTGTGCTTAAGCTGCCTCGCTTGGTAGGCAGCCGCGTTTAAAGTGAAAATGGCTTCAGCACAGCCGTCTACTGGAATGAAGGCTCTTTGCAGTGGCCCCATTAAACGTGCGGCATTAATCCGCTTCGCTAATACAGAGCTCAGGAGACGCGAGACGTGGGAGAGGCATGAGATCGGCCTGTAATCAGCCGGCCCCTCCGGAATCAGTTTCTTCGGAATACGAGTGGTAACTGAAGACTTCAGCCGCTCAGGAATGTATGTAAATGTGAGCAGGATGTTGAACAGGAGAGAGAGGACCTGCTTGTCGAGGGCTCGTAGGTCCTCGAGGGTAGTACCATCGGGGCCCGGGGCCGAGTCATTGGCAGCTTTGAGGGAGCTCTGTATCTCCACATGTAAAAGGTCTGACCAACTCCAACCTCGGGGCTGCCTGGGGCCATGGCCCTCACAACCGAACCAAGGGGAGGAGGGGAGCGAGTAAAGCTGGATCTGCCTGTTCGAGTGCTGCGTTCATAGCGACATCACAGGCTCTCCCTTTATTCCTATTCCACATCCTCTGAAGCTTTTCCCAAAGGAAAAGTCTCTTGGCACGTCGATTCGTGCACCCGCCGTGTCGGGTGTTTAGGTTGTTATGTTGACGCCTGGGGGGGTCTCTAGACGGGATAAGAGAGAGGAGTCTGTCGGCTAGTTGGAGTTGGGCTCATGGCCCACTCCGAAGACAGCATGGAACCCTAAACGACATGCGTCTTCTAGCTCTTCAATCCCTACCCACTCCCGATTCCCCGCCGCAGGGTCTGGGTCATAATCAGATGAGGTGTCCGATGAGTCATCTTCCCCCTCAATGATCTCAGCGGGCACACGCTCCTGGTATGTCGGTCCCTCCTCGGCCGGCGCCGGTTCAGCTTGCTGTTGTATTTGCTCATCTCGGTACCTAGCGACGAGAGTCCGGTGTGCCGGTCCTCTACGTCGGCCCTTGATGGCGTCCAGCGTTCGATCGGGGAAGGATTCGAGAAGGAGTCTATTGATATCACCGGGGACTGCGATTTTGGTTAGGTCAGCGAGGGAGGATCGGCTACCGCCGGCCTATGGGAAAGGAAAAGGTTATGGTACATGATTAACACTACCGGCTTTATAAAAGGGAGCAAGGAAGCCAGAAGGGCCCCCTTGCCGAGCAAAACAACGCTCGCAGAGGAATCAGAATATAAAAGGTAGCCCGGCCTACACACAGAGTACAAAAAGGGCGGCAAACTCCGCCTTGACTGCATGGGTGGGAGCAGACAAAGTTAAACTGGCCTGCCTCTGTTCGAAAAACCAACCCAAAACCCATGGAGTGGCGTCAGCGACGGGGAGCGAGGGAGGGGCCCACCCGACTCGTGCTCCGACCCAAGGGACCCAACCCGAGGGGAGGAGGACCGCCATAAGGGCAACCCGGGAAGACCGCGCATAGGCCAACTGGGCCCCAAAACGAGGTAGACCTATAGCCATACCCACAAAGTTGAGCAACCCACCCGAACGAGCCCCAAAAGGGGAAGATGTGTGAACACGTGGGGCCCATCGGAGAGCCGTGGACGTCTTCTTTCTCATCTTCGGTGTGAGGCGGGTCATGTTGGCGCGCAGGTCGATATCAACGCCAAGATAAACAAGATGGCGGGTAGGGGAAACACCGACTTCTCATTAATTTTTATGGAAGACTTGGGCCTCTTGGGCACTGGACAATTGTCCACAAAGAGTTCCTCCGGGTGTGCTCTGCGCCGATGAAGGCCCAGACCCAGATTGCTGCGGAATTCCCTGGCACAAATGCGTCATATGAATCCCAGTCCCTCGTGATTATCGTCGAGTGGGGGCGAACCTGGTTGTGGTGGCGGCGGGGGTTCGGGGGAAGCAGCTGTTCCCATGGCTCCGCCGACAACCAGACATCCTCAGGTTCCGGACTTCCTCTAGGAGACTGTCGTTGTGTAAAGTTTGAAAATGACAGGATGCGCGCAACCGCTTCCTTATGGGATTTGGTCTTGCGTTTCTGCCTGACAGACTCAAGGGTTCGGCCCGGAAAGAGGGCGAGCAATAGTTGGTTTAGGTTGCTTAGTTGCCTCCTCCAGAGGGTCATGAGCCTAACCTCCTCACTGGCCATCCTAGACACATCTAGAGAGCACCATCTAGCTCTGATCAACCTAGTGTTTCGGGTGGTTGGTTGCGGTTGGTCGATTTCGGGTGTGTCAAAGTCGGTATAGGGTTTGAAGATGTAGATGCCCTATTACCCCTATTGGCAGAGGTAGGGGGAGGAGAAGTTAGATCGATAACAATCGTCCCCTCAGACCTCCCCTTCCCCGAGTGAGTGACGTGAGAGCTTGCTACGGCTAGATCAGCACGTTGCGAACATTTAGATTTATTTGCATTAGATATCGCTCCGACGTCGTCCATAAGGGGCATGGTTTAGCCGCAGACTGCTAGCAGTTCGACGTTTCCCCACTTTCACGTGAGTATATACTCGGCCGTAGCATGAAGAAAGTCATAGTTACTTCCGCCGTTTACCCCTGCGTGGCCAAATTTCTTCAATTAGTCATTGCGGCGTACGTCCGCCTTCCCAATGGCCCGGACACTTTTGGGTGCGCTCCATGACATCCTGGATGAGGTTGGCTAGGAACGCATTGCTCTTAAACGAGAGGTGCACCCCGTCCCTTGGATAGAGGTCTTTTCTACCATAGGATATGGCGTACGGGTTGACAAAAAGACAGCCTCCGCCGTACAGAGGTCTGCAAGGCGCCGGTTTAGCGACATGTTCCTCACGTGGGCAGTCGTGCCTGGACCCCACCTCGGGAGCATCCCCACCACGACGCGTCTGCGGGTTTTCAATCCACAGTCGTAGACAGCGCCCATAATCGTCTTCATAATCTCGCCTGTAGGGCCTACCCTACCTCAGTACCCTACCTCCTCTGAGGTAGAGGTCGTTGCCACTTACCATAAGGGCGACGACTGAAGTCTCAGAAATCTGAGACTTCTCGGTCTCAGCTCTTATCTGCTTATTCCCACAGCCTGGGAGGCAGCTCACCTTAACGCTTGTGCGGAGGCGGGCCGCTAGCACGGGCTGCAGGCCCCGTGCCTGGGAATCACCCACAAGGCTGACCCTGGCACATTTGCCTGCTGAGCTCGGAGTATTTATTTTCTGAGGCAAGCTCTCCGATTCCTCTCTCTTCTCGGTCTTTTTTTTCCTTCTTCCATCATCTTTTTCCCCCTTGTCATCCTTTTCAATAACTTTTACCTTTTGTTCTTCTATTTCTCTTTCCTTTCTTCTTTCCCATTTTCGTCTTTCTTTTCTTATTATTTTTTCCTTTTGGCGCTTCTGCCACATTCGGGCCCGGCCTTTCTCCAAAGGTGGTGTTTGCCACAGGACTCGAGAGCTCGTTTAACTTCTCTTCTAGCCTGCGGATCTGGTGGGAGTGCTCCTCCTTGAGCCTCTCGATTTTCTTTTCGAGGTCTTTCGTCCTTTCCCTGTAGTAGGCCACTTCCTTCTTTAAGATGCAGGTGGTGCATACACTGCCTGGGTGGCATTTCGCATAGCAGCCCTCTGGGAAGTCAACGCACCACTTGTCCTTACATGTCGCACACGTAAATTTTAGCGCTGCTGGACCTTTCTTGCCTGCCATTTTGAACACACTATTTTTTATGCTTGTGACCAATCAATATGTAAAAAGGGGGTTTGGTCAGTTCTGCCCGCGCGAGTCGCTCCGGCCTATTGATCGGAGTCGTTTCGGAGTGTTCCAGAAGGCACGCTCCATGTGCTGCTGTTCGTCCGACCGAGTCGTCAAGCCTCGGCGTGCCGTGGCTCCCAACCAAGCAGCACAGACGGTCCCCGAAGGTGCCATCGATTAGTCACCAGGTGAACAACAACGAAGCACGCCCCTTACTAAACTCCTACTAGTTCCCTTCACAACGGCCAGGATTTTGGAGTAGCGTTCAATGGATATCCCGCCACACCAAGGAACTCAACCCAAGGCTTTTTATTGGCCTGGCAACCAACATGGGAACAAAGGGCCGTCACCTCGGACCAATGCTACCAGAAGCACCCGTCAACGGACACTGGGAACGGTCAATAATTAGGCACCAGGGAAGGGGTTAACGGGGCACTACCCTCATCCCATTCATCGTACCCCAACGCCTAGGACACCTCTAGTCCTAGTCTCGCAACCAGTGAGCGTCGATTGGCGTTGTTTATAGAGGTTCCAAAGCCTCTCTTCTGACGCATGAGGTAGCTGCCAGGTCCTTATAGGTAGATAGAGGAAGAAAGGGAAAGAGTGACACGATAGGAGTAGGCTTTTTTTGTTGTTTTTTTTCTTTTTGTATGAGTGGGAGATAGGATAAAAGTAAAAAAGGAGAGGGAAAAAGGAAGGAATGACGCACTTAGTCTGGAACCTCGTTTCCGACCAAATCGACAAGGGAAGCCCTACCAGGGGTACCCAGAAGAGGTACCCCCGCCGACATAGCTCGAAAAGTCCAAGGTCCACACAAGCTCTCTTCCCGCGACAAGGGGGCGTCACCGCTCCCTCTACTTTCTTTATGAGAGAGAGAGAAAGAGTTGTACAAAGTCAGACTGATAGGTCGGTAGTTCAACAGTTGGCTATGGTCTCCTTTTCCACTTCACGGTACAGTAATACCTCACTTCATTGAACCAATTCGTTCCGACTGCTTGGTCGTTAAGTGGGAGTTCATTAAGCTAGTCTAATTTACATAGACGCAATGTAAGAAACGGTTACTTTTTCGCTGAGGAAATTTGACATAATTTTTTCTTCTTGAACTGGTTCTTGATGATCTTCCATTTCAATGAGGTCTTCATTTGTAAGCTCTTGGTTTTGCGCCACTGCGCCTTTATTCAATTATACATAAATGATAGCAACTATTTACTATTTAAACACAAAGTGAAGTTGCTCTAAACAAATATTTACGTGAACAATGTAAAACCAGAGGCAGGCGGGGCACGAGTAACGGTCGAATTTTTTCATTCATTTTTGTGTATAGAAAGAACAGAGAGGGACTGCTGTAACACGGCAGTCGGGTAGTCAGAGAGGAGCGTTGCGGAAATAATTAAGAAAGGGACAGCGAGAGTAGATAGGTCGGTGGCTATACACCGAAGCGAGGTGTTGTAGTGAGGGTGTAGGTTATGTGGTAATTGACTGGGCGAGGGTTGGGGGCAAGTCAGGGGGGGGGGGAGGCTGACAGTCCATCCGGAAACGCGTTATTCACGATGCCTTTATGGTTTTATGCGAAGAATGGTACGGGTGGCAGGTGTTCGTGGGCCGCGGGATATCGCGGCGCCATCGCGTACCTTCTTACATCTAGCGAGGTGTAAAGTGGGTCTGTGGTGAGTTTTCCAAGTTGTTTTGTAAGTCTGGTGTGAGCGTAGGTGTTGAGAGGAGTTAGTTTGTTGTTGTGTATTGCGTCCATTCTCGAGTACAGCGGCGAACGGCAAGCACGCTTCAGAGCAGAGTTCTGAATGCGCTGAGCCTTTCGCTTCCAGGTGTCGCTCGAAGCTACGAGTGACAGTGTGGCGTACGTGAGAATGGGACGCACGAGTGCTTTGTATAAGTGTAGTTTTAGTTTTTTACTCGCTGGGTAGAACCTACCCAGCGATGCGTTTGTACGTGAGGCTCTTGCTTGTATTATGTTCTGGTGTAAGTTGAACCTGAGGGATTTGTCGAATGTTACCCCCAGGATTTTGGTCCGTCCCGTCTCGGGGAGTGTGGGACCCTATATAGTCCGAAGGAGGAGCGGGCCCACACATGCCTAGGAACTTCTTGAAAAGTGCCGAGACGGGACGTCCGCCGGATTGTGCCTGCTACGGATGTAAGCTAGATTCCTTGAAGAAATTCTGAAGGCAGCAGAGTAGTTGAGAAGCGAGGTAGTGGAAAGAGAGAGAGGAGGATGGAGTCCGGGAGTTTCCCTCTCTTCGCGTTCCAAAGAGCGCCGATGTTATCTCCGTAGGTGAGGGCGCGGGGAGCGAAGAGGGTAGAGAGGATAAGACCCAAGGACTCCAACTCGAAAATCCTCATGTCCCATTGGCGGCAGTCAAGGGCCATAGAAGCGCCCTCTGACCACCAACCAATGCCCCAAGGAGAGGCGTCGACGTAAAGCGCCGGAGCAACTCCCTTCGGTGGGCGGAAACGAGTCCACCGGCTGTGGATGAGGCGGCAGAGATGTAGAAAGGGGGCCGGGTTCGGATGGGCATCCTGGAGATAGCAGAGCTGCACCCAGCAGAAAGGAAGACGGAGAGCCGGGAGGATGAAGTTAAGGAGGCCCGCTAGGCGCGACCATGCCTTGCGGGAAAAAGGTCGCGAGGACATGATGCGGAGGGCGGCGCGGGTCTTGTCCCGCATGGAGACGGTGAGCTGGATCCGTTTCAGCTTTAAATCAATGTGGAAGCCGAGATAGGAGATACGTTTAACTGGCGTCGTTGTGGATTTGCGCCAGTTTGCGTTGATTGAACTTCGTTCAATTGTTCTCATGAACGCACGGAGGGCGCGTTTCCGGCCAATGCAAAGAACGTCATCCAGATATGTATAAACCCGAATGCCGTGAACAGAAGCGAGCTGATTCATTGTCGTGGATGTTATCTTTTGCATCAGGAAGGGGGCGCCGTTGAAGCCCATAGGAAGGCGGGTGAAGCGGAAGGATCGATTGTCGCATCGGATTCCGAACCACGGGCGGGCTTTGGGATGGAGGCGGACGTGATAAAACCCGTCCTTCAGATCCAGTTTCATGGCCCAAAGATGCTCAGTGGCCGAGCTCATGATCTTCTTAATGCTCGGCAAGCTGAATTTTGGAGGGTGATATGCGTCCGCAGCAGGAGACATATCATAGATGAGGCGGGCCGAGCCATTGGGCTTGGTGACCCCGAAGATGCGATGGGCACAACGAATGTTGGCCTCTTCCATTACTCCTCGTTCCACGAGGGTGGTGATCCAGGGGAGAGTGCGGTTGTCTGAAGGAGCCCAGTTACGATAGGACTTATTCAGGAAGACCTTAACGCCATCCTTGGCGTTGGCCTTTTGTAAGTGGGAGACGGGGGTTATGGAGTCGTAGGACCCGGGGTTTTCGACATCCAAAGGGGTGTCAAAGTCGACGCGAGGGGTTTCTGGTTCGAGCGGGTCAAGTCCTGGACTTTCCCACTGATCCCCTCGGTCGTCGTTGCCATCTTGGTTATTACGGGCCTCGTTGCCCTCCTGTTGCTGGTTGCCGTTGTCGTTGTTGTCGTCACGTCCCCTCATGATGTCCGGAGGGCCGCTGTTGGGGTCATCGAGAACGTCACCCATTTCCGAAGGGTGGGTGCCGGATGAGGCCACGGAGGCGGGGGGAGTGGCAGTAGGGCCCTGGAGCACGGTGGGGACGGCCAAACCAGGGAGGGGAATGCACACGGTATAGCACGGGGTAGGGGCTGGGTCAACAAGTGCAAGAGCGCCGAGCTCTTGGGCAGCGGCCTCATAAAAGGCGGTGATCTCGGGCACAGGCAAAGGTGGGTATACTGAGATAGTAGGGTCGACTAGTTCGACAACACGAGGCTCACAAGGGAGCACATCACTGCACATGTCACCGAAGACGGGGTCAAACCCCTGTTGTCCGGAGGGGACATCACACAATTCCACGATACTACAAGCTGGGCTTGTCACAGGGGGGGCCTCAAAACATCGTACACCATGGGAGGAATGGGCACAGGGGACACAGGACGTGGAGGGGTGCCGAACAAGTTGCCGTCTTCGCAGTTAATCCAGGCCGGCGTGGATGAGGCGTCGGAGATGTCCAAGGTGGGGTCAGGGCTAGGGAAGTAAGGCGGAGACCCGGGGCTCAAGGAGCGGAATTCCTCGGAAGTATCGGAGCGGGAGCGGAGGTCAAAACCCATGCGGCGGCGGTGGCGGGAAATGCGGAGCTCCGTTTGCCAGTCCACGTTAAGCCTAACGTCTTGGAGGAACCTGCGGGCCCGCTCGAGACCGAGCTGCAGGGTGGCGCCGACCAATTCTTCTGGGCGCCGGGGTTCTATACCATGACCCATATGCAGGGGGCGGCCTCGCCGCTGTGGATCTATTGAGGATCCTTGCATCGTACTCGATGCCTGACCCATTGGAGGCTTGAAGTCTGGTGTCGATAGTGGCCGCTGACCACCCGTGTATCGACACAGTGTAGTAGAGACGCACGCGCTGGTGAACGGTGTGGTACGTCGAAGAAGGGATGCTCAATCTGAAGGGAAAGAGAGCAAGCAGGAGCTCAATCTCCACTCGGTCCCGTGGTCTGAAGCAGGAAGCTGTGAGATTGCGGCGAAGATGCGCGATGATCACGTCCCACCGAATGTGGGCATAACATTCGATGTCGACCGGTTGAGCTCTTGTAGTGTCTTCAATGGTGGGTTCGTACGCTGGCGGCGGTCGACTGGGCGACCTAGGGGTTTCAGGATCAATTACGTAAGAGAGGGGCTCTAGGTGAAGGTCACGAAGAGCCTGCACCGGAGGGGGCGAGGCTGCGGGACGCGTCGGGGAGGAGATAGCGCGTGCTGCTTTCTTGCGAGCCAGCGCCGAAGCCGCCTTCCCCTGTACAGGTCCCGGAGTCTTGAGTATCAGGTACGGACGCAGTTGTAGGTTCTGGAAGGTCTGGAGTCGGCGGGACAAGCCGAAGCCTGCTGCTGGTCGACCTCAAAAGGCTCATCCCCGGAAGCCGCAAGGCGCCGGGAGAGATGAATCAAAAAAGGAAGAAGATGAGCGCTGGAGAGCAGGTCACACCGGTAGCAAGGCTGATAGGTGGGGACCGGGTGCAATGTGCGTGTAGAAACGTGTGGCATGGTCGTTACGGAAGACCACATCCGGGGATGTGGTGCCTCCGCGCGTGCCAAAGAACGTGGGGAAGGCAGGGCCGATGTGCTCGCAGCGGTGACGCCGCAAGGCACCGGCCAAGTAACTGCCCGCATCGTTCGTGTTGTTAGAAAGGAGTGACGAGTGAAAAGCGTTGAGGTCCCCCGCAAAGAAGATGGGTAGGTTGTAGTTAGAAAGGGCCCGGAGTGGGACTTCTATGTTTAGCTGTAATCGTGGTGGTCTGTAATGAGTGGCCACTATTATGGGACCAGAGGTTGTGTCGATTTTGCAGGCTAGAAAGGAGGTGTCGCGTGTGTTGACGAGGGAGTGGTGTATGTTGCGCTTTACTAGGATTGCAGATCCTAGGTGCCGCGCCTGTGGGGATAAGTATGTGTGATAGCCTGCAATGCGGAGTCTGTTGTTGGGAGGGTGTAAGCTGGTGGAGTTCAGAAGTATGATGTCCGGTCTTTGTGTGTTGAGTACCCAGTTGGCGACCGTATGACGAATACCGTGCCAACTGCGTACGTTTAGTTGTACTGCACTAATACGACCTATTGTCGTGGTCTTAGTGCGCGGGAGGCTGACTTGCCAGGAATCATCCCTTTCTCCTTGGTTATAGCCCAGGAGGCGTGTGGGGCGAGTACCTTGACACGTGTTGATGCGTGTTTGTGAGGCACGGCCGTGTTATTGGGTGGGGGAGCCGTAGTGGGTGGAGGAGTGTGTTCTGTAGAGGTGGTGGCTTTGGATGGGGTGGTGTCTTGGTGGGGGGAGTTCGTGACGGAGGTGGGCGGTGTAGAGCTGGAGGATGAAGGGCTGGAGATGGTTGGGGAGGTGCAAATTATGAGAGGAGGGGTGTCGGGGCAGAGAGGAGGTGGGGACGGCGGAGGGGTGGTGGAGGGAGAAGGAGTTGAAGGAAGGGGGGTTGGAGGGGAAGGAGCGGAAGGCGGAGGAGGAGTGGAGGGGGAAGCAGTAGGGAGCGAGGAAGGAGTGGAGACAGGAAAGAGGGGGGTTTGTTTGTCCCGTGCCTGTCTACGCGGTTGGGGCTTGGGGGTGGGGTTTTGGGGGTTAGCACGGGGTGTAGTGGGCTGCGAGGGGGTTGGAGTGACAGTGGAGGCTGAGATGGGTGCGAGGGGGGGGGTGGCAGTGGGAGGTAGGCGGGGTTTGGATAGAGGGGTGGAAGAAGCGCGAGGAGGATAGGTTGTGTGAATGGGGGCTTGGGCAGTGGCTGAGGAAGGTGCAGGGAGAGCGTGGTGAGAGTGGGGGACGGTGGTTCCCTGCGGGCAGGGGAGTGTACCCGTCGGGGTGGGGAGGAGTGCAGGTCTGGATGTGTGTGCGTCTATTAGAGCGAACACCTTCTCGGGGAAGGTGATTTGCTCTATGCCGTTGGAGGCGAATAGTGTGTTGAGTATGTTCGCGTAAAGTCGGGGGTCACCCCTCGACATGTCTTTTGCCACCGCTGAGAGCAGGGTGGCCAGGTGTAATTTGGTTTTTGTGTTGTCGCAGGGGTGGGGTGGGGGTGGGCGTGTAGAGTGGGGTGGGGGTGTTGGTAGTAGTGGTGGTCTGAGCTGTGTTGGGGGGGGAGGGATGTGTGGGTGGGGTGTGGTTGCTGAAGGGGGGGGGTGCGTCGGGGGTAGAACAGGGGGAGCCGGCAGCGTAGGGCTGGCAGCAGCGGCGAATGATATGGTGAGGGGAGGGGGTGCGGGGGCGGGGTGTGTGGTTATGCGTGTGTTTGGTTGTGGGTGCCGGATGGCCTCCACGGCGTCGTGGCGTGCCTTGCCTAGGTAAGGGCACCTGGGGTAGACGGCGACGTGGTCGCCGCCACAGTTTGCACAGCGGGTTGTGGTGGAGGTGCAGGTCGTGTAGTGGTGCCCCGCTGTACTGCACTTTGAGCAGATTAGGTCTGCAGTGCAGGTATTGGTGCTGTGACCGGTTTTATAGCACCGGTGGCATTGTGTGGGTCTTATGTTGTGTTGTTCTTCAATGTGTGTGGGGTTTGTGAGGGTGCCGCAGACCTTAATACCTTGGTCTAGCAGCATGTTTTTTATGTTGTCACTGGACAGTGTGATTACTGCCCAGTTTTTTGACCTGTTGAAGTACAGGTCCTTAATGACCTCCTCCCCGTACTCCTGACGGAGGTGCGAGCGAAGGTCATCATTAGTGAAGGCCAGCCACAAAGGGTTGGTCCTTGTGATGCGTATTTGGTATCGTTTCATGATACCATCAGCGAGTCTTGTCTGCAGGTTGTGTGTATTTAGTGTAGTGGTGGCGTTTTGGTGGAAAGTTAGCGCGTCCTCCTGCGAGCGGAAGACGAGCTTGTGGCCTGTGCGTAGTTTTATTATGTTTGTTATTGGTGTGTCGTGGGTGGAGGCTAGCGTGAGCAATGTGTGGTGGTCGATTGTGTCGGGTGCTGGTTGTTTGGTGCTAGTTAGTGTGAGATGAGAGGTATTTGCCATTTTGTAGATTACGGTTTTAAACTTTTATGGGAAGGCCCCTGCCCCGCCGATGAGGACCCCGTGAACATGACTCGAATGTGGTGAAGGGTGATGGATGATTTTATGGACCTGGTTGGGCTCCTCAGAGGGTGTAAAAACATGGCGGACTTAATGATGACTGAAGCCAGAATCAACTGACTCCAGTCGGGGTGCCGCCCCCTCTATTGGGTTTTGGTTATTTAACAGTTACGTCCGACATCTCACAGAGACGGAAGAGTCTCCCTCTGTGGTCCTGGACGGTGCCGCAGGGTAGGTTGTTATGCCTCCCCGCGTTTGTAACTGAATCCCAAACCAGGTTACTTCTTCCTCTGGGTTCCGCAGCGGGGTAAACCTCAGACCTACTTTCCCCAGAGTTTTCAATTATGCCTTTTCTAAGTAGAACGGCATAGTTGCAACGAAGCTATATGTGTAGAGTCACGTTCACGGAGCGAGACATCACGGCGGAGCAGGGATTGGGGGGGGGGGGGGGTAGCACGTCATATCAGAATGACGTGCCAAGGAAATAAAGGTATTTTTATTCGGGGGGGGGGGTGACTTAAGGTCCTATTTAGGTCCGGGGGGTACTGGTAGATGAGTAAATCTCGTCCTCGAGAAAAACCGTTGGTGAGCGGGAGTGTGCTGGAGGTGACTTGCCCTCAACGTTTCCTCCTTTGCCGGCTAAGACTTCTCTTAGGTTGAAGAGCTCACGTAGAAATCGATCGCTGTCGTGAACGGTCAAATTACAAATTAGGTTTAAGTGGTGAAATTGTGTGGTAGGTATATAAAGGTGTGAATATGTTTTCTAGTTTGCCCTGGTGTTAGGGCATCACTAGCATTCTTCATGTTGAGTTTAAAAATAAAAAATTCCTCCGTCAAAAAGTAGCTGACTGTCATTGACAGTCAGTTTCCTCCGTTATAAATATATATATTTCTCTATATTATATGTGTTTCCACCTTCGAAGCATTCAAGCCTTTCAAGGTTGACTTTACTTGCTGAATGAATCTCAGTGTTGAATATTTTGTAATCCTTTAAATGTGGGCATTTAGCCTCTTTTCTTCGTATGGTTTATTTTGACTTTAGTTTATATGTTAACATATGGGTATTGGGGAGTTGGGCACTTCGCCTCTTTTTTATTTAAATTTAGTTTTAATTTTGTTGATTCTTGCTATGTTTCTATTAGGGGGGGGGGACTTTAATGTGGGCACTTCGCCTCTTTTTCACTTGGATTCTTAAAGTTTGTTAACTCTGCTGTACTAATTTTCAAGTTCTAGAGTCGTAGACTTTTTAGATTAGTGGACTAACACTATGTAAACATAGGTAGTACCACTTCTCTCGCGCAGGTTCTACTGCTTGGGAACAGAGCAGTTCTACCTATTGCGCGTCTCCGGTTGGCGCGTATATTAATGTTCAGGTTTAAGTTTGGGAGTATATTCTGGTCTATTTTGTCCCATGTCTTTCTCCCTAGCCTCTGGATCTCCGTATTGATCGGCTTTAGACCGATTCTTTGGTGAAGAATCGATTGCCGATTACGGTCGATCCTACGCGTGCCTGTTATCAGCAGCGTGGCTTTATTCTGCACTCTCTGCAACGTTCTGAGAGAGGTACAGCTAGCCATCTGCGTGATCACGGCCGGGTACACCAGGACTGAGCGTAAAGTTTCTTCAGCTCTCGTTTGGCTAGGGAGACTGGTATTCATATGTGTCTTATAACCCGTTTTATAGAGTCGCAATCCCAGGACATTACCCTCGTTGGAGTACGGATAGATTTCGTTGTTGACGACGACGTCATCAACTTTCCGGCGGTTCATTGGAATGATCGTGAACTTCTGGCGGTTGGTCTTGATCTTCCACTTTCTTTCATATCTGTTGATGTTTTCAATCTCGACAGCTGTCGCCCTCGCCTGACTTCCAGAGTTCCTGAATGGACTCAGGACGATTTGGGTGATGTCGTCTGCATATTGCAGATACATCGAATCGTACCTCACTGGAGCAGGTAGGTCTATTGTGTACACGAGGTACAGCAGAGGGCTGAGACAGCCGCCTTGTGGAACTCCCGCCTCGAGTTCGAATTCGGGTCCTTTGCAGCCCTCGATTGAGATTCGGGCTCTCCGATCGGAGATATAATTGCAAAGGATCCTTTTTAGTTTAGTCCTCCCCCCCCGCAGGGTGAGGAGGACCTTCCTTTAATTATTGTAAGAAAATACAAAAATGAAATTTAGAAAAATTTCTTTAACAAAATAACACAGAAATATTAGACAAAAGGAAACCTCAGAAAAGGTTTAGTAACAAAATCTAGACATTACCGCAAGAGTTAATGACAAGGACGTCAGTGAAAGAGAGAAAAGAGATATCGGAGAGCCGAAGAAAGAGTGGAAAGAACACTGGAGGAGCCAGGGGTGGAAGGTGGGAGCAGGTCACACCGGTAGCAGAGCTGATAAACGTCCGTCCCGGCTCGGGGAGTGTGGGACCTTATATAGTCCAGAGAAGGAGAAGGCCCACACACGCCTAGAAAGTTCTTGCAAAGTACCGAGACGGGACGTCAGCCGGATTGTGCCTGCTGCGAACGTACGAAAAGTTTCGTGAAGAAATCCTGAAGGCCGAGGAGAAGTTCAGGAGAGACGTGGTGGAGAGGCAGAGAAGTACTGACTCAGGAAGTTTGCCCCTCTTTGCGTTCCAGATTGCGCCGATGTTATCCCCGTAGGTGAGGGCGCGAGGGGCGAAGAGGGTGGAGAGGATGAGACCCAAGGATTCGAGTTCGAAGATTCCAAGGTCCCATTGGCGGCAGTCGAGGGCCATAGAGGCGCCCTGCGACCACCAACCGATTCCCCATGGGGAGGCGTCGACAAAGAGTCCCGGAGGGACCCCCTTAGGGGGGCGAAAACGGGTCCACCGGCCGTGGATAAGGCGGCTGAGGTGAAGGAAAGGTGCCGGGTTCGGGTGGGTGTCCTGCAAGTAGCACAATTGCACCCAGCAGAAGGGGAGGCGAAGTGCAGGAAGGATAAAGTTGAGGAGGCCCGCAAGGCGAGACCATGCCTTGCGGGAGACTGGGCGTGTAGACATAATGCGGAGGGCGGAGCGGGTCTTGTCCCGCATAGAAGAAGTAAGACGAATGCGTTTGAGCTTCAGGTCAATATGAAAACCCAAGTAGGAAATTTGTTTCACAGGCGTAGTGAGCGACTTTCTCCAATTTGCGTTAATGGAGCTTCGTTCGATGGTTTTCATAAAGGCTCGGAGGGCGCGCTTTTGTCCGATGCAAAGCACATCGTCCAGGTATGTGTAAACCTTAATGCCGTGATTCGAAGCTAGTTGGTTCATGGTAGTTGCCGTGAGGTTAAGGATCTTGTACTGTAGTCCTCTCAGCCAAACCTTATCGAAGGCCTTCTTTACATCACGCAGCACCACGTCTACGTACCGCCTCTCAGCTTTACTGCAAGCGAGTTTCTCCGCAAGGAGGGCGAGGGCTGTTTCCGTTCCTCGTCCCTTGCGGAACCCGTGCTGCTGAGGGTTGTGGGCTCCCAGCTCGGCAAGTTGTTCTTGAAGCCTGTTAGCTAGGAGTCTCTCGTAGACTTTTGCAATGAATTCCAGCAGGGCGATTGGCCTGTAGTTTACCATACAACAGGGTTAATATAAGGCAAGAGGGAGGCTAATATGGCTCATTTGCCAATCAAAATTACACTAGCAATAGAATCGGAATATAACAAATAATTAGGGCGACAGACATACAAAATAAAAAGGGGCGGCGAACTCCGCCTTAACTGCATGAGTGGGGGCAGAAAACTTTAAACTAGCCTGCCTCTGGTCAAAAACCCAGCCCATAGCTCAAGGAGTGGCGACGGGGAGCGAGGGAGGGGCCCACCCGACTCGTGCTCCGACCCAAGGGACCCAACCCGAGGGAATGAGGACCGCCAGAAGGGCAACCCGGGAAGACCGCGCATAGGCCAACTGGGCCCCAAAACGTGGTAGGCCTACTGCCATTACCACGAAATTTAACAACCCACCCAGGCGAGCCCAGAAGGGGGAGGACGAGGGAACACGTGGCGCCCATTGTAGGGCGGTAGCCGTCCTCTTCCTCATCCTGGGGGTGAGGCGGGTCTTGTTGGCGCGCAGGTCAATATCAACGCCAAGGTAAACTAATTATGTCGTCAGTTAAAACATCGAGTTGCAATTTATTAGCAATTTCAACGATCTTTTCTGTTTCATTTCTAACAATGTCTACTGGTTCTTCAAAACCCTCTTTTAAGTGAGGGCAAAGTTTGTTCCAAACGCCTTTCATATTTTTCTGAAACTTTGTCTCATGCTCCCTTTATTTTATTATTTTTACTGCATCCAGCACATTGAAAGATTTCCAAAATTCCTTTAGTGTTGGGCCTCCCCCTTTTGCAAAAGACGTTTTTATTTACTGTGCTCAGACTACGTTATATTTATACTATTTAAGTGCGCGTCGAGACGGTTTTTAAACATTTACCGACGTACTATCTACTACGTGGGTGGGCAACCTATTCCAAATTTGAGTTATTTTAAACGTAAAATAGTTTTGGGCTATACTAGTGTTAAATCGCTTGTTCACTAATTTTAATCCGTGTTGGCGAGGGTTTCCCCTATGATCCAATTCGAACAAATTCCTATAATCAACGTTTGAAAATACTTTCAATATTTTAAATACTTCTATTAGCTGGCCACGTAATCTTCTGCCTTCGAGAGATGGCAAATCTAATGCCCTGAGTCTTTCCTCGTAGGGCCTGTTTCTCAGCTCGGGAATTAATTTTATAGCCCTACGCTGCACTCTTTCTAATTGCGCGATAGCTTTGTTTAAGTATGGAGCCCAAAATTGAACCGCGTATTCGGGCAGTTGACGCACAAGTGATTTATATAACGGTAAAAATTACAGCTTGGATTTGAACGTGAAATTACGCGCGATAGAACCCAGCACACGATTTGCTTTTTTACATGCATCCGCGCATTGTTTCGTGACTTTGAAGTTATCCGAGACTAAAACTCCCAGGACTTGGACCTGGCCTTTCATGGTATACTCTACCCTCAAATTATGGCAACCCAAATGCATCACCTTGCATTTACTTAAATTAAACTGCATTCTATCTATAATTACCGATTCTAAAAGCTTTCCAACTACCGAAGTTATGCTGCGGTCACACATAGCCGATTGTGTGCCCCGGAAGAGCAGGAAGGCGATGATTTTGTTCCGGGAGGCTTCCTGGGCCAAAATCGGCAGGACAGTAGCAGGAAGCGGGGCCGGGCCGGTCCGGCAGGAAAATCGCATCCACCGCGGTATGTACGGGGGACGGAACGCGAGTACCGTTACGTTTCCGGCCAGACACGCGCGGCAAACCGCGCCTTCCTAGGAAAAGCGCGGAATTTGCCCCCCGGATGCTCCAGGAAGGAGCTTATTCCGCGGCGTTCCAAACCTGCCTGGCCGGATACAAGGAAAGCCGCGACATGTTGCAGCGGATTTTAGGACACGCGGGGATGTGCACGGCGTCAGCAGCGAACCATGGCAGGAAGCATGCCCCGGAATCCCAGGATTAATAAAGGAAACGCCCACCTTGGCACCATCACTTTTGCCTGAGCACTCGTACCTTGAACATCACCATGGATAACGCCACCAAGAAGAGGAACATCACCTTGGCCCTATGTGTCATGCACCAAAGCCTTATGTCAGCATTGGCTGTGGAAGCCCTCGATGCCTCCCCACCTCCAAAAAAGAAGAAAAGGGCCTGGGAGTGGCCCTATTTGCAGAAACGATTACAATATGGCCACTACGACACCTTGATGGATGAACTCTATGCAGACAACCCTGAACTCTACCGAAACTACACCCGGATGGACAGAGAACAATTCCAGGACATAGTGGCTAGAATAACACCCATCATCGAGAGGAAAACAACCAGGTGGAGGCATGCTATTAACCCCAGCACAAGATTAGCCATTACCCTAAGGTTTTTGGCCACAGGTGATTCCTACAAGTCACTCCAATATGCATTTCGGGTAGCCCACAACACCATCTCGGGGATAGTTCCAGACACGTGCAACGCCATCATCACCGCATTGGCCCCTGAACTCCTACAGCTTCCAGACTCAGAAGACAAGTGGACAAGTGGACAGCTGGAGACCCGTGGCACCCTCAGCAGAAGGCACCGTGACCACAGGAGTAGGCGCCACCACAGCTCCATCCTGGGGCATGTCAGCAAGGGAAACACTGGCTTCGGGGGCACCTTCTTCAGGAGGGACGTCACCGGGCTGTTTGTGGAAGAAAGTGGAGTTTTGTTAATGTTTGAGTATTGTATTTAGTTAAATTATAAACATTGTCAAAATATAATATTAGCGTAAATGTTTAGCGGACTAACAACATTATTAAATAAAGTATAAATAAACTACCAAATCTTTTACTGTACATCCTTAAACTTCGTAGAACACTGGTAAATTCATATATTTGTGTGTAAACATCCACTGCTAATAGCACTTAATAATTACATAGTACATACCTGCAAACCTAGGGTGTTGGTGCGCCGTTGGCGAATAATGTGAGGGGTGAGGAAGGCGAAGACCTGGGTTATCCACTTTTCCCTCATCGTCAGGAGTTTGCAAGACGCCCCCTGACCACTTTTCTCGTTGGGCTTGGTGGCTTTTGAGAACCTGGTACGCACGGAATCGTACCAGGTAGAGAGCTGGGTGCCTGAGAGAGGTGGATGTAGGGAGGCGCCCTTCTCCTCCCAAGCTCTGTTCACTTTCAGTTTATCCACGTGGTCCTTGTGCGACTTCATGTAGATAAACGGCACCTCATGTTCCAACCACTCTGCCAGGTCACGCTCTTGTTCTTCTGTCAGGATCACTGCAGCAGCTTTTCTCCGTTTCTGGGTGGTTTTGGGGTGTCTGTTTTTGATGGGTCTCTTGCGTGTGGGGAGTCGATCCACATCCTGGCTATCCTGGACCTCATCGTCCGAACCTTGGGGGGCAGTGTCCGTTGAAAGTTCTTGCTGGGTACATACTTCGGCGTCATGCAATTCCATTACAATTTGTTGCTGGGGGCCTTCGTCAGAGGTACCTGGTGTGGGGCTGGCGGCAGGTGTTGCGGTGTCAGGTGAAGAAGACAATGGGGTCGGTGGTGGTAGCTGCGACGCTGTAGTACCGTCACTAGGGTACAGGGCCTTCTTGGTCTTCATACTCGACTTCCTCATTGCTTTGGCTAGGCTGCAGAAGTAGATGTTGAGGTGGTGGAGTACCTGGTGAGGCGCTGAAGGTGGGGTGGTGGCAGGTTCGGTGGAGTGGCGACGGAGCAGAGATGTGTTTGGTAGGACGCGGACTGAGCGAATGGTGTGACTGGCTCCCGGAGGCCCTATATAAACGCGCGACAAGACCCCACGCTCCGCTCCTTCCGCTTGGCGGGAACGCGGTTGCTGCCACCTACCTACGTCATCCCAGGAAGCTTCCTTTTCATTGCGCATGCGTCGGCGGACTACGCGTTTGGCGCGAACTGGAACGCGCCATACGCAACGGACACCCCCGTTTCTCCCGGAATGTGACATTCCGGGCGGTTCGGCAAAATTTTTCAACACGCAATACTTTTCGCCACGGACCGCCAGTCACGTCCGGATACCCCCGAACACCCCAGAACATGTTTCCAGTTTCGAGCGATTCATGCCGCGAATGCGTTTTTTCGCCTCACGAACGCCACGAATCACAAAATCTCACATCCGGCTCTATCGGGGGCACACAATCGGTTATGTGTGACCGCAGCTTTAGACTAATAGGACGAAAATTCGTTGCTTCGTATCTATTCCCATTCTTAATTATTGGTGTAACGTTTGCACGCTTTAAGTCTAAAGGGACTACGCCATCTTCTAATGAGCGATTGAAAATTGCACGCAACGGCTTCAAAAAGCTCATTCTTAAGTTCCTTCAAATGAGTGGGGTAAACGCCATCGGGCCCGGGTGATTTCGACTTTTTCATCAGGTTAATATATTTAAGAATTTCCTCTTCATTAACTGTTATATCGGATAGGCAAATATCACTTATGTACTTCTTCAACTAACGATCCTAATTGGGACGAATCTTCAACAGTAAAGACGCTTGTGAAATGTTCATTTAAAATTTTAGACATTTCCGCCGGAAATTCCGTCAAGCGACCATCTTTGTCTTTAATCGGCCCTATTGAACCTTTTAAGGGTTTCCTACTGTTTACGTAGCCGTAAAACCGTTTCGGTTCCTTCTTTGAATCCTTCGCCAGTTTTATTTCATATTTCCGCTTCGCATCTCTAACCGCCCGTTTAACTTCTCTTCGAGAATCTATGTAATTTTGCCGACTTATAAATGACTCATTTTGTATTTGAAATTTTCTATTTCGGTCCTTAATTAAGCTTAATATTGTGGGCTAAACCACGGCGCTCTCATCGACTTCCCGCTCTTACGGCGCACATACTTTACTAAGTCGAAATTTACACTAATGAGTGTACGCCGAAGCTCAGTGTACATTTCTCCTACTGACCTATTCTCGAAGCGCATTCCCCAGTCTACATCCTTAATCCTTTCGCGAAAAGTATCAAAATTACAGCTACAAAAACGTGCGTTGGTTCCTCGACTTTTTGTACGAGAAAGTTCTCCAGAATAAAGTTTAGTAGTCTCTCCCCAGCTTTATATGACGTTAGGTTACTATAATTAACGTTTGGGTGATTAAAATCGCCGCAGACTAATGTGGTCCCTTTTCTTTCCATTTGAGATGGTGGACGATATATGCCGGCTAAATTAATTTTATTTTTTGCATTACAACATAATTGGATTAATAAGGCCTCACTTCCCATATCTGCCGTTGACGAGTCGATCGTTAGAGCGTTTAAGTCATCTTTTATATACACTAATACGCCCCCTCCTCTACCACTTTGTCTATTTTTATAATGAATTTTATAACCTGCTATATCAAATTCGCAAACACTGATCCCCGAATGTGTATCTATCCAAGTCTCACTTATGAATACGAGATCGTAGTCTCCCTCTAGAATTACGGCTTTTATTTCGGCAAGTTTATTTTTTAAGCTACGGACATTTGCATATATACATTTCAATTTGCGCTTTAAGTGGACTTCTATCACACGCGAATCGGTTCCGTTTCCCTGCTCCCCAATACTCATTGCCCCTTCAAGCGAGGACCGGTCCGGCGCGTGGGTATCACATGGCCCCGCAACTGACTGGTCTAAAATCCTACCCAACCGACTGTTCCCCACATCGCTTAAATGGATTCCGTCCGTTTGATAGCTCGGGACTGCAGACGCAACGTGGATTTTAGTCGGGGGGGGGGGGGAAATACCAATTATTCCTACGTTATCCGCTTTAACTTTCGCAGTATCAATCATAGTCTTAGCGCGGTTTACTATTCCCTCTGGAGTGCTGTCGTAGCTGTGGACATCATTTCCCCCTACCAGCGTGAGGATCGTACGCCCGCCACGTGTTTGATCCTATTTTTCTATTTCACTCTACGTTATTAATGCAGCCACCAGGAAAGCCAAATCGTTTTCGTTTTGACGGATCTTGGTTTCTAATTAAAGAATCCTCAATTAATACCGTTTCTTCTTCCCCCTCGATAGGAGTTAGCAGTGCGAAGGGGTTCGAACATGGTAATCTTAAATGCTGTTCCCTCGATGGTCTAGCCCCATTTCTAACGGTCCTAAATTACGAATCTTGGGGTCTATATTATGAATCCTGGGGGTCCAAACGAGTTTAAAATCCTTTGTTGCTGGTCAACAATTGCCTGATGATTCGTACGAGTAAGTCGGCTGTTACGATTACTATTTTCCCTCCCACGCATATCATGAAGGGTAGAATTAAGACTCGAATTTAATTCGTCGACTTTACGGTTGGTCGAGATAACGTCCCTCGCGACGGAATTCAGTTCCAATTTAATTTCGCTAATAGCGTTAACGAACTTACGCTCCAATGCATCGTTTAAAATACAGAAACGGCAAATTCTAGTTTGTTCGATGTTAAAAAGAACGTAAATTTCCTTATTAAAATAAGCCCCCACATCTTGAACATTCAAACTTGATCACGAGCATTGTCGATTTTTTTATGCACACTGATTTATAGAATACGGATGACGATAAATTAAATTTACACAGCGAATAAGACGTCCAATCTTTTTTATACAGCGACTAATACAGGGTGTCCACAAAGTCTGGGTGCATAGGGGATAAATACATACCTTTAGAACAAAACAATTTTATTTAATTATAATGTTAAGAAATTATATTTTCAATATGATTTCCATTATTTGCAATGGATAATTCGATGCGCCTTGCTAAATTCTGGTGAACTCGATTGAATAGGTGTACATTGCCGTCGATTTCAGCACACTGACTGATAATGCGTTCTCTCAAGTGGTTTAGATTTGCAATCTTCATTGAGTAAACTTTCTCTTTTAACATACCCCAGAAAAAGAAATCAAGGGGAGAAAGGTCTGGTGAACGAGAGTCATTGAGGAGGTTAGAATTTTCTGCTTTAATCTCCCCTTCTCATCCCTCAAAGGGCCAATCATTCGACGGCTTGGTTTACGGCTGTTTACATATCCAAAGAAGTCCTTGGTATTCTCTTGACAAAGTCTCGCCACTTTGAGTTCCTCAGACCACTTAGCCGCCCTTATGTTGGACTTCACTCCTGGCTAGCTTCCGGTATTCGTCAGTCACCCGAGATCTTCGATTGCCGCTACACATTTTTCTTCTCCCTACGCGGTTCGCCACTGTTCAACCACTTTGGTTGAACAGAAGACCGTCAGGAGCATTTCAGAGGTATGAAACGCGATTGAAGACTCGTGAATGTGGTTTTGAAACTATTACACGAGTCTTCAACAGCATCGCATACTTCTAGCCTCGCGTCAGTAAGTCGAGCACGAAAACCTGCAAAGTCTGCTCTTCTTAAATCAAGTTTCCGCGATTTACTAGTTGCAGGCTCTGCCTTGGCGACTTTGACTACAAATCTAATTTTATTGGTGGTCACTGCCACCGAGCTCTTTGCCAACAGAGAGGTCCTCACTGATGTCATCCTCAGAGGTGAAAACCAAGTCGAGGATATTGTCTCCTCTCGTTGGTTCTCTCACCCATTGAGTCAGGGCAACAACGCACTACTCCAGGAGTAGTGCGTTGTTGCCACAGGGTTCTCTGGTTTCCCAGTTAACTTATGTGTTGAAATTCCATATGATGATACTCTCTTACAAGTTTGCCCAACAGCTGGTACAGACTCCTGTCCTGTTGGGCAGGGGGTCTGTATAGCACCAGGGTCATGTATCTGACAGCACATATCTCTAGGTCAACACAGTAGTTCATGGTCGGATACAATGTTGCAATCCGGGGAGTTGAGAGTATCCTTGACATGCATCACACTGACACCCTCTCGGTCTGGTATATCTTTCAGGAAGAGCTGGTACCCGGTAATCGTGAATACACCTTCAAATTCTCGGCTTGAGGTTTTTACCCACGATTCTTTTATGGCTACCATTTCAGGTTCTTCCGTCATTACGAGGCCACAAAGTTCAAGAAACTTGGTCCTGATCGACCTTGCTTCAAACAGAAGAACCTTGATGGCCCGACTGTAGGACTCCCTACGCTCTTTCGTTTCCTGGCTTGTTTGTTTGCGAGGAGGCGCCCCTCTTTGCGACCCTGTGAGAAGGTCGTTCCAGGAGTGGTACTGGCGTACGTCTGTCCTCACTGGGCTGGATACTCCTTTGGGTCCTCTCTACGACATCCTGGATCATGTTCGAAAGAAAGACCTCACCTTTAAATGAATTGTGTACCCCATCCCTTTAGTAGAGATCATTTCTACCATAAAAGGTGCAGTACGGGTCCACAAAAAAGACCCCCTCTCCTGTACACATCTGCCAGGCGCCGGTTTAAAGAGACGTTCATCGAGTGAGCGGTCCGTGTTGGACCTCTCCTCGAGAGCATCCCAACTACAACACGCTTGTGGGTTTTCAGCCCACAGTCGTCCACGACACCCATGACTGTGGAGGATTTTTATCTGTAGGGCATACCCTACCTCCTCTCAGGTAGAGGTCATTTCCACTGACTAACAGCAATGACAGCTCTCAGAAATCTGAGTTCTTAGCCTCTACTCTGATGTGGTTATAACCACATCCTGGCAGGCAGCTTATCTTCACACTAGTGCGAAGGCGGGCCGCTAGCAGGGGCTGCAGACCCCGTGCTTGAGAATCACCAATAAGGGTGACTCTTGCACATTTGTTTTCAGACTACTTATTCTTTCCTTTCGGAAGCGACTTGCTTCTTTCCTCTTGTATCTCAACATTTTTTTTGTCTTCCTTTGTTTTCTCATCTTCTGTTTCTCGTTTCTCTTCTGCTTCTACTTTCTCGTCCTCTGATTCCACTTTCTTTTCTTATCTTTCTACTTTCTCTTTTTGGCTTGTTGAGGCAGTCCTGCAGCAGAAGAAATCGGCTGTTGGACGTCGGAAGCCTTCTTCCTTGATCATCTGCATCCCTCTGTTTTTTAGAGTTGAACTTCCCTTTTAAGGAGGGAGTTCTCCTCCAGGTGCTTCTCAAGTTCGCAGAATTCACAGACACTAACGGCATCTGTGAGCTCCTTTCAACTCCTTCCCCCGAAGTCTTCACTCCATCTGTAAACTTTGCATATTTTGCAGTTTAGCTTGCGAAACGGAGGACCATTCTTCTTCGCCATCTTACAAAACTCTCGGACCATACGCATTGAAAAAGTTTTTTTGGGTTGTGATCTCACACTAATCACATCCGCCTATTCCCAGGAGGTTTTCGGTTGTTTGGTGAACAGAAACCCTAAGGTCTCCCCTGTGCTGGACGTCCCCAATTGAGCAGCACGAGAGCCCCAGTAAACTGGTTCTCTGATTTTTCGACAGGGGTGCTTGAGGTGTAACTGTCTTTCTACTAAGCCCTACTAATTAACTAAAAACAATGAAATTTATGTACACAAAGAGTTCCCTCTTAGGAACCTTAACAATAGCGAAGTACCGAGCGAGTCCCGTCGATGGTATAATCACTCTTTTTGAAAAGGATGGTAGAAGGTAAAAAAAGTTGGTGAAAAATGGGGTAGGGTTGCCCTTGTTTTAGGGGCATCGCAGGCGTTCTTGTTTTTGTTTGTTGTCTTTTATGTTACAGTTGGTTTGTTTTATTTGTCGTGTGTCTCTTTAGTGTTCTTCTAATTGTTTGTCTTTATTGTGTTGTGTACTGATTTTTGTCTCAATTTCGAGCATTCGAGCCTTTGTTAGTGCTCGATGTTGTTAATGCATTTCGCGTTTGTGTATTGTTTACGCAATTTGGCTTGTATTTTTGTTTGATTGGTGTTTGTATGATAGTTTTGTTTTGTGTTTATGTGTACATGTGTTTATGTTTTCCTCGGAGCAGTGTTTAGTGCTTGGGAAGCGTCGATTTCGGGCGACCTTCCCGCGCAATCTGGCCGGGATGTTGATCCTGCCGCCAGTTCTTCTTATTTCTGGGATGATATCATTGGCCATTGTAGACCAGACCTTTTTGGCCAGTTTTGGAGTGGCGATATTAATGGGCTCCAGTCTTTGTCTTTGGTGCAGTACCCTCTGCCGAATCTGCTCCCTTCTCGTCTTGTTGATGCAGAGGGTTGCTGAGTTCTGCACTCGCTGGAGTCTCTTCATAGTGGTCTTGTTGGCCATTTGAGTCACTACTGCAGGGTAGATGAGCTTAGCTCGGATGAACATCAGGTATAACTTCGCCGAGCTAAGATCACGGAACCTATATAGCTTGGGGATCTCTCTCCTTGCTATAGTCTGCCTCTCCTTGTAGTGACTCGAGTATCCGCGGTCGGAGATCTTTAGGCCCAGGATGGTGCCTTCGGCGGAGTAGCCGTATCTCCTCCCATCTATTATGATGGGCCACGTAGACTCTCGGCTCAACGGGAGAATCTTAAATTTCTCCCGGTTTGTCCGGATCTTCCATTTCTGTTCGTATTGGTTGATGTTACAGATCTCTGCAATTGTGTTGATTGCCTGATTCCTCGCTTTCCTGACCCTACTCGGGACGATCTGGGTGACGTCATCTGCATATTGCAGATACATCGTGTCCCGGTGTATAGGAGTAGGGAGGTCGATGGTAAAGACCAGGTAAAGCAGGGGACTCAGGCAGCTCCCCTGGGGAATGCCCTCTGTGAGTTCGAATTCAGGTCCTTTGTGCTCTTCAATCATGATACGCGCCCTTCTGTCCATGATGAAGTCAGAAAGGATCCGTTCCAGGACCGGGTTTAGCTGGAGACCGAGTATTTTGTACTGTAGTCCGCTCAGCCAAACCTTATCGAAGGCCTTCTGCATGTCCCTCATCACGATGTCTACATATTGACCCTTTGCTCGGCAGTGAGCGATCTTTTTGGTTAGGCGCGCCAGGGCCGTTTCCGTGCCCCTTTTAGGTCTAAACCCATGTTGTTGGGGGTTATGCGCTCCCAACTCATCGAGTTGATTTTGTAGCCTATTAGCTAAAATCTTCTCGAAGATCTTGCCGGAGAATTCTAGGAGAGAGATAGGGCGATAGTTGGCCATTTGGTCTGGGGGCTTGTTCCCCTTCGGAATAAAGATGATTTTTGCCACCTTATATCCGTCGGGGAAGTAGCCTGTATTCAGGGATGCATTCATGGTGTTCACCATGCCCTGAATAATTTGCCTTGGGGCATTCACTAGGTTGTTCTTAGTGAGCCCAGACCATCCTGGTGCCCTCTGTTTGAAGGACTTTATGGTGTTAATAGTCTCTTCAACAGTGATCGGGCGCCCATGGTCAACCATCTCTCTCTCTCTCTCTAGAAACTTGAGGTTGTGGGTGGGTCCTATGTAACATCGGTCTGAGTTCGTCGAGCAGTCGGTCTTCGAAGTCCTGGTCGAAGTCGTCGTTTTCCTCAGGTGAGATTGCAAAGACCTGTTTCCAATGACTTCTGAATTTTTCTTCCAGAATGTCCGGATCTTCTATGATAATATCGCCATCCTTGATCTTTATTCCTGGCCTGGGAGGCAATCCCCTAAGTCTTCGGACGCTGTTCCAAAAACTTACAGGATTAGTCTCCTGGTCTAGTTTGCCTATGATATTGTCCCAGCTTTCTTTCTGCTTTTCGAGGATTGTGTTCATTTCCTCGCTTAATTGTCTCATTCGGGCTGCCCTTTTCCTGTTCGGGCCTGTCCTGCTGACTTCCTCATAAATGTCCCTGTGTTCCCTGGCGATATCCCTCATTTCATCCGTCCACCTAGGTTGCGGGAGCATTTTGTACGAGATTCTGGGCACGCATCTTTCGTCGGCTTGAGTGAGGAGACCAGTGATCTTGTCGATCTCCTCATCAATTTCCTCGAGATTAGCGTCGCCCAGGTCAGCTGGTTGATAGGTGCTGAGCATTTCTCGGTACAACTCCCAGTTAGCTTTCGCGTAACTTTTCCTAAGTGTGACGGGCTTGAGTATAGGCGCAAGTGAGATGGTGGTGATGATCGGGATATGATCGCTCGGGACCACAGGTCCTGGAGCATTGGCTATATTGAAGGGGAATTCTGGACTGGCTAACACGATGTCCGGTTTTGACACCGAATTATGTGTCGACGAAAGTTGGAAAGTCTGGTCCAACTCTCTGGAGCTTCTTCTAATCAAGAAGCAGCTCTAGGTTTCGTCCTCTTGGATCGACCCGCCTGTAGCCAGAAGCTCGGCAACAGGCGTTTAGATATCCGCCCAACAATGCTAGCCTTTTGTGCCCGAAGAGGGTATAAAAGTTGTTAATCGGCAGGTATTGTCTCCTGGGCGGCTGATAGGCTGCCGCCACCGTAAGACCCCCAACCAGGGTAGGGATTTCGATAGCCACGAATGATTCATCTAAGAGGCGCCTTTTGTTTGTGGTCCCCCTCCCCGCAGGGATGAGGGACCCCTCTTTTTATTTGTTTTGCGCCACTGCGCCTTTATTCACAAGTACATTAAATGAAATGAAAAGCAACTATAAACTATTTACACAAGATGAAGTTGCTTCTAAAGGAAAACATTTATGCAAGACAATTAAGTTAACCAGAGGCAGGCGGAGCACGAGTAACGGTCGAAAAGCAAACGCTTGCATATATATCCTCCGAGCGCGTGACGTCAACGCCAGTTAGTACGTCATGGATTTATCGCGACGTCATAAATGACGTCACGGAAAAAACGCATACGCTAACCAGCGCTTAATCCACGCGAGGGAGGATCCGCAAGGTTTGCCTCGGACGGTACCCATGATACCGCCGGCCTGTGGGTAACAAAAAGGTTATGGTACATTAACAATATGACAGGAGATATAAAGGGCAAGAGGGAGGATAACAGGGCCCCCTTGCCAAGTAAACTAACGGCCGCCATGGAGTCTGAAAACAATGAATAAGTGGGGCGGCAAACATACAATATAAAAAGGGCAGCAAACTCTGCCTTAACAGCATGTGTCGGAGCTGAGAATTTCAAGGAAGCCTGCCTCTGGTCAAACACCCAACCCATAGCCCAGGGAGTGGCGTCGCTGAAAGCGACGGGGAGCGAGGGAGGGGCCCACCCGACCCAGGGTACCCAACCCGAAGGGAGGAGGATCGCCAGAAGGGCAACCCGGGAGCAGCGCGCATAGGCCAAAAGGTATCAACAAATTTTACGACAAAACATATGCTATATAATAATAAATATGTAAAAAGGTGAAAATTGGTGAAAAGGGATCGATTTACGCAGACCATAAATGGTGTACGTAGATACGATTTACAGAAAGGGTGCCTCTTCTGTAAGAGAGCCCTAAATGGAAGGCGAAGGGGCGGTGGTGGGAGTCGGTCTGATGTTGCTTGCACGAAGTTTGAAACGACCATGGCGTCCTCCTGGTGGAGGCGCCTCTTATATAGATCATTAGAGGTAGCCTCCCAACCACGCTATATTACAATTCTCGAAGAGTCGAGAGGCGCCATCGGCTATATTTTTGTGGGAGCGAACCCACCGCAGGTTATTGGATGCGAACCGAAAGACGTCGGATATAGTTCGTAAGGAATTTACAGATAGGGTTCTGACGAGATCTATTGGAAGTTTGCCCCTTCTGCTGTTGAAGACAACCGGTAAGTTGTCGCCCAAGATAGGGCGAAAAGGGAAGAGGAGTCGTGTTGTCCAGTAAGCAATTGTTTCGGACATAAAGATGGATCCAGTCTGTTCCACCGTTAGAGGTAAGCCCATAGAGTTAGGGCCGATAGCTATACCTATTCCGGTTTCTGAAGCGTCCGCGTATATTGGTTCCCAGTGAGACCTGGGGTCCTTCCATGACGTCCACTTTGTACCCAGAAGAAAGGTAGGCGGATGATTGGGCCAATAAAATTCATGAGGCCCGCAAACCTTGTCCAACCTCTGTAGGAAACAGTATGACGTGCGGCGAAGAGAAGAGCTTCTTTGATCTTGTGGCACATGGATGGTACCAATGCCACTCGATTGCGTTTTAGATCCACTTTGATAAAGACCTTAACACCGTTGCCTTGGGCGGCCTTAATTATGTGGTTAGCTGGAGGTAGTGAGAGGATATTGCCAGGAGGCTCGATATCCAAACGGGCCTGTTCGTCGAAGGACCTTGGAGGACTAGGTTCCAGGGGGTCCATTCCTGGGGAAATCCAGTCTTGGTTTCGTCTACCTTCATCGTTGTCGTGATCTTCGCGTTCGTTGTCTTCTCGTTGTTCGTTGTCTTCTTCTTCTCTTCCTTCTTCTTCATTTCCATCAGCATCTTCCTGTTCAGATACCTCGCTCCCATTTTCCCTGTTTCTATCCATGATATCTGGAGGAGCATTGATAGGTTCTATTATCACATCGCCGTGATCCGAAGGATTAGAGGAGATTGATGATGAGGGATTTTCGCTAGGAGCTGTTATTTCTAAAACAGTGGGGACGGCCAAGCCTGGCATAGGGATATGAGCAATCATATCGGGTCCCTCGTAGATGTGCAGCGCGCCCAGCTGCGCCGCTGCTTCTTCGAAGAAACTCGTCATCGGGTTGGGCCCGATTTGTAAGACGCGAAAGTCATCTTGCGCGACGTCAATTACTTCCGAGACCGTCACAATTAATGGAGATACCGGAGGGAGAGTAGGCAAGTCGCGTATTTGAAGTACCGGGAACCTGGGATGGATGGGGGAGATGGGAGGTTCCGGCATTTCCAGTGTAGGAAGGCTTCCGGGTGGCGTTGCCAATGTTGACGAGGAGTCCGATTCGTCCGGCACCTCTTGGAACATATGGCGTGCCATCCGGGAAACGCGTTCCCGCCAGGCCACGTCGAGATTACCGACGACGTCCTCTAGGAACCGTGCCGCGTGGTCTATACCCAGCGCGTGGTGCGCTTCTGCCTCGCGGAGCCACTCCGGAGTGGAACCAGCTGCCATATCTAGGTGGAGCTGTATTGCCAGCGACCCTGATGGTCTGTACTCTAGGCCCGTTCAACGCGGCCTCACTTAACACTATTCCCGTTACTAGGGATTCCTGTTCACGCGCGTCACGTAGCGCCGGTTGCCAACCGTATTGGGCCACACAATGAAAAAGCCTTAACCGCGTATGCAAATGGAGAAATTCACTTCTCGTGAGGCTGTTTCTAAAACGGAATAACACCAGGGGAGATTTCAACTCCTCCCTATCACGCACTTTGAACACGTCACTATCAATTTTATTACGCAGGTTTTCGACCACCACAGTCCACTGAATTGAGTCGATCACTTCATGATCCGACGGGAGGATCGCTGGATGAGATCCTGCTGCGGGGGGGCCCCTAGGGACCCTCGGAGTATCCGGGTAAGGTCCTTCCTGAGTAGCCGATTCTGGGTCCACTTGAAGGACGTTGGGATACGCGGGTGGAGGTGAGTTCAACACAACTGGGTCACTGATGTCAGAGAACACCCGGTCTGTGTCCACTGGAATCCTGCCGGCCGAGAGCCTCCGTTGCACTTGGGCCTCAGCGGGATTCACAGCCATGTACCGCGTATCACTAGACGATTCCGTCTGAGAGGGTTCCGATGAACCTGAGTCTTCCTGAAGAGTAGGGGGAACAACCCTGCTTCATGTCAGCCGACTCATTCCCGGTAAGCCGCAAGGCTGCCAGGAGGTAAGAGAGGAAAATGAGCCGAGAGACCGAGAGAGAGTCGGTCTGATGTTGCTTGCACGAAGTTTGAAACGACCATGGCGTCCTCCTGGTGGAGGCGCCTTGTGTAGTTATGAATTTTTATTGTGTCAGTGTTTGTGTTGATTCAGTGTTCTGAGATGAGAATGATGTCTGGGTCTTCTTTCCGGAAGATGTTCCCGTAGAGAAGAGATTTTCCCTTTCATCCATTCACATTCAGTGAGTATTTTTAGCACGTTGTTTCTGTTCTCCATGTTTTCTTGCATTTGTGTGTTGGAGAAAACCTAATGGCACAATGAGATTAATCTCATTGTGCCATTAGGTTTTGCAACCCCAAACACTCGGTGAGTTCTTGTAATATTTTCGGATTTCTCGAGCATTCCAGCTTGTTCCAGTGTTGATGGCTGGTAACATTTTTTCAGAGCTTGGTGCAAAGCTGTGATAGTCTGCGGGAAGGAAGATTTTTACTCCTTTTCCCTGTGCGGCTTTTGTAATGTTGTTGGCGGCCGGCACCTTGCTAAGGTCGCCTGGTGGCCCTTGTTCCAGTCGTCCGAAGAATTTGGTTATTTTTGGCTGTAAGCGGTCTAAGACTGGTGATGGCTGGTCACTGCCTTCTTCAGGGTCACCTTTGTCTTTGTCCTTGTTTTTAGTTCCTTTGTTACCTTATTGCGCCACTGCGCCTTTATTCACTAATACATAAGATAAGCAACTATGAACTATTTATAACACTGTGAAGTTGCTTATAAACAAATATTTATACATTAATCAGAAATGTTTAACCAAAGGCAGGCGGAGCACGAGTAACGGTCGAATTTTTGCATTTTGTGTATAGAAAGAACAGAGAGGGACTGCTGTAACACGGCAGTCGGGTAGTCAGAGAGGAGCGTTGCGGAAAATAATTAAGAAAGGGACAGCGAGAGTAGATAGGTCGGTGGCTATACACCGAAGTGAGGGTGTAGGTTATGTGGTAATTGACTGGGCGAGGGTTGGGGGCAAGTCAGGGGGGGGGAGGCTGACAGTCCATCCGGAAACGCGTTATTCACGATGCCTTTTTGGTTTTATGCGAAGAATGGTACGGGTGGCAGGTGTTCGTGGGCCGCGGGATATCGCGGCGCCATCGCGTACCTTCTTACATGTAGCGAGGTGTAAAGTGGGTCTGTGGTGAGTTTTTCAAGTTGTTTTGTGAGTCTGGTGTGAGCGTAGGTGTTGAGAGGAGTTAGTTTGTTGTTGTTGTGTAGTGCGTCCATTCTCGAGTACAGCGGCGAACGGCAAGCGCGCTTCAGAGCAGAGTTCTGAATGCGCTGAGCCTTTCGCTTCCAGGTGTCGCTCGAGGCTACGAGTGACAGTGGGGCGTACGTGAGAATGGGACGCACGAGTGCTTTGTATAGGTGTAGTTTTAGTTTTTTACTCGCTGGGTAGAACCTACCCAGCGATGTGTTTGTACGTGAGGCTCTTGCTTGTATTATGTTCTGGTGTAAGTTGAACCTGAGGGATTTGTCGAATGTTACCCCCAGGATTTTGGTGCACTGTGTGTATGCGAGCCTTGTTGGGTTTTGGTGGATCATGTTTGGTGTGTGTGAGTAGATTTGTAGGTTGTGCATGAAGTGATCTCTAGTGTCATCGGTGTCTTCTGAGGATTCGTGGCAATCAGCCATTTGTCCTTGTAGTCTGTCTTCTCGTCAAGTATTCTTTGTGCATGGAGCGCGATTTCTTCGGGGGCCCGGCCGCTGACGAGAATGGTCTCGTCGTCGGCGTAGGCCACTATGTAAGTGTGAACGCAGTTCACACTTAGTTTAGTCCTCCCCCCCACGCAGGGTGAGGAGGACCTTCCTTTTATTTTGAGAACAAAAGTGAAATTTGGAAAAATTTCGCAAACAAAAATATAAAAAGGAATTACAAAAGGGCCTAAGAAAAGGCCTGTTAACAATGTTCAAGGCTGGATATTAGCGCAAGAGTTAACCACGCAAAGATGTCAGCCAGGAGAAGAGAAGTGAAGAGCCGAAGGATGATGAAGAAAAAACACTGGAGGAGCCAGGGGTGGAAGGCGGGAGCAGGTCACACCGGTAGCAAGGCTGATAAACGTCCGTCCCGTCTCGGGGAGTGTGGGACCTTATATAGTCCAGAGGAGGAATGGGCCCACACATGCCTAGAGACTTCTTGCCGTGACGGGACGTCAGCCGGATTGTGCCTGCTACGGATATAAGCAAGGTTCCGCGATGAGATCCTGAAGGCGGCAGAATAGTCGAGGAGAGACGTAATAGAGAGATAGAGGAGGATCGACTCTGGAAGTTTCCCACGTTTCGCGTTCCAAATCGCGCCGATGTTGTCCCCATAGGTGAGGGCGCGGGGAGCGAAGAGGGTGGAGAGGATAAGACCTAAGGATTCAAGTTCAAAAATCCTTAAGTCCCATTGGCGGCAGTCAAGGGCCATAGAGGCGCCCTGTGACCACCAACCAATACCCCAGGGAGAGGCGTCGACATAGAGTGCCGGGGCGGCTCCTTTTGGGGGCCGAAAACGGGTCCATCGACCGTGGATGAGACGGCCTAAATGAAGAAAGGGGGCCGGGTTTGGGTGGGCGTCCTGCAGGTAGCATAGTTGCACCCAACAAAAAGGGAGACGGAGTGCGGGCAGGATGAAGTTAAGCAGGCCCGCAAGGCGTGACCACGCTTTACGGGAGACGGGTCGCGAGGACATGATGCGAAGGGCCGAGCGGGTTTTGTCCCGCATGGAGGTGGTGAGCCGAATACGCTTGAGTTTCAGATCAATGTTGAAGCCCAGGTAAGAGATTTGCTTGACGGGCGTAGTTAATGATTTCCTCCAGTTTGCATTAATCGAGCTACGCTCGATAGTCCTCATGAACGCCCGAAGGGCACGTTTTTGACCGATGCAGAGTGTCGTAGAATGACCATTGCTTTGATCACTTTACGCTTTGACACCCTTTTAGTAACGGTATACTTTAAGGGGCGTGAGTTACTTCTATGATGAAGTAGGCTTTGTTCTAAGAGTGCTATTTTTGTGGTTTAGTCCTTAAGGAAGAGCTATTTTTAAACACATAAGGATAAGAGGAAACACCAGAATCTACCAAAAAATAAACGTATTTTAAATTAAATATTACAAACCAACAGTAAAAGCATTTCTATATTTGGCCTCAAAGAATTTTGAATGACAAAACATAAACAAGTAGGCTTTCAATAAACAAACTAATTGCCAATTAGTATTTTTTTATCACGACCCTATTTGTTTAGCATAAAACATTAAATTAATGTACTGTCATCTACAAACACATATGACCTAGGTTCAAGAATAATGGTTTCTACGCTCCTTTAAAACGTGGGACGTACTAAACTTCTACTATCGCAATAGAGATATAAATGTTATTGTTAACTTACAGGTAGGTATTAGGGATTGCCGGATGTCGCTGGAGGACTTATCTCTCGCCTTGAAGTGTGGTGGCCGAAGGTTGAAATTTCGTCGAGGAGGGGGGTGATTCTTCAACGTGATTAAAGAACGGGAGCTCGTTGGGGCTGGGTTCTTCTCCTCTCACTCTTACGGTGCTTGCGATGTAAGAATCACTCGAGTGTGAGCGGCTTTGCTTTTCTTCAGTCGGACATCTTTGCAGACGGAAAAGGCTTCTTCGGTATGGCACCGATATAAAACTTGACTATTTAGGTTAATACGGCCCTGAAAGGGGGGGATCGATTTTCTCAATCTGATCCTATCGTTTCTCACGGAAATAGTCTTGTAGGGCTGAAGGGTCGATCTTTACGAATTAATCTTTCTTCTGGCGAATCGACTTCTAATAATCTTCTTGTCTAGCCGATGGATCGATCTTCACGACCTAATCCTACTCTGGCGTATCGACTTCAGATAATCCTCTTCTCTTTCTTTGCGGGGCTTATTTATAGGCGGATTGCCGCCCCATCTAAAGGGGGAAGTGACCAGGCCACAGATGCAAAAGGGGGGGAGCGAATGGTGGGTTAGCATCTGGGAAGAGCGAGAATTCCTGAGGTGGCACTGGGATGCCCAAGTCAGCTCGCAAATTATAGGCTCGTAACCACACCGCTACTTGGCGTGCCTTCTGACTCGCACCGTTTTTTTTTTCCTAACCACGGGTTTATGGGTCTCGTAGGTCATACGATCGTTAGAGCGTCGTTTAAGGACCTTAGGTGGTCGCCTTCAAACATATGTTAGCTCCAACTGCCCACAGCGGCGAGGCGATCACACATGGTACACATTTTCGCCGGCTACCTTTCCCACGCTTCTCCTCATGAAGGGAGGGGGGCTTGAATGTGTCTATACTCCTCCAGGAGGCTTAATGTAGCCATTTCTCCACATCTACCTCCATTCTTAAGAAAATAACGGGAGGGATGAGGGTTCCAATCCGACGCTTACAATAATATACATGGGTAACTTACGGAACATTATATTATACAATAAATTCTAGTTCACTCGGGAATGCCTCGATAACATTTCACCTGACCTTACATTAATTCCTATATTACTGTGCCATCTTAGGATTTTCTTACCTACCACTCGGGTTACTCGCCCCTACTTACTTACAATTCTACTGATTTACACTTAACTTTGCTATAATACAATAGTTGGGCTGCTCCTTAATCGTCGACAGGGTTCCGACTTAACGAGTCGGCCATACAATTGTTGGACCCTTTTATGTAGTGAATGGAGTACTGGTACTCCATCAAGAGTAAACTCCATCTCAGGAGTCTTCCATTCTTACACTTATTTTTACCTAAGTATGACAACGGTTTATGGTCGCATTCCAACTTGAACTCGCGCCCTATTAGATAATATTTGAATTTACCTATGGACCATATTATGGCCAAAGCTTCGATTTCGATAGTAGCGTAGGCTTTTTCTCTACTCAACAGTTTCCTACTGACATAAGCTATGGGATAGGCTGTTTCGTCATCTTCGTATTGAAGCAATACTCCGCCTAGCCCGTCCCGACTAGCGTCCGTGCGAAGACCGAAGATCTTGTTGGGATTTGGTAAGCGAAGAATGGGCGCAGTTACGAGTTTTCCTTTTAGAATCTCCAACTGAGTTATTGCATGGGGGTTCCACGTGACAGGGTCTGACGCTGTCTTTTTTAACAAATCATTCAGTGGGGCCGCAATGGAAGCGAAGTGTGGTACAAAACGCCTATAGAACGAGGCCGCTCCCATAAACGATCGGAGTTGTTTCTTTGTTTTCGGCCGGGGCATCTTGACTATGGCGTCCACTTTTTCTTGCTGGGTAGTCAAGTGTTTTTGTCCTATTTTGAATCCCAGGTAGTCAATGGATTCGTAGGCAAAATAACACTTGGTCGGCCCGGCGGTTAGACCTTGCTCCTTCAATTTCTCCAGCAATGAGCGTAGGGCGTGTAAGTGTGACTCCCATGTACGGGTAGCTACGTACACGTTGTCGAAGTAAAACGACACGTCGCTTAGTCCAGCGATAATTCGCCTCATCATCCTATTATAATTGCTACCGGCTGTAAGTAGTCCGAAGGGTAGCCTGGTAAACTGTAACAGACCTCTCTCGGTCGCAAAAGCCGTCAGTTTTTTGGACTCCTTAGCGAGAGGTATTTGATAGTACGCTTTACATAAATCCAATTCGGTGATGAATTTAGCGTCTTCAAATAAATGGAGATTTTGATCTATTAGTGGGATGGGCTCGGCGTCGAAAACGGTCACTGAATTCAATTTTCGGAAGTCCACGCACATCCGAAATGATTGATCAGGTTTCTTAACCATTACTAAGGGGGAGCAATAATCGGACTCCGATGGCTCTAAAATTCCCAATTTTAGTAAATTCCGGACTTCCTTATTGAAGGCTTCTCGTAGGTGGATTGGTAAAGGATATGGTTTGCTCCGAACCACTGAATTAGTTTTTAGTTTTATTTCATGGATAAAATCCTTGGCACATCCAGGGTTTTCAGAAATGACTTCTGGGAATTCCATGAGCAAGTTCAACATTTCCGCTTTTTGTTGAATTTCTAAGTGGGGATTTATCTTTAAATCCACCCGAGGGTCTTCCGGGGTAGGTGAGAGCGAGGGAAGTTCGTATTCCTCGTCTTGTTCCACACCCACGGTGTGTATGACTTGCAGGGGCGTACCCGGGTAAACGGCATCCATCGGTTCTTCTTCGTCTAGAAGGGTAATATTCTTTATGCACGCGCGGCGGTGATATTTTTTTAGCATGTTTATGTGATAGGTTCTTCGCCCTGTTGGGGTATCTATCAAGTAATCGACTGGACCCCGTGCCTCGATTACTTCAAACGGTCCCTTCCACTGGGCCCATAACTTATTATTTTCGGTCGGGAGTAATAATAAGACTTCATCTCCTGCCTTTAATTTTCGAGCCTTTGCTTTCATATCGAAATAGTGCCGGTATTTGGTTAAATTTTTCTCGGCGTTCTCTCGAGCTAAGCCAGAGCAGTATTCTAGGCGCTCGCGCATATCCATCACGTAGGCGTAAGACGATTTGATTTCTTGCTCGAGCTTCGCGTTGGAAAATAATTCCTTAAGAATACTCATAGGACCTCGCACATTTCTCCCGTATAATAGCTCAAAGGGCGAGAATCCCAACGTCCGATGAGGTATTTCTCGGCAGGCGAAAAGGGCAGCAGGCAGGAATCTGTGCCACTGTGTAGGGTTGTTTTGACACAACTTCTTCAATATATTTTTGAGAGTCCCGTTTAATTTCTCGCAGATTCCGTTAGCGGCTGGATGAAATGGACTCGTAAAAATTGGCTTGACTAACAGAAGTTTGTTAAAATATTCCATCAATTCTGAGGTGAATTGGCGCCCTCTATCAGATAGAATTTCTTTAGGCAGGCCTACTCGTGCAAAAATTGAAATTAATGCTTCCGCGCAGGAAATAGTGTCAATCTTCCGTAGGGCCACGGCATCTGGGAACCGGGTGGCACAATCCACTAGAGTGAGGATGTAGGAGTGTCCTCCACTTGAAGGGGGGTGAATTGGTCCCACCAAATCAATTGCCACTCGAAAGAATGGTTCGGTTATAACGGGCACCTTTTGTAAGGGAGCGGGAGGTACCCGTCCTCTGGAGGGATCCTTCTGACACACGTCGCATGATCGGCAATAGGCCACAATTTCCTTTGCGGCCTCGGGCCAATAAAAGTGTCGGAATATCTGCTGCGCCGTTTTGTTGTGCCCAAAGTGTCCGGCTAATATTCCATCATGCGCGGTATTCAAAATTCTTTGCGTGTATTCTTGAGGTACACACAGTGCTTTCTTGTTCTCCTTATCCTCCTCGCTGATAGTACGGTAGAGAAGTGAGTCTTCTACGATATACTGGATCGGCTTCTTTCCTTTCACTTGGAGAATTTCACCTTTAATAGCTTTCTCCCATAGAGGTTTAAGAGTGAGGCATTCCTTCTGAGCACTGGCGAAGGAAGTCAATTTGAACCCATTGTCTTCGAGGGTAATCCTCGGGGTCAACTTAGCAGGTTGCTCTTTCCTCTGGGCTTCTTGTGCCCGGGTGACTACTTGTTGGGCCACTTCTTGCTGGGGAATTAGGGGGTTTTGTCCGATTAGTACTGCGCAGAACTTAATCGGGGCTACTACCACGTCCGTCCAACCGGTGAAATATCTGCATTGTATATGACATCTCACGACGGGGAATCGATTGTCGCGTCCTAAAAAGTCGTGGACGATTGCGAATTTCTTATGGGCAGGGTTTACTGGGGGCAGCAACTTGTCGGATACCACTATGCACGTGCACCCGGTGTCTCTGACTAAAGTGGATACTCGGCACCCATTAACAGTGCCCTCTTCAAATTGTAGGCCGCCTGGCGAACTTTTGTTGAATAGAAAGTTTACCTGTTGCTGGGGCTCTTCGGATGTTGGCGCGGGGACGTAGGACGAATCAGCTTGTCCTGCTGGGATAGCGGCAGTCAGGTTTTGCACCTGTTGTCTCGAGGTCTCCCTCAGTCGGGAGTTCTGTGGGCACTGGAAACTCAGGTGACCTATTATCCCGCAGGTATAACAAGTGACGGGCTTCCTGGGATACGTGCCGGTATTAGGGTATGATCCTTGTGGAATCCTAACTTCTTTTTTATTTTTTTCTCCTCCAAAATTTGGTTTATAAGTTCCTTTTGCTGCTGCGAACTTAAAGGGCTTCTTCTGTAAATGCCTGGGTGGCGGCCCATTTTTCTTTGGGGAGGGAGCCTTCTCTTTCTTGTACTCCCTAGGATATAACCGATGATTTACCGCGTGGAGGTCAGCCTCGTCCAGACACTCGTTGAAGGTAGAAGCTTTTCGGTCCTTAACGAATGCACGGATTTCCTGGGGTAGGGTACTTAGTAACTGATCTCTAAGCATGAAGTCGACGACCGCAGCGACTTCGTTCTCTACCCCTTCTGACTCCATCCAAAACTGTAGGCTTCGACGAAGCTCAAAGCCAAAATGTTTGTACGTTTGTCCAGGTCTTATACGAGACTGCCTGAACTTCATCCTATATTCTTCCGGGTTAAGGTTTGTAGCTGAGAGAAGTTCGGCTTTGAGAGTGGAATAGTCCACAGTCGCTTCTGAGGGTAAAGATACGAATATCTCTCTCATCCTACGATTGAGTAGCGGTAACAGTCTGGCGACCCCATCTTCTTCTAGGTCCCAATTATTGACTTCAAATATTTTCTCAAAATGGGAGAGATATGAGCATAAATCTTCTTCGTCCTTGTACTCCGGGAGTTTCATGCTGGCCGCTGGTGATACTCCTGTTTTAGATGACACTGACTGCACCTCTAACTGGTCTTTACTAAGAGCTCTTTCGTGGGCCCTTATCTTCTCTCTTTCATCAGCTTCCATTTTCGTCTTTTCTCTTCTTTCATCAGCTTCCATTTTAGTCTTTTCTGCTTCCATTTTCATCTTTTCTCTTCTTTCTTCTCTTTCGTTTCTCTCTTTCTCCTGAATAAACTCTCTTTCGTTTCTCTCTTTCTCTTGAATAAACGAACTCAGCTCGGTTCCTTGTAGTCCGAGGCTTTGACCTTGCTTCCGATAAAGGTCAAACAATGCCATCGCGCTTATGTCAGTCATCTACCTTGTTTTTAATCAAGCCTGACCTACTCCACCACCGAAACTTACCACTTGGCCTAACAATTACCTTTAGATGGTATCCACCTCTAACTTTACCAATTTCCCACTCGTCAAATATTCTATTATTCCTGGTGTTCCTTTTATGTGTTAGCTCTTCCTTAAATAGACACTGCTGGGTTCTTTCTAATATAAAACCTCTAGACCTGACACCACTTTTATAATATGTCGTAGAATGACCATTGCTTTGATCACTTTACGCTTTGACACCCTTTTAGTAACGGTATACTTTAAGGGGCGTGAGTTACTTCTATGATGAAGTAGGCTTTGTTCTAAGAGTGCTATTTTTGTGGTTTAGTCCTTAAGGAAGAGCTATTTTTAAACACATAAGGATAAGAGGAAACACCAGAATCTACCAAAAAATAAACGTATTTTAAATTAAATATTACAAACCAACAGTAAAAGCATTTCTATATTTGGCCTCAAAGAATTTTGAATGACAAAACATAAACAAGTAGGCTTTCAATAAACAAACTAATTGCCAATTAGTATTTTTTTATCACGACCCTATTTGTTTAGCATAAAACATTAAATTAATGTACTGTCATCTACAAACACATATGACCTAGGTTCAAGAATAATGGTTTCTACGCTCCTTTAAAACGTGGGACGTACTAAACTTCTACTATCGCAATAGAGATATAAATGTTATTGTTAACTTACAGGTAGGTATTAGGGATTGCCGGATGTCGCTGGAGGACTTATCTCTCGCCTTGAAGTGTGGTGGCCGAAGGTTGAAATTTCGTCGAGGAGGGGGGTGATTCTTCAACGTGATTAAAGAACGGGAGCTCGTTGGGGCTGGGTTCTTCTCCTCTCACTCTTACGGTGCTTGCGATGTAAGAATCACTCGAGTGTGAGCGGCTTTGCTTTTCTTCAGTCGGACATCTTTGCAGACGGAAAAGGCTTCTTCGGTATGGCACCGATATAAAACTTGACTATTTAGGTTAATACGGCCCTGAAAGGGGGGGATCGATTTTCTCAATCTGATCCTATCGTTTCTCACGGAAATAGTCTTGTAGGGCTGAAGGGTCGATCTTTACGAATTAATCTTTCTTCTGGCGAATCGACTTCTAATAATCTTCTTGTCTAGCCGATGGATCGATCTTCACGACCTAATCCTACTCTGGCGTATCGACTTCAGATAATCCTCTTCTCTTTCTTTGCGGGGCTTATTTATAGGCGGATTGCCGCCCCATCTAAAGGGGGAAGTGACCAGGCCACAGATGCAAAAGGGGGGGAGCGAATGGTGGGTTAGCATCTGGGAAGAGCGAGAATTCCTGAGGTGGCACTGGGATGCCCAAGTCAGCTCGCAAATTATAGGCTCGTAACCACACCGCTACTTGGCGTGCCTTCTGACTCGCACCGTTTTTTTTTTCCTAACCACGGGTTTATGGGTCTCGTAGGTCATACGATCGTTAGAGCGTCGTTTAAGGACCTTAGGTGGTCGCCTTCAAACATATGTTAGCTCCAACTGCCCACAGCGGCGAGGCGATCACACATGGTACACATTTTCGCCGGCTACCTTTCCCACGCTTCTCCTCATGAAGGGAGGGGGGCTTGAATGTGTCTATACTCCTCCAGGAGGCTTAATGTAGCCATTTCTCCACACAGAGTACATCGTCTAGGTACGTGTAGACCCTTATGCCGTGACCGGAAGCGAGCTGGTTCATCGTGGTCGAAGTGATCTTCTGCATTAGGAAGGGGGCGCCGTTGAAGCCCATAGGAAGGCGAGTAAAGCGAAAGGATCGGTTGCCGCATCGGATTCCGAACCAGGGGCGGGCTTTAGGGTAGAGGCGGACGTGGTAAAAACCGTCCTTGAGGTCCAGCTTCATGGCCCAAAGGTGTTCAGTGGCCGAGCTCATGATTTTCTTGATACTCGGCAGGCTGAACTTCGGAGGGTGATAGGCCTCCGCGGCGGGAGACATATCGTAGATGAGGCGGGCTGAGCCGTTGGGCTTGGCCACTCCGAAAATCCGATGGGCGCAGCGAATGCTGGCTTCCTCTAGAATTCCACGTTCCACAAGGGTGGTAATCCAAGGAAGGGTGCGGTCATCCGATGGGGCCCAGTTACGGTAAGATTTATTTAAGTGGGAAACGGGGTCACCGAGTCGTAGGACCCGGGAGTCTCAACATCCAGGGGCGTGTTGAAGTCGACGCGTGGTGTTTCGGGCTCGAGTGGGTCGAGTCCCGGACTTTCCCATTGGTTTCCCTGGTCGTCGTTGTTTCCTTGGTTATTCCGGTCGTTGTTGTCCGTTATCGTCGTTGTTATCATCGCGTCCCCTCATGATGTCTGGAGGGCCGCTATTGGGATCATCAAGGACATCACCCATTTCAGAGGGGTGGGTGTCGGATGAAGCCACGGACGCAGGGGGCGGAGTAGTTTTTTTTATTTTAATTTGAGATATATAAGGTTTTTGACCATCTGTCTAATGATCCTAACAGAGAAGACAAAAAACAAGGAGGGTGACCGTGATAACAGGGTCTTAATAAACAGGTGTCATATCTTAAGAAAATGACCGAAAGACAAAAACAAATTATAAGTAAACAAGTTTTTTTTTTTTTTTTATTATGTGGGTGCCAGAACGCTTCCTTGTGGTGTGAAGGGTCTTGATAGGGTGTTGTTATATCTGATGTGGCATCGCCGTCCAGTGAGGTAGTGTGAGGTAGCCTTCTGGTGCAGAGAGGTAACTCCGTGTTGTTGGCGAGTTTCCAACGGAGTCCCTCGTGCCACACCTTGTCAAAGGCCTTCTCCACGTCATTACTGACGGAGAGAGTCTTTTGGTGTATCTGTCGTTTCTTCTGTATTCTGTCGTGTACGATGGTCACGGCCGCCTGAGTGGACCTGCCCCTCCTGAACCCGTATTGATGGGGGGAGAACCAGTCCCTCTCTTCCAGGAACTCCCGTAGGCGGCAGTTGACCATGCGTTCGAGTATTTTGCCTAGGTGCTCTAATAGAGCAATAGGCCTGTAGTTGTTTGGGTGTTTTGGGTCTTTGTGTTGTTTATGAAGGAGTATATTGTGAGAGACTTTGAATATTTTAGGAAAGTGGCCTGAGGCTAGAGAGGCATTGAATAGGTGTGTGAGTGTGGGGTATATGTCTGCGGGGAGGTTATGTATTAGTGTGGCCGGAGGGGCCGGGGGCGCGTTTTGGTGTCGATTTTATGTAGTGTTTTGTTTCCTCGACGGAGATTGGAGTGGTAAGTGTTGTCGTGTAGTCGAGCACCCCCATACGTATCAGGGGGGCAGGCCTCAGCTCGTGAGCATGAGTCCGGCACCATTCCTGAATGTCTTGGAAGTGCTCCTGCGCATGTAGTTTTGGTGGGTTGTGGGTGTGTACTGTGTCCCAGTGGGACCTGAATGCGTCGAGGATGTCATTGGTGTCTGTGAGTGTGTGGTTGTTTATTTTCAGTGTTATAGGTTTGGATGGTTCCGTACCCAGCATCCTTTTCATGTGCCGCCAGAAGAAGGAAGGGTCCATGCAGCGGGTGTCGTCCGCGATGCGGACGACCTCACACCACTGCCGGTTCCTATCTAGCTGCACGCATTGAAGGATGCGGGCACGTAGCTGGTTGATGTTCTGTTGTCGTGGGCCTCTGGTGTAGTGGTTGTTGTACTGTGTGTGTATTGAAAAGGTGAAATGTTTTAGGCAGGTGTAGTTTTTGTGTGGTGAGTGTAGATTGCGTGCGGTGGTGATGGTGTCTAAAAGTGAGCACCAGTGGTGGTCTATTTGTCCTGGATTGGTGTTCTCCAGGTCGAGGTTATGTGGTGTGTTTGTGGATATGTGGCTTCTGAATTCAGCCCAGTTTGTATTTTTGTAGTCTATAGAGGTGATGTGGGAATGAGTATGGGGGATGTGGATATGAGAAGGCATATTGGTATGTGGTCTGATAGTACGTGGGGACCGGGTGCAATGTGTGTGTAGAAACGTGTGGCATGGTCGTTAAGGAAGACCACATCCGGGGATGTGGTGCCTCCGTGCGTGCCAAAGAACGTGGGGAAGGCAGGGCCGATGTGCTCGCAGCGGTGACGCCGCAAGGCACCGGCCAAGTAACTGCCCGCATCGTTCGTGTTGTTAGAAAGGAGTGTCGGGTGAAAAGCGTTGAGGTCCCCCGCAAAGAAGATGGGTAGGTTGTAGTTAGAAAGGGCCCGGAGTGCGACTTCTAAGTTTAGCTGTAATCGTGGTGGTCTGTAGTATGGGGCCAGAGCTTGTGTCGATTTTGCAGGCTAGAAAGGTGTCGCGTGTGTTGACGAGGGAGTGGTGTATGTTGCGCTTTACTAGGATTGCAGATCCTAGGTGCCGCGCCTGTGGGGATAAGTATGTGTGATAGCCTGCAATGCGGAGTCTGTTGTTGGGAGGGTGTAAGCTGGTGGAGTTTAGAAGTATGATGTCGGGTCTTTGTGTGTTGAGTACCCAGTTGGCGACCGTATGACGAATACCGTGCCAACTGCGTACGTTTAATTGTACTACACTAATGCGACCTATTGTCGTGGTCTTAGTGCGCGGGAGGCTGACTTGCCAGGAATCGTCCCCTTCTCCTTGGTTAAAGCCCAGGAGGCGTGAGGGGCGAGTACCTTGACACGTGTTGATGCGTGTTTGTGAGGCACGGCCGTGTTATTGGGTGGGGGAGCCGTAGTGGGTGGAGGAGTGTGTTCTGTAGAGGTGGTGGCTTTGGGTGGGGAGTTCGTGACGGAGGTGGGCGGTGTAGAGCTGGAGGATGAAGGGCTGGAGATGGTTGGGGAGGTGCAGATTATGAGAGGAGGGGTGTCGGGGGAGAGAGGAGGTGGGGACGGCGGAGGGGTGGTGGAGGGAGAAGGGGAAGGAGACGGAGGAGAAGGAGTTGAAGGAAGGGGGGTTGGAGGGGAAGGAGTCTTAGGTGAAGGGGCGAAAGGCGGAGGAGGAGGGGAGTGAGAAGGAGTGGAGGGGGAAGCAGTAGGGAGCGAGGAAGGAGTGGAGACAGGAGAGAGGGGGGTTTGTTTGTCCCGTGCCTGTCTACGCGGATGGGGCTTGGGGGTGGGGTTTTGGGGGTTAGCACGGGTGTAGTGGGCTGCGAGGGGGTTGGAGTGACAGTGGAGGCTGAGATGGGTGCGAGGGGGGGGGGCAGTGGGAGGTAGGCGGGGTTTGGATAGAGGGGTGGAAGAAGCGCGAGGAGGATAGGTTGAGTAAATGGGGGCTTGGGCAGTGGCTAAGGAAGGTGCAGGGAGAGCGTGCTGAGAACGGTGGCTAAGGAAGGTGCAGGGAACGGGTGTCGAGGCCGAGAGCCCGGCGGCTCCTGACGATGCGAGCCTCCAGTTGGGGGCCAGTGGAGTCCCTAATGTTTTGGAGGAACCTTCGTGCCCTGTCGAGACCGACTTGCAGATCTCTTCCCACGAGGGCGTCGAACCTGGCCCCGGCCTCGGGCATTCTGTGGAGGACTGGAGTAGTAAGGGCGGGCCGGGCGATGAAGGGTCTTCTCGGAGTAGTCGAAACCCACCTCTTGAGAAGATTTCTCCCGAGCGTCGTTAAGGGCCGCGCCCCAGCCGTGAATGGCTACTGTGTAATAGAGGCGGAGTCTTGCGTGAACGCGATGGTAATTTTTCCGAGATATGTTGTAGCGGAAGGGAAAAAGAGCAATAAGCAGCTCTATCTCTTCGCGGTCCCGTAACTTGAAGACAGGGGTGTTGATCCTATCGCGCAATTCTCTAATTACTGCATCCCACTTGAATGCAGCATAGAGCGCGATGTCCTCAGCCGTGGGTATATCTGTGGCTTCGGGGCCCAAGGAAACAAGTTCCTCTGTGGGCGGCGGTCGCGTCGGCGACCTGGGGGTATCCGGGATCTGAGGGTAAGCTTGAGGTAACCCTGCGCCAAGCCGCAACTCTTCTAAGTCCGGCAGTATAAATCCCCTGACGCCCGACGTACCCCTATCGAGGGGATGGTCAGGGGAGGCGCGCTCAGGTGCGGGGATCTGCGTAGTGGGGGTAGCAGATCGGTCCTCGTCCGCCGAGGGGTCGCTGTGTAATGCGTACCTGGTGCTGGAACCGCTGGAGTGGCCACTACTCCCAGAGGGGCCCAGCACTGCACCCGAGTCTTGGAAATGCGAGTCTTGACTATCTTGAACGTGCTCCGTGCGCCGGGACAAGGCAAGCCTACTGCCACCTCCTAGTTTACTCATCCCCGGTAATCACAGAGTGAGTCCGGGAAGAAAACCGTCGAAACGGAAGAGAGAAGATGAGAAACTAAGGGAGCCGACGAGAGAGCGAGGAGGTACACGTCTGGTACCTGTGGTGGCAAGGCAAAACGTCCGTCTCCGTCCAGGGAGCATCCGTCTTATATACCCAAAGAGGCATGTAAGGCAGATGCAGGGCGGTGGTTCCCTGCGGGCAGGGGTGTGTACCCGTCGGGGTGGGGAGGAGTGCAGGTCTGGATGTGTGTGAGTCTATTAGAGCGAACACCTTCTCGGGGAAGGTGATTTGCTCTATGCTGTTGGAGGCGAATAGTGTGTTAAGTATGTTCGCGTATAGTCGGGGGTCACCCCTCGACATGTCTTTTGCCACCGCTGAGAGCAGGGTGGCCAGGTGTAATTTGGTTTTTGTGTTGTCGCAGGGGTGGGGTGGGCGTGGGCGTGTAGAGTGGTGTGGGGGTGTTGGTAGTAGTGGGGGTCTCTGAGTGTTCTGAGCTGGGGTGGGGGGGGAGGGATGTGTGGGTGGGGTGTGGTTGCTGCAGGGGTGGGTGGGTGCGTCGGGGGTAGAACAGGGGGAGCCGGCAGCGTAGGGCTGGCAGCAGCGGCGAATGACATGGTGAGGGGAGGGGGTGCGGGGGCGGGGTGTGTTTGGTTGTGGGTGCCGGATGGCCTCCACGGCGTCGTGGCGTGCCTTGCCTAGGTAAGGGCACCTGGGGTAGACGCCACAGTTTGCATAGCGGGTTGGGGTGGAGGTGCAGGTCGTGTAGTGGTGCCCGCTACACTGCACTTTGAGCAGATTAGGTCTGCAGTGCAGGCATTGGTGCTGTGACCGGTTTTATAGCACCGGTGGCATTGTGTGGGTCTTATGTTGTGCTGTTCTTCAATGTGTGTGGGGTTTGTGAGGGTGCCGCAGACCTTAATGCCTTGGTCTAGCAGCATGTTTTTGGTGTTGTCACTGGACAGTGTAATTACTGCCCAGTTTTTTGACCTGTTGAAGTACAGATCCTTAATGACCTCCTCCCCGTACTCCTGACGGAGGTGCGAGCGAAGGTCATCGTTTGTGAAGGCCAGCCACAAAGGGTTGGTCCTTGTGATGCGTATATGGTATCGTTTCATGATACCATCAGCGAGTCTTGTCTGCAGGTTGTGTATTTAGTGTAGTGGTGGCGTTTTGGTGGAAAGTTAGCGCGTCCTCCTGCGAGCGGAAGACGAGCTTGTGGCATGTGCGTAGTTTAATTATGTTTGTTATTGGTGTGTCGTGGGTGGAGGCTAGCGTGAGCAATGTGTGGCGGTCGATTGTGTCGGGTGCTGGTTGTGTGGTGCTCGTTAGTGTGAGGTGAGAGGTATTTGCCATTTTGTGTTTTTTACGGTTTTTTACTTTATATGGGAACGCACCCGCCCCGCCGATGAGGACCCCGTGAACATGACTCAAATGTGGTGAAGGGTGATGGATGATTTTATGGACCTGGTTGGGCTCCTCAGAGGGTGTAAAAACATGGCGGACTTAATGATGACTGAAGCCAGAATCAACTGACTCCAGTCGGGGTGCCGCCCCCTATATTGGGTTTTGGTTATTTAACAGTTACGTCCGACATCTCACAGAGACGGAAGAGTCTCCCTCTGTGGTCCTGGACGATGCCGCAGGGTAGGTTGTTATGCCTCCCCGCGTTTGTAACTGAATCCCAAACCAGGTTGCTTCTTCCTCTGGGTTCCGCAGCGGGGTAAACCTCAGACCTACTTTCCCCAGAGTTTTCAATTATGCCTTTTCTAAGTGGAACGGCATAGTTGCCACGAAGCTATATATGTAGAGTCATGTTCACGGAGCCAGACATCACGGCGGAGCAGGGATGGGGGGGGGGGGGTCCAGGGGTATCTTGTAGTTTGATGATAATCTCGTCCTCGAGAAAGTTCGGCGGTGAACAGGAGTGCCAGTGTGTGGATTGGCAGCCCGTTATATACGGCAGCTTGGCTGACGTCATAGTTTTGGTGATTACACAAAGCTGGAGTCAGGACGTCATGAAGATTGAGCCTCAAATCTTACTGCGGCTTGGTCGATCCGCAGGGCTAAGTTCGGAGGGGGCCCAAGTCCCCACCGGTCTTCTGTGAATAAACATGAAATGATAGAAAATTGGGAAACGATGTCCTAAGGAGTAGCAACACCAGCAAGGAGAATGAAATGGGGATTCAACCATGTGCCAAATTTGAGCTCTGGATGAATAGGAGATACTGGGCATGGGATGAAATAAATTGTTTCTGTATGAGTTCAGACAAGTAATAGTAGGTTTTTAAAAATAAAATAGCAATTTGTTGGTGATTGAAAGGGCAATTTATTTATTTATTGTGATGGGTGTAACATATAAATAGACTACTACCTTAAAGTAGTCTTATAATGGGAAGCACAGAAGGAAAATGTGCTTTTCAAAGCAAATTGCCCCTTTACATATTAGGGCGATATCCTCCTTTGAATTGGAGTAAAGATAAGCGTCAGGGTTGGTGATGAAGACAATGAGGAGGTCAGCAAATTCCACTCTTATGGCGTATGTGGAGTTTTCTAGGATCATGCAGGTGGTATCCTGGTTCTGTAGGACCCATCCCATAGTGAAGAGGGTAGTGTCAGAGTAAATGTCTTCTGTTTTGGGACGGGGTAACCAGTGGACCCTATGGGTGGCCAAATATTCAGTCAGCTTATCCCGATCGCTAAACAAAGGTCCAAGCTGAAAGATTTATTGAGGGCACATTTGGCAAACTTCGTACGTGGCAGCCATAATAATAACTAAATGCAAAGCATACCGGTAACTGTATTGTAGATATGAATACACATAAAAAACTAGTACCCTTCGTAAAAATAGTAATATGTATTTATAAATATTAGATAAAAGGCTACCCAAAATGCAGAAAAATGGGTAAAAGGTCTAAATAGACCAAAAAGTGAATATTTCCTTAAAGATTATAGATGGAATCGGGTAGGCAAATGGCAGTTAAAAAAAAGAAGTAAAAAAACTGGGGGGAAAATATATAATGGGGGCTGGGGAAGAAAGAAGTGTAATACAATTTCATTCAATCATGATGTCACTAAATGGGAAACAAAAGAGTGTAAACTTAATTAACAATCGAATAACTATATTTCCCAGAGGGTAGGTAGTTTCGGGTAACGGGACAGTAAAAGAGAGAAGTTTATGGTATAGTGATGGCTAAAATTAGGATGGGGGGCTTTGCCACCCACTTAAAACTGCTAGGTAAACATTTTATGAAAAAGTTAGCATAACCCTTTCTTTCCGGAATTTATAATTTGTGGAAATCAAAATTTTAAATTTTGCACACTTGTTAATTGGAACAAAGTAAAAATATTGGCATACAATTTTTACAAATTTTACAAAAAAAGTGTAAATTTTTAGATGATAAAAACAATTTAGCAATGGGATTTGTACATCTAGTTATGATGAAGTCTATTAAATAATTTCTTCCTTTATTCATGCATAAAAGTATGATGACTATCTATCTGAGAAGGCCAATGATCAGTCTTATCAAATCTTGAACCGGCCTTACTGAAATATGCTTCCTGTTTTGTTGTTTCCCCACATCATTTGATGATCTGCCTCATTTCTTTACCATCACATTACCTACTTTAAGCAAAGTCTCTGCTATTTCAGCACATCTATCGGCTTTTTATATTGCACCTCTTTTCTTTGAGCGCAATGGTGCCTGTAAAGAAGACACCCATTGACAATGGAGACATCCAAGAGAGAATTTTTTTAAGGTTATACAGTTTTACACCTACTTCTGTTCTGTACAGTGCTACTAACATCATTTAATTCTACCCCTCCCTTGAACTTTTTGTACTCCTCGATCATTGCAGGGATATTTATATCAATGTACAGTTTCTCACAAACTGACCAACGTCTCACCTGACTTACTATCCTACCACTTGATTGTGCAGATGTTTTGTTGCATTCAGTTTGATAATCCCATGAGCCTCTTCTCTCTAGCTTTAGCTCATTCTGTCAATCTAATCACCACATTTCCACTTACTCCCAAATCTACATCTGTTTGTGCACTCTCTTTACCAACATATATTTTGAAATCATATATAATGCCACTAGCTCCTCCTCTAGCAAAGACTTGTTTTTTTATATACTGCTTTAGAGAAGAATGACCCTTGAATGGGATCCTAATCTCTTCTAGTTATATTCTTCGGTAACACTTCAGTTTCGGGGTGCACGGCAGGTGGCGCTGTTTATAGGCTACAATATAGTCTTATAATGTCAGCTATGAACAATCAAGGGGTTATATTTTTTTGTATACGAGTATATACTGGGACAGACCCCTCAATTGGTTGAAACTCGGGATCATTGCAGGGTGGTGGTCCTCCCACAGTGATATCTACCCCATGAGCAAATGAAACAGATTTTTACTGGCAGAAAAAAACTAAATGACAAACAATACTTACTTTTATAGGTTTCTTGATTAGTTTATACGCCTAAATAATCTAAGGTTTTTGCCATCATGCAAAATAAACCTGAATTTGAATAACAAAGAAGCACAACTAGAGCATGAAAAAGCCATAATGAAACAGAAACAACTGCAAAGCGGGTCCTATTTATAGCTACAACGTTGCCAGTAAGAAGCTGTTATCAGACCCTGCCTGTGCTTGAGAATCACCAATAAGGATGACCCTGGCACATTTGTATGCAGACAACCGAGTCTGTGCTTTCGGGAGTGCTTTGTTGGTTTCCTCTTTTTTCTCTACATTTTTCTTTTGTCTTCTCTTCTCTTTGTAATTTCTCTTCTTTCCCTTCTTTCTTTTCTTCTTTTGGCTTGTTGAGCCAGTCCTGCAGCAGAAGACTCCTACTTTTGGACGTCTGAGGCCTTCTCACTCGCCTGATCATCTGCACCTCTGATTTTAAGAGGTGAAGCTTCTTTTTGAGGAGAGAATTCTCCTCTCAGTTGAGGGATGCTCTTGCCCAGGCACTTCTCCAGTTCGCAGAAGTGTCACACTAATGGCATCTATGAGCTCCTTGAAGCCCCTTCCCCCCCACCGATAAACTTTGCAGGTTGACTTGTGGAACAGAGGACCATTCTTCACCATTTTAAAAACTCTGGGACCATATGCATTAAAAGTTTTTTGTGTGAGATTTTGTCTCTACGCTAATTACATCCACCTATTTCCAAATGGTTTTTGTCATTTAGCCAACAAACCTTTTGACCAAGCATACCAACCCTAAGGTCTCCCCAGCTCCCAACTGTGCAGCACGAGAGGCCCAGGTAAACTGAATCTCTGATTTTTTGACAGGGGTGCTTGAGGTGTAACCGTTTTCATACTAAGCCCTACTAATCAACTAAACCTAAGTGCCCATAACTTCATCCTCAAAATCTCTACCCACGACTGTTATGGCCAGCATCTCTGGTTCCTCCATCGCTACAAGGTCACGAAGTTTAAGAAACTTTCCTGATTGATCCCGCATTAAACAAAAGAACTTTCAGGAAGTCCCCAAATGTAGGGTTCCTTATGCTTTTCTATTTTCCCTGATGTTTGCCTCTTGTTGGAGGTGTGGTGGTATCCTTTCTATAACGACCTTGAGTGACAGGCAAATTGGTGCACATCCCCCTTCACTCCTTTGGGTCTGCTCCACTAGATCCTGTACAGCCTTTCTTTTAAAGGAAAGTTGGACCTCATTCCTACCATAATGGTGCTGTAATGGGCCACAAAAGGCACCAGGGAGGGGGCTAGGTTGCTTTTAGGATTAAGAATGCTAGGGTTCGTAGTACTATTCCGAGGCTGGGGCAGATTTCCTGTCTCGATGTTCCAGGATCAGAACTAACCGAGGGGCGCATGGGGGATCGTGTAGCAGTTTTGTATATGAAGGTCTCTGGTAATGGATCCTTCCACAAATGCAATTTAATGCTTAAAGAGTAATACACACACCTTTATTGGTATACATAGAAAGTGGTCATGGACTATTTAGGTACATAACAAGACCATATTAACGTTTAAGGAATATAACACAGCAATGAGTCAGGAACATGGCGCGAACACGAGTCGTGACTGAGGTCCTGAGCGTCCAGTATATAGTCGGAGCATAGTCACGTGAATGATTTCCTCATCTCACCAAAAATCCATCAGACTAGGAAATTTATCGTGCAGTGTTGGACAGGACCTCCTGAAACAAAAGGTTATAATTAAACCATGGAAAAATGGAGAGGTAGACATTTTCAATAAATAAAAAAAATACAAATCATATGATTTACCAATTTCAATATAGTTTTATTTGGGGATTTAGGACATAATTTCTGCTGATTTATAGGTAAAATTCTGCAAAAAATACTTGGTTATCTGCATTGTGATTTCTTAGACCATACTGTACAATTACTAATTTAGATAAACTTATATTTTCATCCAATAGACCTTTTGATTTGAGCGCCGTTAAATTGTCAGTTAATAAATAAGACATTCAATACTGTTTTGAGTCTCCAGTGGCAGAGTTGAACTTTTGTAGGTTGAATTTCTTAATTAAGCCCCCAAAGTGCTTTGATGTGATAAAAAAAAAATAGAATCGCTTTCTTGAAGACAGCGTTTATTCTGACTTGTTATATCGACTAACCATCTTTGCAGTAATTTTACTTTCGGTGAATGCCCTTTTATAAACTAAATAGCATTTATGCTCAAAAAAGAAGCTGGCAATAGCAACTTGTTCTACTTTTGTTGGTTGTTTTTTTTATCAAGAAACTTGTTTCAAATGTGCTAAATTTAAAAGCAGAATGTGTTTTATCTATTTGTATTTTCCTTGGTAACTCAATAGTGTTGTGTAAAGGTTTTTATTAAAATATTTTGAAAATGTAATAATAATATAGTACTACCCCACTCAACTGCTTACAATATTCCTCCGGGTGCATGATCTTTGCAAAAGGCCATGTTTTGGTTTGATATTTTGGTTAAGATTACTTGACAACACTGCAGTAAATCTGTTTTTTAGGATTTTGATCCCTAATATAGTGTAATTGAGATACAATCCTTAATCGAATTTCGCTAAACATATGAGTACAATTTAAGATATAAAACGGCCCTAATTATTGAAAATTAATCTACATTTCCCATCATTTAAGCAAATTTTATTCTTCCAAGGAGAATGAAATGGCGATTCAACCATGTGCCAAATTTCAGCTCTGATGGGAATTATAAGGGATGAATAAGAGACAATGGTCATGTGATGAAATAAATTGTCTCTGTACGAGTTCAGACAAGTAATAGTAGGTTTTTAAAAATAAAATAGCAATTTGTTGGTGATTGACGGCAATTTATTTATTTATTGTGATGGGTGTAACATTATATAAATGGACTACTACCTTAAAGTAGTCTTATAATGGGAAGCACAGAAGTAAATGTGCTTTTCCATGCAAATTTACCAATTATTTTATGCCCCAGATGTAATTTGAGATTTGTAGGGATTACAAAATGTATTAAATAGGGTATAATCCATTCTTTGGTTTAAGTAGCACCATTCCTGTTTATATAAATTATTCATTCCAGAATTGACTACAGTAATACCTCACTTCAATGAACCAATTCGTTCCGACTGCTTGGTCGTTAAGTGGGAGTTCATTAAGTGAGAGTCTAATTTACATAGACGCAATGTAAGAAACGGTGGTTACGTTTTCGCTCATGAAATTTGACATAAAAACATTTATAAATGTTAAATAAGGGCAATAAGACAATACTATAGGCGTAAGAAATGATTAATACATCATAGAAATAACAGTAAAGCATAAAAGAAATCAGAGATATAAAATATATCGCTTACAAAGCATAAAAAAAATACAAATATGCTGCTCATTGCAGTTTCACTTTCGTCAATCGATGCTTTTTTCTCATTTGCATTCTGTTCCTTTGAATTCGATGGAGTAGGTATCGCATCTTTTTTCTTTATAAATTTCACGATAGCAAACAATTGATTTGTTTAAATCTGCTGCAGCTTTTCTACTTCGTTCAAAATTAGAATCTTGGGACTCAAATGTCGCACACATTTTTCACACTTGCAAACGCTTCCTCAATCCAGTTTCCACTGGATTATTTTCTTCTTCTTGAACTGGTTCTTGATGATCTTCAATGAGGTCTTCATTTGTGAGCTCTTGGTCATGCTCCTGTAAAAGATCCGTTATGTCGTCAGTTAAAACATCGAGTTGCAATTTATTAGCAATTTCAACGATCTTTTCTGTTTCATTTCTAACAATGTCTACTGGTTCTTCAAAACCCTCAAAATCCTCTTTTAAGTGAGGGCAAAGTTTGTGCCAAACGCCTTTCATATTTTTCTGAAACTTTGTCCCATGCTCCCTTTATTTTTACTGCATCCAGCACATTGAAAGATTTCCAAAATTCTTTTAGTGTTGGGCCTCCTCCTGCATCAATAGCATTTATTAATGTTTCAAATTTTATACGAAGGTAATAGCTTTTAAATGTAGCTATGACACCTTGATCCATTGGTTGCAATAGTGAAGTTGTATTTGGCGGCAAAAACATGAATCTAACGTTAGGATGGCTATGCTGTAAAGATGATGGATGGCCAGGTGCATTATCTACAAGAAGTAGCACATGAAAGGAAATGTCTTTGTCCTCACAATATTTTTTAACTTCTGGTACAAAGTGATTCGAAACCAGTCTTCAAATAATGAAGCAGTAACCCAAGCTTTTTTATTAGCTTTCCATATGACTGGAAGTGTAGCCTTTACAAGGCCTTTAAGTGCTCTGTGATTTTCGGCACGATGCACAAGCATGGGTTTTAATTTGCAATCTCCAGATGCATTACCTCCTAACAATAATGTTAGTCTATCTTTAGCTACCTTAAACCCAGGCATTGATGACTCTTCTTTTGCAATGTAGCTTCTACCAGGCATACGCTTCCAAAATAGGCCAGTTTCATCCACATTAAAGATTTGTGATGGCATGTAATGATATGTTTCGATGATTTCTTGTATTCTTTCAGCAACAACTTTACTGCTTCATGATCGGCACTCGCTGCTTCTCCTTGAATTTTTATATTATGCCAACCAACTCGTTTTTTATATCGATAAAACCAGCCATTGCTTGCAACAAATGTTTCTTCACATTCGCCTTCATATTTATCTTTTAGTGTCTTAAAAAGCGATAAGGCTTTCGCGCAAATAACACGTTGTGTCATAGGTATGTTCAAACAGTGTGTTTGATCGGCTATCCATGCTGACAAAAGATTTTCCAAGCGAGGAATTAGACTCAACACATCTTTATTTCTGACTCTTGTAGATTGCAGGGGACAAGCCTTTGTAACTTCTTTTAGAAATTTTTGTTTATCTTTTATGATTGTAGAAATCGTCGATTTTCCCAGAGAATATTTTGATGCGAGTGCTGTAATTGATGTCCTGGCTTCTTGTTCATTTATATCATATTTTGTTATTGATTTTCGTTTCTTTGTAACTGTATCAGTTTTATCCGCCGTTCGTTTTGGCATATTGGAAGGGTGAATATAGTAACAAGTTTTTCAAGTCAAAATATAATAGCAGAGAGAAAGTTAGCGCAACTTGCACATACAACGTCAGTCTAAACTGATAAGCAGAGCGCCGTGTTCTGAGAGCGTTGAGTCAAGGACACCAGTGGCTGAATGGACAAACAAACGAACATTCACTTGTACAGTCTTTGGTGGACTCTAGATGCGTTTAAAAGAATCAAAATGAAATTAATTTTTGCACATTTTTCTATTTAATTTTCTATTTGTTTTTTAATTTGTTCGTTAATGTGGGAGTTCGTTAAGTTAGGTATTACTGTAGTCTGCTGGAGTATCTATTCAATATTTAGTTCTGTAATTTCTTTCATTTTGCTTTGTCTTTTGTAGTAGTTATTTTGCTAGTTTAGTTTATACCTGTAATTTTTAATTTGTTGTCTGAAGAAACTGCGTTTTTTAATAGGTTATTATTAATAAATTTTAAAAAATTGCCTCGACTTTGTGAACACCCTGTATATCCATTTATATCATGGTAGGCACCATTTTTTGTAAAGGATAAAGTTGGGGGTTCAGTCCTTATAAATGCATAATAAAATTAAAGAAAGCAAGATTGCTTGTAGTGGACTCCCCCTCACCCCTCTTGTCTGGAGGTGCTTTCGGGCGGCAGTCCCCCTTCCCACCTTTACTTTACAACGAGACTGCCAAGGAAGCCAGCAGGCAGTCCCACCCCCTTTACTTTACAACGAGACTGCCAAGGAAGCCAGCAGGCAGCCCATAGCTGACCCCTCCCTATTAAAGTGGCAGGGTAGGGCGAAGAGGGAAGCCAGGCCCCATTGGTCTCCCCTCAAAAGACCTGCTGGCGAGAATATTGGACCTTTGCATGGTGAATGCCTGTGCCTCTCCATACTTGACTTGTGACAGTGCTGCTAATGGGAAAGTTGATGTCCTGGGGGATATGGCCAACTGGGGATAGACATGTTCTTTGATGCAACCCACCCTCAGACGGTAGGGCCTTCAATGAGAGCGAATTCGTGCTCGGTCTCCACCCCTATGCAAGGTCCTCCTCAGATGGCTAGGGTTTCCAATGCAGTACAAGGAGGGAAGGGATCTCCTCCGACTGGAGGGTTCTTTGGCAGATGACACGAGCCCGTTTCCGATCTACCCTATTCGAGGCAGTCGTGTTCGGCCTATAACGGGAATGGGACAACTGATAGCGAGAAATAGATGAGCCGCAATCCTTCGTCCACTAGGGGACGGTGGAGCCCCCAGCAAGAGGGCACCTCCGCGGAACAAAGCGCTCGGCATCCTCCAAAATATGAGACCGCTGAATCTACACTAGCCGGGAGGCATCAATAAGGGAAGCCTCTCGGCACCTAACCCAAATTGCTCGCCGCAGATCTCGACGAGGGGGAAGGGAAAGTTACGGTATAGAATGGGTGGCGGACGGGAAGATCGGCAAGAAAGGTCGTCCAGAATCGACCGCCGGAAGTCGAGGAAACAGTCGCGCGAACATAAGGACAAGTCTAACAGCTCTAACGAATCCGTCTGAACATGGTAAGAAGTAAAGTCGCCATAATATAAAAGACAGAATCGGCTCATAAGAGGGCCTCAACCTCTCCGCCCCGGGGATGACGGGTAGTATCACCCCAAGATGGGTGGTGAGCATTAAAATCACCAAGTAATAAAAACGTGGTAGGTAACTCAGCTGTGAGCTCTAAAAGGTCAGATCGAAGTGGTGGGGCAGCTCGCCTGTACTCCAAACAGGGTGAGGAGGAATCTTTGCGTTTGCACTGAGGCAGACGCCTTGAGGAACTGCAGGATATCCTCCAGCGACAGGGAGGAACATGAGAAGAGGGCAATGATGAAGGAGGGGGCTAGCTGCCCCTACCCCCTACGAAGGGCCAGGATCTCTCTCAAAAAGGAATACGCGAAACCACGCTATGGGAGCCTATGAAACTGCATGGCGAAACGGTATCATGGAGACTCCACACGATGGGGGCGAGGGGACGCCTCCCAATGTTTATATCTGAATTTTTGCGAGATCGTCGATTACGCGTACGGGTGGGGGGCTCCCTCTCCTGCCCAAGGGAGCAGGAAGAGGGTGTCCAGCAGGGAAGTGTCCTCAGTGTCACACTCTTTGCCCTGAGCATCAACGGCATCAACTCGGTGCTGCCGAAAGATGTTCTCGCTACGCTCTACGTGGACGACCTATCGGATCTCTTTTGGCGCGGCCCAGATGCCAACTCTGGAGCGTCGAATCCAACCGGCATTGACCCCGTAAGGGGCGCGGCGATTTGCCATCCTGGCCGCCGTGCTGACGGGATCCAGTGCTCCGTCCAGCCCCAGCTTAGCCTCTCCCTTCCTTCAGATAGCCCGATTTCTCCCCTACCTCGTCGCTTTTCATACAACCTCCCACAACTTTCTCTGGTCAGCCTCTAATTTCACAGGATAGATGCTGACCTTCTCAAGCCAACCACCCCGGATCGGAGCTGAGGGGGGAGGGGACATTGTTCCCTAACCCCTCAGCTCCGGTTCAGGATGGGTTTTTTTTTAACAACCTGCTTCATCCCCACCAATACCTTCCTCACATCCCTTTTCCTCTCCTCTTCAAAATCTATCTTTTTTACGCCGTGTTCAAGGTGGAGCCGCCATGCCGAAGAACTACCATGCGGGAGGGGTGATCCCAAATGGCGGCGCCTGTCTCTGCCGGGCCTGTAAGCACCTCTTGCAGTGCGGGCTACTGCAAGAGGTGGTGAGCGATTGCGTCCCGTAAAACAGAGGGCCACCATGCCCAATGATGAAAACAAAAAACATCTTCCCTTAATTCCCCCTAAAACAACGGAGCTGCCCTCGTGCAGCTCCACAGAAAAGATGGAGGTCCCTCCCCCTGTTTTGCGCAGGGGCCCCTTCATAACTCTTTAACCGGAGAGGAGGCTTACTCCTCTCCTACGCCTACGGGTGTAGGGGAATTCCCCTTACCACCTTCTCTGGAGGAGCTTTTGGGCACCTCCCTATCTCCAGCGGCATTCCCTCCTTTGCTTTCTAAGGGGACTGCCAAGAAAGCCAGCAGGCAGCCCATTGCCGACCGCCCCTCGTGCAAGCGGCTCGGTAGGGCAAACCCCCTTAGGGGGGAGAGGGAAGCCAGGCCCCTTCGGTGGCTTCCTTCAAAAGACCTGCTGACAAGAATATTAAACTGCTGGGGTCAAGGCCTGTGCCTCCCCACTAAAGACTTATGACGCTGTCAAGGGGTCCTGCGATGTCCTGGGAGGGGATGGCCAACTGGAGGCCCCTCCTGTGATAGACATGGTCCTTGAGGAAAACCAGCTTCACACGGTAGGGCCTTCCATGGGGGGGAATCCGGGCTCGGCGCCAAGCACCGAACCCGAATCCGCCCCTATGCAAGGTCCTCCTCAAACAGCTGTGGATTCTCAGGCAGGACAAGGAGGGGAGGGATCTCCTCCGGATGATGCCCCTGCGACCACCAGGACCTCCATTTCGGAGAAGTACGTGGCTGAGGCCGGTCCATCTGGCCTGGGGGCTTCTACCGGCGGGGGTGAGAAGCGGGTTCATTCCCCGCCCTCTCCAAAAAAGAAAAGGACGAAGAAGACTCGGGGCTCCTCTCCATCCGCGGGGGCTACGGGGACGGATGGGTCTGCTGCCACTTTGGCAAGCGACCAAGCCAAGATCGGCACATCCGGCCCCTCTCCCCTCCCGGGTACGGAGCTCCTGACAATGACAAAAACCAAAAGTGCACAGGGCGGAGCCTCGATGACATCGGGGCCCCTCATTCAGAGGTTACCTGGCGTTTTCGAGCCCGCTGGCTTCAAACGCTTCCTTGTTATTCGCTCCACTGATGGCAGCATGTTGTCCAAGGGCAACATGATCCATCAGAGGAGAGGATTAGCTAGTGCAATTGGTAGAGAGCCGAAGGTAACCCGTTTCTCGGACTGGAGCCTTCTGGCGAATCCCGCCCAGGCGGCGAAGATAAGTGCTCTTCGGACACATCATGGCACCCCGGTGAGTGTGACGCCGCACTCTACCATGAACTTTGTGAAAGGAGTAGTTTATGCGAGGGAACTCGTTGACTACTCCATTGAGGACATCACCCTAGAGCTGGCCGACCATGGGGCGGTTAAGGTCGAACGTGTGATGAGAAAACAGAGAGGGGCCTCGAGACCGACCCCTACACTCTTCGTCACGTTCGACTGTGACAAGCTCCCTGAGTCAGTGCGTGCCGGTTGGAACCGCTACCGCGTGAAGGCATTCGTGCCACTGCCGCGGCGGTGCTATTACTGTCACCAATTCGGCCATACGAATCGCTCATGTAGACGTGCAAATTCGGGGTCACCCGAAGTATGTGTAAATTGCTCCAAGGTCGCACACGATAAGTCCAAATCGTGTGTGGCCAAGTGTCTCAATTGCGGAGAGCCGCACCCTGCTTCTTCGAAGCAATGTGGTGCATATCTCCTTGAGAAAGAAATCCTGGCCGTTCAGGCCCAGGATCGACTCTCCTTCCGCGAGGCAAAGGACTTGGTCCTGGCGCGCCCGGCTCTGCCTGGGACGTCATATGCCTCAATAGTGAGAAAGTCCCCCTCTGCTCTTGGCCCATCCCGGCCAACGCGCACTGTTGTTTCCGCGCCCATTCGGAGCCCTTCTGCGGGTTCTACCCAACCCGGGCGCTCCCCTGGTAAAGCTGGCGGCAAAAAGGGTTCATACCCTGCCCCGCCTAAAACCAGGGCTTCCCCCAGCGTGACCGTTTCCCCGTAAGGCGAAACGGCCACGCGCCTCCACCGAGTCGTTAGACTCACAGGAGGCAACACCCCTGAAGATGGTCGCTAGGCCATCTTCCGGGGTTCCTAAAGCTGTTCCCCAAAAGGAGGACAGCAACAAAGGAGCTTCGGCCCCGAGGTGGAGCGAGTGGCTCGGAGACGGTGGTTCCTGGAAAAGATGGCCCCCCCGCCTCCGAAGCCGCAACGCCCGCCTAAGGTTTCGAGGCGGAGGGAGGAAGACTCGCATTACGAGCCCAACCTCCCCGGGAAGCGTACGGCCATTCCCGTGAGGGTCTTCAGTTCGAGGAGGGCCCCCGCGTCTCCTCCGAGCTAGGCCTGGAGGGCATATTCCTTCAATGGAATTTCCGTGGACTCCGGGCCAACTGGAAGGAGCTGCGGAGGCTCGTCTCGTCCCGTTCCCCGTTAGCTATCTTTTTGCAGGAGACCATTTTAGGCGCGTGCCCCCTGCCTGCCCTCCCGGGGTATAAGGGTCTTGCGACCCCACCACGGCGGGATGGCCGGGCTGGGGGATGCGCGGTTTACACCCGGCATGATGTTTCCGTTCTTCCTTTCTCTAGATACCTCCTTTCAGGCAGTGGCTGTGCAGCTGCACCTGGATAGGAGGTATACTCTGATTTCTGCGTACATTCCACCGTCAGCTGACTTCGACGCGGGGGATTTCCGCCGCGTCGTGGCACGGTTGCCGAGGCCCTATCTCTTGCTTGGAGATCTGAACGGCAGGCATCCTCTCTGGGGAGATTACTCCATAAATCCCAGGGTACAAGTCCTTGCCGATCTGATCGAAAAGCTTGAGATAGGTGTCCTAAACGTGAATGAGTTTACGCATCATTGTCCGAGAACCGCTTCATTTTCTTGCCTTGACCTATCTTTGTGCTCTTCGGATGCACAGCCTGATTTTGATTGGGGGGTGGTCGATGGCATTCATGGTAGTGATCACTACCATTCAAATATCATTTTCAGGGCAACTACCACCTGAGAGACCACCTCGGTGGTGCTTGGCGCGGGCGCGGTGGCCTGCATTTCAGGAAATGACTGAATTCTCTATCTCGTCGAGGAGTTTAGGTCGGTAGATGAGGCCGTTGAGTTCTCCGGCAACCTCATCGCCGTGGGCCTGACTACTATTCCTAGGACGTCTGGCCGTTTTGCACGCCGACCACTCCCATGGTGGTCGGCCGAGTGTGAGACGGCCCTCAAACAGAAGCGTTATGCCTACATGCGCTATAAGCGCCGCCCGAACGATTTCACTTTGGCTGAATTTCGTCGGGCTAGGGCTAGGTTCCGGTATATTTCGAAGCACGCCCGCCGCTCTTCTTGGTGGGCATGCGTGTCTTCACTTAACGGGAAGACCCCATTAGCTGATGTGTGGAAGCGAGTCAAAAGGATTCGGGGCAAGTTTACGCAGGACCCCCCTCCCGTTCTCCAGCAGAATGGGACCGCAATCTCGGACCCCGCGTCCGTGGCGTAATCCTTAGCGACCGCTTTTTCCGCATTCTCTAGCCGTGATGCTGCTCCGCCAGCATTCAATGCACGTCGTGATGTCGCGGAAGGCCGCCCGCCGGCTGGACTTTACCTCCAGAGGCGGAGAACCCTTCAACGACAAGTTTACTATGAGGGAGTTGCGTTCCGCTCTCGCTTCGTGCGCGGACACCGCCCATGGTCCGGACGATTTCCCGTACGCCATGCTTCGACACCTGGGTGAGCTAGGCATGACCTTTGTTAGATTTGTTCAACAGGATCTGGGTGGAAGGTCTTCTCCCAGACTCCTGGCGAATCGCTACTGTGCTCGCCTTTCGCAAGCCGGGGATGGATCACTCTACTCCGACCGGTTTCCGCCCAATCTTTCTAACCTCTTGCGTGTGCAAGTTGATGGAGAAATTAGTAAATGTTAGATTAGCCTATTTCCTGGACAGCGGAGGCCATCTGTCTTCTGCGCAGTGCGGCTTCCGTAAGTTCCACGCCACGTCGGATGCTCTGCTCCGACTGGAAAATGCCGTCTGCGAGGCCTTCCTTCGTAGACAGCACTACGCCACGGTGTTTTTTGATCTGGAGAAGGCCTATGATATCGCATGGCGATACGGTATCATGGAGACTCTCCACACGATGGGGGCGATGGGACGCCTCCCAATGTTTATATCTGAATTTTTGCGAGATCGTCGATTCCGCGTACGGGTGGGGGGAGCCCTCTCCGGCCCAAAGGAGCAGGAAGAGTGTGTCCATCATGGAAGTGTCCTCAGCGTCACACTCTTTGCCCTGAGCATCAACGGCATCACCTCGGTGCCGCCGGAAGATGTTCTCGCTACGCTCTACGTGGACGATCTTTCGATCTCTTTTGGCGCGGCCCAGATGCCAACTCTGGAGCGTCGACTCAACAGGCATTGAACCGCGTCTCTCGCTATGCCGAATCGCACAGGTTTCGGTTTTCCTTGGCCAAGACTAAGGTGGTGCACTTCTGCCGCCATCCACGGCTCCACCCCGACCCAGACTTGTTTCTTAATGGGGTGCGCCTGGATGTGGTTGAGTCGCACCGTTTCCTTGGTCTTGTATTCGACCGACGCCTCACCTGGGAGGTTCATATTCGCAGCCTTAGGGTCTCTTGTACCCGCGCCATGGACATTCTCCGTTCCGTGACGTTCAGCGCTTGAAGTGCTGATAGGGCTACTGCCCTACTTTTTTATCGATCCTTTGTTCGTTCGAAGCTCTACTACGGATGCGAGTTTTATGCATCCGCAGCCGAGCGTTTATTGCGGAAGGTAGATTCGATCCACCACACCGGCCTTCGCCCTCGACCGGTGCCTTCCGCACTTTCCCCATTGAGAGCCTGTTGGTCGATGCTGGGGAGATGCCACTCGCTCTGCGCCGCGTGCAGTGCATCACTCGCCTGTACGCGTGAGCCCGGCGCCTCCCTCAGTCGCCAACAGCTCTCACTGCATCCGCAGCTGATCTCGATGGTGCCTATGCCGCCGAGAGACGCCAGTCATACCCTAAGCCCTTTGGGTTTAGGGCCAGGAAATTCCTTCGAGAGGTAGATATAGCTCTCGGGCCCGTGGCGCCCCTGTTTCTGCCCAGGATACCACCCTGGAGGGTACAACATTTGGCTATTTGTCGCCCCGCCTGCCTCTGGTTTCATATCTTTGTAACTAAACATGTACTTTTCTAATTTAGAGCAACTTCATTTTGTTTAATAAGTAAACAGTTGATAATAATTATTGTATAGTGAATAAAGGCGCATTTAATGTCCTCATTCAATCAGCTTCTGATTTAATCATTATTAATTACTGTATAACCATCTCGTCCCTAGGGTAAGTCTGATGTCCTCTGTTGATTAGGCCCAACCGCCATAGAAGTTCTTAAATCCGCGTTGCGTTATTTACGGGATTCTGTTATCAGAAGACCCGTCTTCTATGGCTCCTAAAAGGATCCCCCAACAAGAGGACCCCCTCAAAGGGTGCTCAGACCCGCTCTAGGCCGACCTCTCAGGCTCCGGCACGGGATTCATCTCCTACTCCACCCCCGACTGATACTGCCAGTACTTCCAGCACCGTGGCTACTCCCCCCCATCCTCTTGTGGATAGTGTTGCCTCTGATTCCGAGGAATTAGATACTTTGCGCCTTAGGCTCTTGACAGCATCGACACTCGGGAGGTCCCGCCCCTTCCCAGGTCTTCCACCCCGTGGGATCCCCAACCCGCCGACGCACGAAGGGTGCTAGGATTCGAAGAACCCGTCCTTGGGTTCCAACCCAATCAGGGTGTTCTCCAAATCGTTGAAGCCCGCCGGGTTACCCCTGACTGGGCCCTCGTGGTGACCCACTGCGCCTTTATTCACTATACAATATAATTATAGCAACTGTTTACTTATTAACACAAATGTGAAGTTGCTCTAAATTAGAAAAGTACCTGTTTAATTACAAAGATATGAAACCAGAGGCAGGCAGAGCACGAGTAACGGTTGAAATCAATCAATTTGTGTATAGAAAGAACAGAGGGACAGCTGTAACACGGCAGTCAGGTAGTCAGAGAGGAGCGTTGCGGAAAATAATTAAGAAAGGGACAGCGAGAGTAGATAGGTCGGTGGAGCATTTATACCCTCCGAGCGCGTGACGTCAGCGCCAGTCCGTCATGGATTTATCGCGACGTCATAAATGACGTCACGGAAAAATTCGCATACGGTAACTAGCACTTAATCCACGCGAGGGAGGATCAGCAAGGTTCGCTTCAGACGGTACCCAAGCTACCGCCGTCCTATGGGAAATGAAAAGATTATGATACATGATTAATACTACCGGGTTTATAAAAGGAAACCAGAAGGGCCCCCTTGCCGAGCAAAACCGCTCGCAGAGGAATCGGAGAGTAAAAGGTAGCCCGGTCTACAAACATAAGGAATAAAAAGGGCGGCGAACTCCGCCTTGACTGCATGGGTGGGAGCAGACAAACACAAACTAGCCTGCCTCTGGTCGAAAAACCAACCCAAAACCCATGGAGTGGCGTCGCTGTAAGCGACGGGGAGCGAGGGAGGGGCCCACCCGACTCGTGCTCCGACCCAAGGGACCCAACCCGAGGGGAGGAGGACCGCTAGAAGGGCAACCCGGGAAGACCGCGCATAGGCCAACTGGGCCACCAAACGAGGTAGGCCTATAGCCATACCCACAAAATTGAGCAACCCACCCAAACGAGCCCCAAAGGGGGAAGATGCGTGAACACATGGGGCCCACCGAAGGGCGGCGGACGTCTTCTTTTTCATCTTCGGCGTGAGGCGGGTCATGCTGGCGCGCAGGTCTATGTCAACGCCAAGGTAGACAAGATGGCGGGTAGGGGAGGGCACCGACTTCTCATTAATTTTGATGGAAGAGCTGCGGACCAGCTCGATGAATCGAAGGAGGGCGTCGGGACAATCTAGGCCCAGGATATCGTCGAGGTAAGTGTACACGATACCCGCGAGTCTGGCAAATTCCGCAAAAATAGGTGCCATGAATGCCTGCATGATGTAGGGAGATCCAGCGAACCCCATGGGCAAACGCTTAAAACGAAAACGTTCGGTCCCACAGAGCACGCCAAACCAAGGCCGGGCATTATTATGAAGAGGGATATGATAGAATCCATTCTGAAGATCTATCTTGATAGCCCACGTGGCCTCTCCTGCATCACGCAGTACCTTACCTAGGGAGGGAAGCTGGAAGGTAGGGGGGGGGGGGTATACAAACCCGACATGCCCAAAGGGGACATGTCATAAATGAGCCTATCCTCGGTCTCATTTTTGGCGACCAGGAACACCTGATGGGAGCACCTGATCTGCTCCGAGCATTTTAGTACGCCAGCGCGCTCAAGAGTGTGCAGCACCGGGAGCAACAGCTTACTGCTGGGGGTGAAGTGACGATACTGGCCGAGGAACACCCGCACCCCTTTTCCACCCGCAGCTTTCGCCACATTGGAGGGAAGAGGCACGTGGTGACACACATTACCAGGGATGAAGTCGCAAATGTGTCTTTGCAGGGGATCATTTCGGACCCGCGCCAATGGATCAAAAACACTACTCGCCTCACTCTCGTTGTCGTCATCGCCGTCGTCCTGGTCCTGACCCGACTCAACCCTGGCTGCCGGGGGCGTATCCTGAGGAGGAGCCTCCACATCCGGCGAAGCAGGGGGGTCGTCAGGGACCGGGTCCGGAACGTTTTCAATGAAGTCGATGGCCTCACGAAGTTGGGGGTCAGCGTCGATAAGGGCCTGGGTGTTATCCACCAAGGGGACGACCATATTGATCGCATCGACGGCGGCGGCGAGTCCAGGGTCAGCCGCCAGGAGGCGCTCCTGAGACGATAGGGCGAAATCCTCCAAATCCCGATCCTCGGGAAGTACCTCGGCGCCCCATTCCGGGAGGGCATCTATGTTAAAACCAAGGTCACAAGCCTCACCATCCCCTGACCCATCAGCTAGAGGGAGGTCTGCCCCAACCCCAGGGAACCCATCAACCCAGGGAGGGGAAGGAGATGGATCCCGTGCCGGAGCCTGAGAGGTCGGCCTAGAGCGGGTCTGAGCACCCTTTGAGGGGGTCCTTTTAGGAGCCATACAAGACGGGTCTTCCGCACTTTCCCCATTGAGAGTCGCTGGGGAGATGCCACTCGCTCTGCGCCGCGTGCAGTGCATCACTCGCCTGTACGCGTGAGCCCGGCGCCTCCCTCAGTCGCCAACAGCTCTCACTGCATCCGCAGCTGATCTCGATGGTGCCTATGCCACCGAGAGGCGCCAGTCATACCCTAAGCCCTTTGGGTTTAGGGCCAGGAAACTCCGAGATGTAGATATAGCTCTCGGGCCGGTGGCGCCTCTGGTTCTGCCCAGGACGCCACCCTGGAGGGTACCACATTTGGCTATTTGTCGCTACGCCTCTTCTCCCAAAACTTGTACTGCGCCGGGAGTATTGCGTTCGACCTTTTTGGAGCGCACATTGTGTCACGCTGGTACCGTGCCAGTGTATACGGATGGCTCCAAGTCCCAAGAGGGGGGCGGCTTCCACGCCGTATCCCCTCTGTTTGAAGTCAGCGGGGCTCTACCAGGCGCTGCGTCTGTCTTCACGGCCGAGCTGGTGGCAATACACCATTCGGTACGGGAGATTACGCGACGTGCCCGGTTCGGAGACCGGATTGTGATCTAAAGCCACTCACAAAGCGCCCTGAGTGCTCTCGGGGCATTGGAATCTCCGCATCCCCTGGTTCGCGAAATCCGTGACGCCACGGTTTTGGTGAACCGGGCAGATGTCGAGATTATCTTCTGCTGGGTTCCTGGACATGTAGGAATTGCGGGGAATGAGGGCGCCAAAGAGTCCGCGAGGACTGCGACCGGACCAGCGTTTCGCTCTTCCTCACACTGACTACATGGCAGGAATACGGGCAGCTCTTCGAACTGCTTGGCAAAGAAGATGGGAGACGTTCGAAGGGAACTTAAAGTTGCGTGCGATGGCGCCGCGACTGTTCCCATGGACCTATCCCCCAATGCCGCGGCGGCTTCAGGTTGCTTTCTGTCGTCTCCGAATCGGGCACACTCGTGTGACGCATCGCTATTTGATGGATCGCTCGCCTGCGACGAGTGCGTCGTCCCCCAGACTGTTCGGCACAGTCTTGTCGAATGTCCCAGTCTGGGTGATCTTCGCGCACGTTACCTGTCCCGGTACCGGGATGGGCGGGGTCGCTCCCGCCTGTCCCTTGTACTCGGGACGATTTCGTGCACCTTGACTGGTGGACTTTTGGGGGGAGGCCGGCCTGCTTCCTATTATTTAGGCAGGGTTTTTTTTTGCTTTTCTTTTTTTTTCTCTTATAGGTCGCACGCTCCTGCGCCGGTGGCACCTCACCCCGACGCCGGAGCTTGCTTACTGCTCGCTTCCCTTTCCCTTTTTTTGGGGGGGGGGTTGTTGTTTTTTATCTTGAATTTTATTTTAAAGTAGCCTAGTCATAAGCCAGTTTTTAATACGACGACTAATGCCCAAGTAAGCTGTCGCCAGATGACCTCTTTAAAGAACCCCCCCCCCTCTAAAAAAAAACGCTATGGGAACCTCCACAATTGGCGCAACATTCATGATACGCTAACGCACAAGCCACACAGTGATGAGCCGGGATGCCTACAATTGCTGCTCATGTGGCCAAACGTGTAATCATAAACAACGTCTGTGGAGCTCGACATAACGGGACACGAATAAACTGTGGCAGATCCCGACTCTCAAAAGTAACGATGAGAGTACTCTTAGGAACCTTAGCGGGACCAACAGACTTAGCAACCCTATAAACGTCTTTACCTCTCTGGGACGAAAGTTTATCTTTAAAACATCATATTTCAATAATTCATTGGAGCGAATCAATCCCTTAACAAAAGTAAGGCGAGGGTGGGGCACAACCGAAACTGGAAACGAGAAATGGAAGACAAATCCCGCACGGCCCCACACTCCTCTCGCGAACATTGCTCAACCACTAAATCGCCACTACCGCAGGCCTACATACGACGGGACTCGAACTCTTCATTCAAATAAAACGTCCAGTTTTCAAAGCGTTGAACTGGAATTCAGCTCCAGCAAACTAGGATAATCGAAATTAGGATCTCTCTTCTCGGAAGGGATCTTATTGACAGGCCTAGTATAAGAATCAAAATTCTGCGACTTGTGGGAGAGAATTTTTTATTACCCTCGCAGCAACAGCCTACTAGGTAGTACGGAGGCGAAGTGGCGCAGAGGAACACCATGGGCCACGCTCCTACCGGGGAGATGGAATTAGACATCCGGAAGGGTAAGTCTCAAGCTTATTTTCTTGTAAACAGACCACCAACGGCCGAACGCTATAAAGCAAGCGCTCTAGTTCCTCCCACTTGTGGAGAACTTCTTACAATTCCACTAGGGTGACGTACATTACTGTCGTCTCGACACTAACGTTGGGATTCTAGTGACAGGAACCTTCGAATGTTCCAGGCGACAAGAAGACACAGATGCGGGAAAAGGGTCAAATCCTGATGAGACTGTGACGCACCAGACACAGGCTTGGAAGCGTGAACAGTGGAAAGCGACAGCTGAGGGCAAGACCGAACCCCCTAACGTGGCCGCCTCATGGCGCGGAAGGAAAGGGAGATCGAGCATAGACGGACGAGATATAAGATTCGAAGAAGATGGAACAGCAAGCAGAACATAGACAGGGTGAGGAGGGAATTGGATCAGATGGAAAGGAAGGAACAGGAGTAGGAGACATAGAAGACTGCACATAGATAAGGGGTAAGAAAGACTTAACCGGGTGAACTTCTCCCCGGACAATGACAACCGGGGACGCCTCAACAACCCACTCGAGTTGGGGGTGGGGGCGCAAACCTCATCAGAAGCAGCGCGCTTGTGCCCCGAGCGGGGTGAGAAGGAGCCCTTCCCTTTGCGGTGAGGCAAAGGAACAGCTGGGGCAGGCGCCTGGAGGAACTGGCGGATATCATCCAGCGTCTCAGCTTGGTCGGCCTCACAGTCCGCCACCCCGTAAGGGGCGCGGCGATTTGCTATCCTGGCCGCTGTGCTGACGGGACTCAGCACCCCGTCCGACCCCAGCTTAGCCTCTTCTCCTTCCTTCAAAACACTCGTTTCTTTGCTTTTCATACAACCTCTCCCACAACTTTCTCTGGTCAACCTCTAATTTCACAGGGTAGATGCTGACCTTCTTCTCAGTCAACCGTCCCGGATCGGGGCTGAGGGGGAGGGGACAATGTTCCCTAACCCCTGGCTCCGGTCTGGGGTGGTTGGTTTTTAACAACCTGCTTCATCCCCACCCATACCTTCCTCACATCCCTTTTCCTCTCCTCTTCACCTTCTATCAATTTTACGCCGTGTCCAACGTGGAGCCGCCATGCCGATGGACTGCCAGGCCACCAGGCGGGAGGGGTGGTCCGAAATGGCGGCGCCTGGCTCTGCCAGGCCTGTAAGCACTTCTTGCAGTGCGGGCAACTGCAAGAGGTGATGAGCTATTGCGTCCCGTAGCACAAATAGGGTCACCATGCCCAATGATGAAAATAAAAAACAAAACAACCCCCAACCTCCCCAAGAACATCAACGGAGCCGCCCTCGGGCAGCTCCACCAAAAAAATGGAGGTCCATTTTCCTTGTGCTTGCGCAGGGGATCCTCCATACTTCTTTAACCCGGAGAGGAGGCTTACTCCTCTCCTACGCCTACGGGTGTAGGGGACTCCCCCTCACCCCCTTCTCTGGGGGTGCTTTCGGGCACCTCCCTATCTCCAGCGGCAGTCCCTCCTTTGCTTTCTAAGGGGACTGCCAAGAAAGCCTGCAGGCAGCCCATTGCCGACCGCCCCTCGTGTAAGCGGCTCGGTAGGGCAAACCCCCTTAGGGGGGAGAGGCAAGCCAGGCCCCTTCGGTCGCTTCCCTCAAAAGACCTGCTGGCAAGAATATTAAACCTTGCCTGGGTCAAGGCCTGTGCCTCCCCACTAAAGACTCATGACGCTGCCAAGGGGACATGCGATGTCCTGGGAGGGGATGGCCAACTGGAGGCCCCTCCTGTGATAGACATGGTCCTTGAGGAAAACCAGCCTCAGACGGTAGAGCCTTCCATGGGGGGAAATCCGGGCTCGGCGCCAAGCACCGAACCCGAATCCGCCCCTATGCAAGGTCCTCCTCAAACGGCTGGGGTTTCTCAGGCAGTACAAGGAGGGGAGGGATCTCCTCCGGATGATGCCCATACGACCACCAGGACCTTCTCCATATCGGAGAAGCACCTGGCTGAGGCCGGGACATCTGGTCGGGGGGCTTCTACCGGCGGAGGTGAGAAGCGGGTTCATTCCCCGCCCTCCTCTCCTAAAAACAAAAAGAAGACTAAAAAGACTCGGGGCTCCTCTCCATCCGCGGAAGCTGCGGGGACGGATGGGTCTGCTGCCACTTTGGCAAGCGACCAAGCCAAGATCGGCACATCCGGCCCCTCTGCCCCCCTGGGTACGGAGCTACTGACCATGACAAAGACCAAAAGTGCACAGGGCAGAGCCTCGATGACATCGAGGCCCCTCATTCAGAGATTACCTGGCGTTTTCGAGCCCGCTGGCTTCAAACGCTTCCTCGTTATTCGCTCCACTGATGGCACCATGTTGTCCAAGGGCAACATGATCCATCAGAGGAGAGGATTAGCTATTGCAATTGGTAGAGAGCGGAAGGTGGTAGAGAGCGGAAGGTGACCCGTTTCTCGGACGGGAGCCTTCTGGCGAATCCCGCCGAGGCGGCCAAGATAAGTGCTCTTCGGACAATTCATGGCACCCCGGTGAGTGTGACGCTGCACGCTACCATGAAGTTTGTGAAAGGAGTAGTTTACGCGAGGAACTCGTTGACTACTCTATTGAGTACATCACCCTAGAGCTGGCCGACCATGGGGCGGTCAAGGTCGAACGTGTGATGAGAAAACAGGGATGGGCCTCGAGACCCACCCCGACACTCTTCGTCACGTTCGACTGTGACAAGCTCCCTGAGTCCGTGCGTGCCGGTTGGTACCGCTACCGCGTGAAGGCATTCGTGCTACTGCCGCGGCGTTGCTGTTACTGTCACCGCTTCGGCCATACGAATCGCTCATGTAGACGTGCAAAGTTGGGGTCACCCGAAGTCTGTGTAAATTGCTCCAAGGTCGCACACGATAAGTCCAAATCAAGTGTGTCAATTGCGGAGAGCCGCACCCTGCTACTTCGAAGCAATGTGGTGCATATCTCCTTGAGAAAGAAATCCTGGCCGTTCAGGCCCAGGATCGACTCTCATTCTGTGAGGTTAAGGACTTGGTCCTGTTGCGCCCGGCTCTGCCTGGGACGTCATATGCCTCAATAGTTAGAAAGCCACCCTCTGCTCCTGGCCCATCCAGGCCAACGAGCACGGTTGTTTCCGCGCCCATTCGGAGCCCTTCTGCGGGCTCTACCCAACTTGGACGCTCCTCTGGTAAAGCTGGCGGCAAAAATTGATCATACCCAGCCCCGGCTAAAACCAGGGATCCCACCTCTTCCCCCAGCGTGACCGTTTCCCGCAAGGCGAAACGGACACGCGCCTCCACCGAGTCGTTAGACTCACAGGAGGCAACACCCCTGCAGATGGTCGCTAGGCCATCTTCCGGGGTTCCTAAAGCTGTCCCCCGAAAGGAGGACAGCAACAAAGGAGCTTCGGCTCTTTCTTTCACGCCCCGAGGTGTGGCGGGTGGCTCGGAGACGGTGGATCCTCGAAAAGAGGGCCCCTCGCCTCCGAAGCTGCAACGCCCGCCAAAGGCGGAGGGATGAAAAGACTCGCATGGCGAGCCCAACCTCCCCCAATTATTCCTCGAAGGCGACAGCGCTTTGTCCGACCAAGAGCGCCCGGGGTTCTGCCCCCGGGAAGCGTCCGGCCATTCCCGTGGACTCCGGGCCAACTGGGAGGAGCTGCGGAGGCTCGTCTCGTCCCGTTCCCCGTTAGCTATTTTTTTTGCATGAGACCATGCTAGGCGCGTGCTCCCTGCCTGCCCTCCCGGGGTATAAGGGTCTTGCGACCCCACCACCGCGGGATGGCCGGGCTGGGGGATGCGCGGTTTACACCCGGCATGATGTCTCCCTTCTTCCTGTCTCTTTAGATACCTCCTTTCAGGCTGTGGCTGTGCAGCTGCACCTGGAAAAGATGTATACTATCATTTCTGCGTACATTCCACCGTCAGCTGACTTCGACGCGGGGGACTTCCGCCGCGTCGTGGCACGGTGCCGAGGCCCTATCTCTTGCTTGGAGATCTGAACGGCAGGCATCCTCTCTGGGGAGATTACTCCATAAATTCCAGGGGACAAGTCCTTCCCGATCTGATCGAAGAGCTTGAGATGGGTGTCCTAAACGTGGATGAGTTTACGCATCACTGTCCGAGAACCGCTTCATTTTCTTGCCTTGACCTATCTTTGTGCTCTTCGGATGCACAGCTAATTTTGATTGGGGGGTGGTCGATGACCTCCATGGTAGTGATCACTTTCCCATTGAAATATCATTTTCAGGGCAACTGCCGCCTGAGAGACCACCTCGGTGGTGCTTGGCGCGGGCGCGGTGGCCTGCATTTCAGGAAATTACTGAATTCTCTATCTCAGTCGAGGAGTTTACGTCGGTAGATGAGGCCGTTGAGTTCTTCTCCGGCAACCTCATCGCCGTGGGCCTGACTACTATTCCTAGGACGTCTGGCCGTTTTGCACGCCGACCACTCCCATGGTGGTCGGCCGAGCGTGAGACGGCCCTCAAACAGAAGCGTTATGCCTACATGCGCTATAAGCGCCGCCCCAACGATTTCACTGTGGCTGAATTTCGTCGGGCTAGGGCTAGGTTCCGGTTCTTTCGAAGCACGCCCGCCGCTCTTCTTGGCGGGCATACGTGTCTTCACTTAACGGGAAGACCCCATTAGCTGATGTGTGGAATCGAGTCAAAAGGATTCGGGGCAAGTTCTCGCAGGACCCCCCTCCCATTCTCCAGGAGAATGGGACCGCAATCTCGGACCCCTCGTCCGTGGCGGAATCCTTAGCGACCGCTTTTAACGCATTCTCTAGCCGTGATGCTGCTCCGCCAGCATTCAATGCACGTCGTGATGTCGCGGAAGGCCGCCGGCTGGACTTTACCTCCAGAGGCGGAGAACCGTTCAACGACAAGTTTACTGTGAGTGAGTTGCGTTCCGCTCTCGCTTCAAGCGCGGACACCGCCTATGGTCCGGACGATGTCCCGTACGCCATGCTTCGACATCTGGGTGAGCGAGGCATGGCATCTCTGTTAAATTTGTTCAACAGGATATGGGTGGAAGGTCTTCTCCCAGACTCCTGGCGAATTGCTACTGTGCTCGCATTTCGCAAACCGGGGAGAGATCACTCTACTCCGACCGGTTTCCGCCCAATCTCTCTAACCTCTTGCGTGTGCAAGTTAATGGAGAAATTGGTAAATGTTAGATTAGCCTTTTTCCTGGACAGCCGAGGCCATCTTTCTTCCGCAGAGTGCGGCTTCCGCAAGTTCCACTCCACGTCAGATGCTCTGCTCCAACTGGAAAATGCCGTCTGCGAGGCTTTCCTTCGTAGACAGCTCTACGCCACGGTGTTTTTTGATCTGGAGAAGGCCTATGATACCGCATGGCGATACGGTATCATGGAGATTCTCCACACGATGGGGGCGAGGGGACGCCTCCCAATTTTTATATCTGAATTTTTTGGGGGAGCCCTCTCCGGCCCGAAGGAGCAGGAAGAGGGTGTCCCGCGGGGAAGTGTCCTCAGTGTCACACTCTTTGCCCTGAGCATCTACGGCATCACCTCGGTGCTGCCGGAAGATGTTCTCGCTACGCTCTACGTGGACGACCTATCGATCTCTTTTGGCGTGGCCCAGATGCCAACTCTGGAGCGTCGACTCCAACAGGCATTGAACCGCGTCTCTCGCTATGCCGAAGCGCACAGGTTTCGGTTTTCTTTGGCCAAGACTAAGGTGGTGCACTTATGCCGCCATCTACGGCTTCACCCCGACCCAGATTTGTTTCTTAATGGGGTGCGCCTGGATGTGGTTGAGTCGCACCGTTTCCTTGGTCTTGTATTCGACCGACGCCTCACCTGGGAGGCTCATATTCGCAGCCTTAGGGTCTCTTGTACCCGCGCCATGGACATTCTCCGCTCCTTGACGTTCAGCGCTTGGGGCGCTGATATGGCTACTGCCTTACTTTTTTATCGATCGATGGTTCGCTCGAAGCTCGACTACGGATGCGAGTTTTATGCATCCGCAGCCGAGCGTTTATTGCGAAAGGTGGATTCGATCCACCACACCGGCCATCGCCTTGCGACCGGTGCCTTCCGCACTTCTCCCATTGAGAGCCTGTTGGTCGATGCTGGGGAGATGCCACTCGCTCTGCGCCGCGTGCAATGCATCGCTCGCCTGTACACGCGAGTCCGGCGTCTCCCTCAGTCGCCAACAGCTCTCACCGCATCCGCAGCTGATCTCGATGGTTCCCTTGCCGCCGAGAGACGCCAGTCATACCCTAAGCCCTTTGGGTTTAGGGTCTAGGAAACCCCTTCGAGAGGTAGATATAGCTCTCGGGCCGGTGGCGCCCCTTGTTCTGCCCAGGAAGCCACCCTGGAGGGTACCACATTTGTCTATTTGTCGCCACGCTTCTGCTCCCAAAGCTTGTACTGCGCCGGGAGTATTGCGTTCGACCTTTTTGGAGCACACATCGTGTCACGCTGGAACCGTGCCAGTGTATACCGATGGCTCCAATTCCGAAGAGGGGGTCGGCTTCCATGCTGTATCCCCTCTGTTTGAAGTCAGCGGGGCTGTACCAGGCGCTGCGTCTGTCTTCACGGCCGAGCTGGTGGCAATACACCACTCGGTACGGGAGATTACGCGACGTGCCTGGTTCGGAGACCGGATTGTGATCTATATCGACTCACAAAGCGCCCTGAGTGCTCTCGGGGCATTGGAATCTCCGCATCCCCTGGTTCGCGATATCCGTGACGCCACGGTTTTGGCGAGCCGGGCAGATGTCGAGATTATCTTCTGCTGGGTTCCTGGACATGTAGGAATTGCGGGGAATGAGCGTGCCAAATAGTCCGCGAGGACTCTGCGACCGGACCAGCGGTTTGCTCTTCCTCACGCTGACTACATGGCAGGAATACGGGCAGCTCTTCGGACTGCTTGGCAAAGAAGATGGGAGACGTTCGAAGGGAACTTAAAGTCGCGTGCCATTGCGCCGTGACTGTTCCCATGGACCTATCCCCCAATTCCGCGGCGGCTTCAGGTTGCTCTCTGTCGTCTCCGAATCGGACACACTCGTGTGACGTATCGCTATTTGATGAAGCGCTCGCCTGCGCCCTATTGCCATGACTGCGTTGTCCCCCAGACTGTTCGGCGAATTCTTGTCGAATGTCCCAGTCTGGGTGATCTTCGTCCACGATACCTGTCCCGGTACCGGGATGGGCGGGGTTGCTACCGCCTGTTCCTTGTACTCAACCGAGTGCGTGCACATTGACTGGTGGACTTTTGGGGGGAGGCCAGCCTTCTCCCTTACATTTAACTAGGTTTAATCGCTGTTTTTGTTATTGTTTTGTTATTGTTATTATTATTTCTTTTTATTGTTGTTTCCTGTTCAATTTTTCAAAGTAGCCTAGAACTAGGCTGTTTGTTTACGGCGACTTATGCCTAAGTCAGCAGTCTCTAGATAGCCCCTTAATTAATAATAAAATAACCAAAAAAAATCAGTCCGCCACAGAGTGGGCACATGAGAAGAGTATTGGCAACGGAAGGACCAAAGGCAGAACGTCAGAGTAGATGGCAGGAGGAGGCGCCTGCGCTAACGGGACTTAGCGTCCCGTCCGGCCTCAGCTTAGCCTCTTCTTTCAGACAGACTGTATTTCTCCCCTACAACCTCTCCCACAACCTTCCCAGTCAACTATCCCGGATCGTGGCCTAGGGGGGAGGGGAGAATGTTCCCTAACACCGTTCCTTCTTTTTTTTTACGCCGTGTCCAAGGTGGAGTCCACATGCCGAGGGACTGCTAAGCCACCAGGCAGGAAGGGTGGTCCTGAATGGCACACCAGGCTCTGCTAAGCCTGTAAGCACCCCCTGCAGGGCGGCTTATTGCGAATTTACCCTTTTCCATCCAAGTGGCCGCACGAAAAATGGAGGGCCCTACTCCCCTGTGCTTGCGCAGGGGACCCTACGGGTGTATGAGACTCCCGCTCACCCCCTTCTCCCCCGTAATGGGCGTGGTGATATGCCATCCTGGCCGCCGTGCTGACGGGATCCAGGGCTCCGTCCGGCCCCAGCTTAGCCTATCTTCCTTCCTTCAGATAGCCTGTATTTCTCCCCTACAACCTCTCCCACAACTTTCTCTGGTCACCCCATATGGAGCGCGGCGATTTGCCATCTTGGTCGCCGTGCTGACGGGATCCAGCGCTCCATCCGGCCCCAGCTTTGCCTCTTCCTTCCTTCAGATAGCCTGTATTTCTCCCCTACTTCGTCGCTTTCATACAACCTCTCCCTCAACTTTCTATGGTCAGCCTCTAATTTCACAGGGTACATGCTGACCGTATTATCGGGGCTGAGGGGGGAGGGGACAACGTTCCCTAACCCCTGAGTTCCGGTTCGGGATGTTTTTTTTTATCAACCTTCTTCATTCCGACCCATACCTTCCTCACATCCCTTTTCCTTTGCTCTTCACACTATCAATTTTACGCCGCGGTCAAGGTGGAGCCGCCATGCCGATGGACTGCCAGGCCACTAGGCCGGAGGGGTGGTCCTGAATGGCGTCAGGATCACCTGCGAGAGGTGATGAGCGATTGCATCCTGTAGAAAATACAGGGTCACCATGCCCATGAATGAACACCAACCCCCCCCCCCCCAAATCTCTTCCCATTTCCTCTTGTACATCGACGGAGCCGCCCTCGAGAAGCTCCAAAGAAAAAATGGAGGTCTTCATCCTGTGCTTGCACAGGGGACCCTCCATATTTCTTTAACCGGAGAGGAGGTTTACTCCTCCTACGCCTGCGGGTGTAGGGGACCCCCTCACTCCCTTCTCTTGAGGTGCTTTCGGGCACCTCCCTGCTTCCAGCGGTAGTCCCTCCTTTTCTTTCCAAGGGGACTGCCAAGAAAGCCAGCAGGCAGTGTTGCCGGGCCGAAAATCTCGACTAACCCCAATCGATCCAACCCGCTTCCTACACTAATCCGGACGTGAGAAATCGAAGGAGAATGAAACAGGTTGTATGTACAGTCCTTTACTAACAGAAAAAATACAATAATATTTAAAATGATATTTACAATCAAAAATAAATAAGTCCTACTTAGAAATATTATTGATTGATCCTAAGAACAATTAAAAATAATCAACTAACCCAAATAAAATTGGGACTCTACAGTCAATGAATAACAGAAAAAAATGGCCTCACGTGGTACAACAGAAATCTTGTATTGAAAACTAGCGCCTCCGAGCTTGGACTGAGATAACTGACCTGTTACAGTTGTGTGGCTATTTTAAGCCCTCCTTCCTCAAAGCTAAACTATTTTACATTCTCAAGTAAGACAGAGCACGGCCTGGAACCTTTGTCCTATACTAGTGGCCTTAGGCTTTGATAATATTCTATCGTTATAGTTAGCTTCTACTACAAGGGTAAATTTACAAGTGCTGGTCCTTTTTATCTTTCCAAATTATGGCGCCTGGAAAGAAAAACCATCTTATAATAACATGCTAATGAATTAAAAAAAAAAAAACAGCAAACAAACAAACCCTTTCCCATTCACACACACAGTGTTTCTTACAGAGAGAGGGAGAGGGTATTTGAGAAAAGGGGTGGGAGAATGGCCCCTTTTACACAAACTCACATTCGCTCCACCACACCCCTCCTTCCTTAAGCCATTCGACCACAGTCACTCACAATACACTCAATCCTTACTCACAGTACCTTTTATACTCAATCGCACCCTTCTGCACCCATTCACACTCGTCTACTGGTCCCTGGCTACGCGTAGCAATCAGTCGGGGTTGTTCATCAGTCGTCCTGTCTCTCTGATCATCCCTATTGATGATCTAGTCAACCATACTCTTTGCCCTCATTACCAGTTCCCCCATCTCACGACAGAACTCTTTCATACTCTTCCGTTCAGAACCTTCACTCTTCATACCCCCATTTATAAGCTCCTCACTCACAGCTCTCATCCAACTCAAGGTACACTCTTGCGAAACAGAGGGGTCACTCACATCCCCTGTATTCTCAACAGGCATACCAGAAACCCCTTCGACTGGTTCCCACCAGAAACCTGAAAAATCAGCTACATAATTTACTACATCAAACTCACCCCTACTATTACCATTCATAAAACCCGAAAAATCAGCCACACTAGGTTCATTCTGCCCAAACACAGTATCATTCATACTGTTCCCAAAATCAGGCACAGGCAGCTCACTCACTCGTCTACTTATACCAGCTAAATCACTCACCTGTTCACGCAAAAACTCAATCTCCCTTTCAAGATCCCCCATACCAGAAAGACTCTGCTCGGACTTACTTTCATTCGTACTTGCATTCTTCCTTTCACTCTTCTTTTGTACGCTTTCTACTCGAGACTAAGACTAGCTCTCTCCCAGACAGATCCATACTATCACATTCAATCTCATTATCATGCACTTTACCTCTCTCTCTACACAGTTCATACACTGGATGACTCACCAGGTAGTCAGGAGGTTCTCTCCATCTCCTTAACTGACTGATGAGCCCGCACTCTCTCAGTCATACCGTCATTCAAACTCTCTAAAAAATACGTCACCCCATTTTCCCAAACTCACAACTCTATAAGGTCCATCAAAACTTCTCACTCATCTTTGACACATTCAACCTACCCTTCACTTCTTTCACCTTCAATACTTTTGTCCTAATTCAAATGGACGGAACTTTTCATGTGCCTCACGCCATACACTCTGCTCACTTTCACTCAAACGAAACCTATCTTTCACTCGCCTTTCAAAATTCATCACAAACTGACATGGGGATATTCCAGTTGCACTATGCACAGTCAAATTATACGCCCACAACACTCTTCCCAGACTTCATCCCAGTCTTTCACTGTCATACTCATCATTCTCAAAATCTCACACAAGGTTCTTATAGTACGTTCAGCCAATCCATTTGAAGACGGTACATACGGAGTTCTCACATGCTCCACACCATTCTCTCTCAACATTTGATCAAACACTTCTCCTATAAATTCAGGCCCACTATCACTCAGACATCTTCTAGGCTTCCATACACACAGGAAAAAACAACTGCTCAACCACACGCGCAACAATCGCTCTCCTTTTATCTCTCACAGGCGCTGCATACACAAACTTACTTTTATGATCAACCATCACAACCATACCAACATTCCCAGCACTCGTACGCGGCAAAGACACACACTCAATCACTACCAATTCAAACGGTTCTTTCGCATCAACTTTCAACATCGGTGGTTTCACTTGCACACCTTGCACCTTTCGCTTCTGACACCTTTCACACGTAGTTGCAACATCATTCACAACAGTTCTCAGAAACGGATGGAACACACGCTCCTTCATACACTCCCACAGCTTAAACTTACCCATATGCCCATAATTATCATGCACAACCTTCACCAGACCAATCATACCAACCAAGGACATCACAGGTACATACATATCATCATCACCCTTCACATGCCTCACAAAATATACAACATCCATACAAACAACAAAATCCTTAGCATACCTTTTAAAATCACTTAAACACTCAGGCCATTCATTCAAATCAACACTCGTCATTACACACCTCTTCAACTCACTAACAAAAGGACACATCTCTTGCATCTCTAGAATATCATCATCACTTAAAATCTCATTCTTATCTCATTCTGGCGAATCCCGCCGAGGCGGCCAAGATAAGTGCTCTTCGGACAATTCATGGCACCCCGGTGAGTTTGATGCCGCATTCTACCATGAACTTTGTGAAAGGAGTAGTTTATGCGAGGGAACTCTTTGACTAGTCCATAGATGACATCATCACCTTAGAGCTGGCCGACCATGGGGCGGTCAAGGTCGAACGTGTGATTAGAAAACAGGAAGGGGCCTCGAGACCCACCCTTACACTCTTCGTCACATTCGACTGTGACAAGCTCCCTGAGTCGGTGCCTGCCGGTTAGTACCGCTACCATTTGCCATCCTGGCCGCCGTGCTGACGAGATCCAGCGCTCCGTCCGGCCCTAGCTTAGGCTCTCTTCCTTCCTTCAGATAGACTGTATTTCTCCCCTACTTCGTCGCTTTTCATACAACCTCTCCCACAACTTTCTCTGGTCAGCCTCTAATTTCACAGGGTAGATGCTAACCTTCTTCTCAGCCAACCGTCCCGGATCGGGGCTGAGGGGGAAGGGGACAACGTTCCCTAGCTCCTGAGATCCGGTTCGGGATGTTTTTTTTTTTAACAACCTGCTTCATCCCGACCCATACCTTCCTCAAATCCCTTTTCATTTGCTCTTCACACTATCAATTTTACGCCGCGCTCAAGGTGGAGCCACCATGCTGATGGACTGCCAGGCCACCAGGCGGGAGGGGTGGTCCTGAATGGCGGCACTTGGCTCTGCCAGGCCCTTAAGCACCTCTTGCAGTGCGGGCAACTGCGAGAGGTGATGATTTATTGCTTCCCGTGAAAAAAATAGGGTCACCATGCCCATGTATGAATAAGCAAAAAAACCCCAACCCTCAACTTTCCCTATTCCATCGACGGAGCCGCCCTCGGGCAGCTCCACGAAAAAAAATGGAGGTCTCCCTCCCTGTGCTTGCGCAGGGAACCCTCGATATTTCTTTAACCGGAGAGGAGGCTTAGTCCTCTCTTACGCCTACGGGTGTATGGGACTCCCCCTCACCCCCTTCTCTGGAGGTGCTTTCGGGCACCTCCCTGCTTCAGCGGCAGTCCCTCCTTTTCTTTACAAGGGGACTGCCAAGAAAGGCAGCCCATAGCCAACCGCTCCCCATCGAAGCAGCTCGGTATGGCAAACCTTCTTAGGGGGGGGATAGGGAAGTCAGACCCCTTTGGTCGCTTCCCTCAAAAGAGACTGCTGGCAAGAATATAAAACCTTGCCGGGGTCAAGGTCTGTGCCTCCTCATACAAGGCTGGTGACGCTGCCAAGGTTTCCTGCGATGTCCTGTGAGGGATGGCCAACTGGAGGCCCCTCATGTGATAGACATGGTCCTTGAGGAAACCCAGCCTCAGACGGTAGGGCCTTCCATGGGGCAAAATCCGGGCTCGGCGCCAAGCACCGAACCCGAATCCGCCCCTATGCAAGGTCCTCCTCAAACGGCTGGGGTCTCCGAGGCAGTACAAGAGGGGAGGGATCTCCTCCAACCGGTGCCACTGCGACCACCAGGACCTTGTCCATTTCGGAAAAGGACCCTGCTGAGGCCGGTCTATCTGGCCTAGAGGCTTCTGCCGGTGGAGGTGAAAAGCGGGTTCATTCCCCGCCCTCTCCTAAATAGAAGAATAAAAAGGCCTATCCCCCAATTCTGCGACGGCTTCCGGTCGCTTTCTGTCGTCTCCGAATCGGGCACACGTGTGACGCATCTCTATTGTGACGACTGCGTCGTCCTCCAGACTGTTCGGCACATTCTTGTCGAATGTCCCAGTCTTAGTGATCTTCGCGCACGATACTTGTCCCGGTCCCGCGATGGGCGGGGTCGCTACCGCCTGTCCCGTGTACTCGGGACGAATTCGTCCACATTGACTTGTTGACTTTTGGGGGAGACCGGCTTCTCTCCTTTATTTAAGTAGTTTTTGTTGTTATTCTTTTCTTTGTAGGTTGCACGCTCGTGCGCCGGGGTGAGGGGGACCTCCCCCCGACACCGGAGATGGCTTCCTAATTGTTAAGTTTTTCCCATTTTTATCATTGTTATTCTTATTTTAAATTAGCCTAGTGCTAGGCTGTCGTGATTTCGGCGACTTATGCCCAAGTCGGCCCACGCCAGATGAGTTCCTAAAAAAAAAAAAAAAAATTATCTTAAAGTAGCTGTGATAGAACGGTCTGAGGCCGCTTAAATTCAGCCCCTATCACATGGTTAGAAACATTGCGACCCACGTGCATCTGCGAGAGCAAGCAGGGCGCCTTATCGCCACGCGAGTCAATATTTAACCAAGAAGGTCATTCCCCCCCCGTCCCCGTTTCGCCTCCATTCATCGATCTCCTCAGATTGAGTTAGGCTTATGCGCAGATAAGGTATGTTCCAAGGCGCGGCTGGGGCAGTCCCTCGAAGCCCCCACTCCATTGTCCCCTACGCCAAGGGGATGGCTTCGACTACTTATACATTAGCATTTTCCAATAAGAGCAGATCAGATCCAGATTATTTTTGCGAGATATCACGCCGATCCGGTCTCACCTTGTGCACCAGGGGCCCTCTACCTCGAGATCCACTGTTTTTGTCCAGAAGAGGACAATATCCCTTGAGTGCCAAGGTTCGAGCCTTCAAGACGCCAAGTCCACAAGGCCCCCCCTCCTGTTGTTCAGAAAGAGACGAACGTTAGAACAGCCATTGTTCTTTGAGCCCGTTGACAAGAGACGGTTCTCACCCTCCTCCCCTGTTGTTCAGAAAGAGAACAACGTTAGAACAGCCATTGTTCTTCAAGAAACGGTTCTCATTCCCAAGACGTCACGTCAGGATAATTTAATCCCCCTCCTTCGGCTGGAACTCGCCAGCGGACCGAAGAGTCCTTCGCGTCGCCTTCCTCTGCATAACAATTTTTATTTACTTAAGCTGAGCATTACCTTTAATTATCTAACCTTTCGTCAACCCTACCCTGTGCTTTAAATGGTTTAGCGAACCATTCCACCCCCTTTAATTTTTATTTGTTTACCTTTTTGAATCCCCCCAAATCTTAATCCTCAGATTAGTCAGATATTCCCACGACCCTTTCCATTCTCCGTTTATGTAAACATTTTCCGTTTTGTGTGTTGTTGATAGTTTAATTAATAAAACTATTTTATTAATGATAACCATATTATTATCCTTGAGCCCAGTTCCACTTCTTAAGCATATTGGAGATAAATAACCTCGGTCAATCAGATTTACCCCGCACTCGAAATATGATTGAATCATTCCCTCAACGAATATTTATATATGGTATATCGTCGAGAGTCTATTCTACGACAGTAGCCTAGTCATATGCCAGTTTTTAATACGGCGACTAATGCCCAAGTAGGCAGTCGCCAGATGACCCCTTTAAAGAAAAAAAAACCCCGGTTTGCGAAGATCAAGCACACTAGCGATTCGCAAGGAGTCTGGGAGGATACCCTCTGTCCAGATCCTGTTGAATAAATCAAAGAAGAAGAGCCATGCCTCGCTACCCTCTTTTTATATTTTACGATCCTATCTGGCGACTGTCTAATTGAGCATAAGTCGCCGTACTCACTACACCCTATGACTAGGAAATATTAAAAAAAAAACCAAAAGATCATAGACTAAAAGCAAAAAAAATAACAGGAAGGAAGCGCGCTCCAGCGTCTGGAGAAGCCTCACCTCTCGCTAGCGTGCTTTCTTGTCAGTTCCTTGAGGAAGTAAAGGGGGAGTCGCTCAAAGGCCACTCCAGAGAAGGGGGTGAGTCCCCTGCACCCAAAGGCATTTGAGAAGTAAGCCTCCTTTCCGGTATAAGAAGTTTGGAGGATACCCTGCCAAAGCACAAGAGAGGGGGGGGGGGATTTTATATTCGTTTTGTTTTTTTTCTAATTCATGGCCATGGTGACCCTGGTATTTTCGCGGGATGCAAAGATCACCTTACGCAGTAACCCGCTGTGCGAGGGGCGTATACGGGGCGGGAAGGACCAGCTGCCGCCATTTGAGGCCACTCCACTTTAGGCTGAGCGTAAAGTCGATAGACTGTAAGATGTGTGGGTGAAGCAGGTTGTTACCCCTTCCCCCCACTCCGAAGTTCAGGAGTGAGGGGCATTGTCCCCTCAACCCAATCTGGGTTGGTAGTGTGAGAGGAAGGTGGTGGTAGATGTCTACCCTGTCAGTCTAACGACGCGGTGAAGGTTTAAGGAAAAAACAACGTGGCAGCCGCCTAATCTTAATGGATTCTTAATAGCAGCACTGTAAAACGGGATCGCCCGAAAAAAATCAGAAAAATAGCGAAAAAGCAAAGGATTAGAAGAAAACAGTACAACACACAGAGGCGCACACATAAATTACAGGTATATAGTACACATTGTAAAAACAAGGGTGGCTAGGGCAATAAACAAATGACATGCGCCAGCCGCAGGGGTGTGCACAGGCTAAAATATAAAACAATAAATAACACAAAAATGGCTAAATTTATAAAAGGGATAAAGCGCCACTTCGAGATAGAAATGTAAGGAAGGAGGACGACCGAAGGGAGTCCTCTGTTAAAATAAAGCGAGCTAAGTCGAGCAGGGAAGGCGACGCCAGAAAAGGTAGGAAAGGAAGAATTTCGAAGAGAAGCAAGGCGGGGACAAACTACTAAAATGTGAGCCACAGACAGCTCGCCATCACAAAAGGTGACAACCAGGGGCAACTCTGCATCCATCAGAAACTAAATAGCCATGGGTGAGTCGCGTGTGCCCAATTCGCAACCTACCAAGACCGGAGTCTGAGAGCTAGAGGACCAGGAACGGACAGAGCGTTTAATAGGGGACAGCTTAGAAGGAGGGAACGAAACAAAGCCGTACGATCTGATTACGGGGTAGGAATCCCTAAATGGCAGAGGGCCTACATCCGGCATCCTAACAGAACGCCACCCTGTAACGGGAGGCATTTCTAACCAGCCAGGAGGAATCGGTAAAACCATAGAGTGTGGACGTAAAAGAACGAACCGCCCCCTCCAAATCAGGCCGGGGATCGCTAAAAAAAATTTGAAGAATTGATAGATAAAATCAAATTAAAAGTCAAAAGAATGGCTGTCAACTCTGTGGTAAAAACGGATGCTACAGTAGGGAGGGCGGACCGAAGAGACTCCGTAGAGGACACCACCGCCCCAGTACCGAGGTTCGACTTCGAACCGTCAGTATAGATGGAATACTGGTGAGCATGAGAACACGCATGTTCAAGAAACGCACTTTAATAGACGATGGTCGGTACACTCTCTCTAAATACCAAAAAGCGGTACAGACCTCAGGAGGGTGAACGCTTCAAAGAACTGGCGGGAATGGGAGGGCCAACACCCCAGAAACACCCAGGCAGGTGAGATGTTTCCCAACCCGGAGCCCCAGAGGTCGGGTAGAGAGGGCTGCCGATCAAAAGATGCCGAAGAGGACGGGGCAAAAGACACTCGTTGACTGGATGAAGGGTATTACTGAACACGAAACGGATCGTAGGCCTACCTGCAGCCGGTGATATCGCAAGAGAAGCCCGCCACCCTCACAAAGAGGCTAGGGATAGGCGAGGTACGAAAGGCTCAACTACTAAGACGGGCCCAAGCGAACGAACAGAGTCGAGTATCTTCAAGGGTGAATGAGACGCTGAAGAATACACCTGACAACCGTAGTCCAGCCGGGATTAGACCAGTGCCGAATATCACCAAGGTGCGCCTATCACCACCCCGAGTGGTGTGGGATAAAACCCTAAACAAATCCATAGCCTTCGAACAGGACGTTCTCAAGCGACGCAAATATGGTACCAAAGTGAGCTTGCTATCAAGCGTTAAACCCAAGAACTTAAAAACTGGGACATATTCAATCGCCGTGCCAGCCAAAAAGATGGGAGGGGGACCAAGGACAGCACGACCCCGATACATTGCACGGCCTTCGTTTTGGTGACCGAAAAACGGAAATCCTTTGAGTCAGCACGACCCGACACGGCATCAATTGCCAGCTGTAATCGACGGGCAGAAGAACGCAAGCGGGGAGATGAACTAAACAACGCCATCAAGAGGGAAGCCAAAACCCCCTCCGGAATAGTGGACACAAAACTATTAATGGGTTTTAGGTAAGTTACCAGTGGGTTGCTGCCCAATCCAAGTGGACTCTATATGGCAGCTAGGGGAAAACGAGGCAAATCATCTATAAAAGGTAGAGGAAACCACTTTGTGACAAAAATTTTAAAAACGATGGGTTAAAAGATTCCTCCGCCAATATGAATCGAAGACGGGTGTGTTGAGGAATAGTTAAAAGGGTCGGGAAACGGGACAACCGGAAAATGGCGAAATGGCTACAATCCAATATAAGGTGGGCAACCGATTGGTCCCCACCGCAAAAACGACAGCAAGGGCTGATAGGGACACCACCCGAAACAAGATGGCCGTGGGTAAGTCTCGTGTGGCCAATGCGAACTCGGAAAAGGGCCACCTATGACGACTCTAGGGCCAAGAGCGAATTGAAATTTTAATTTTGTATATTTTGGATGATGAACAGTCATCTCATTCATTCTGCCACAGTTGAAAAATATACTTTCTTATTGAAGGAAAGTAGTCCCTAAAAGGCAGAGCCGAGTTCTCAGGGAACACAGAATGTGCCGAGCCGATCAGCCTTCTCGTTGCCCAGGAACCCAGCAAAAAATAATTCTATATCGGGATGCATTTTGGATCAGCCAGTTGCAAATTTCTGTGACTAGGGGATGGGGCACATTAACTGATCTAATTGACTGTAAGACACTCCTTGAGTCGGAAAAAATGACAAAATCACTAAAAGGATTGCTGAAAGTTTAGCGATAAAAATGGATGCTGCTGGCGGCAAATATAGAGTTAGGAATTCTCCTGGGTAGATGGCTGCGGCGCCCATGCCACCGTCCGACTTAAGAGCCACCCGTGTATAGTGGGCAGCATTGTTTGTGGGAGATCGAATGCTCTAAAAACAGGCTCTTAATGATGCGAGGGTCCATGGAGGACTTCTCCAGGCTCCACATATTGGTACATACTGTGGGGAGAGGAGCACGCCAACTAGGGGTCAGTAAGGATGGAAGGGTAAGGACCCTTGGAGCACCCAGGTTAGAGAGATGATCTATGCGAAGGTTCAAAGGGCGGGGTAAAGATGGCAACTTATCATATGCCGCCGTTGATTCAGCAGCATACAAGCATCTGTAGACCCCCGATACAGGGGCTTGCTGTACTCGGCAGAGGTATCGCATGCAGATTTGAAGTCTATGGTAGGGCAAAGGGAGTACCCCACTCTCGCAGTAAAGGCTGTTGACAGGAGAAGTACGGAAGGCTCCACTAGAAAGGCGAACTCCAAGGTTTCGAATGGGGTTTAGCATTTTAAGGGCTGAAGGGGAAGCCGATGAGTAAATTTGACAGCCATAATCCAATTTGGATTGAACGAGGGCTGTGTATAATGTCCACAATGTTTGTCGGTCACTGCCCCACGAAGTGTGTGAGAGGACTTTCAAAATGTCTAGAGCCCGCAGACAGCCTGTTCGAAGTCGGCGTAGGTGTGGTAACCAGGATAACTTTGGATCGAGAGTTACGCCAAGGAACCGAAACTCGGAGACAAACTCTATATCTTCGCCTTGTAGGGAGATAGATAGCGGAACAAGAACCCCTCTGACTCGGTGGAAATACATTGCTTTGGTTTTGGTCGTGGAAAAGCGGAATCCCTTATGTTGTGCCCTTTTTGATACAGCATCGACCGCCAGTTGTAGCCGACGGGCTTCTGATGGAAGGCGAGGTGAGGAACAGTATAGTGCTAAATCATCGACAAACAGAGTTGCCGAAACAACTTCTGGGAGAGACGAAATAATATCATTGATGGCAATTATAAAACATAAGACACTTAAAACACTGCCCTGAGGAACTCCCTCCTCTTTGGGTTGCAGGTCAAAGTATGCGTCTCCAACACGTACCTTGAAGGATCGAGATGCTAAAAAACTTTGAATAAGTGACAGTAAAAGGCCTCTCATCCACCAGACGTATAGCTGCTTCAAGATGTCATATCTCAATGTTGTGTCGTAGGCTTTCTCAATATCGAAAAATATGGCCAGGATTCGGTGCTTTAATGAGAAAGCTTTCCGGACCGATCCCTCGAAACGTACTAGTAGGTCAAGGGTACTATGACCTTTGCGGAAGCCACATTGAAATGGAGAGAAAAGGTGAGTGATTTCTAGGAACCAGTTCAGGCGCTCCAATATAATTTTTTCCACAACTTACTCAAACAGATGGTGAGAGCTATAGGGCGGTAGTGATCTGCATCCAACCCGTCCCTGCCCGGTTTGACAAAGGGAAGGATGATCCCAATGCGCCATGATGAGGGGTAAAAACCGTTCACCCATATAAGGTACAAATCAAGTAAGAAGAGAGTAGAATGTGGATGTAGGTGCCGAATCATATTGAAATGGATCTCATCAAGGCCAGGGAAAGTAGATCTGTAAAGGGACAAAGCGCTATGAAGCTCATGGATGCTGAATAGAGCGTTATACGGAAGGTTAGATTTTGTTGTGAAGTTGAGAGAATGAGACTCTTCCTTTGATTTGTAGGATAGAAAAGCCTTATCGTAACGGCTGACACTGCTCATGGCGCGGAAATGGTCAGCGAAAGCATTGCTGACCGCCAGGCCGTCATTTTCTAAGGAACCGTCTAAGTTGAGTGTGGGGGTATGATGATTAGCATAACGGCCCCTGATCTTATTAATCCTCTTCCAGATCTTAGCGGTTGGCGTCATAGAGGCAATTGATGAAACTTAACGGCGCCATGAATTTCGGCGAGCCTGACGAAGGGTTCTTTAGCGAAGCGCACGAGTTCGGTTTCGGTCTACCTTGTTGCACAAAGTTCGGTTCTTTCGCAATCGGGCAAGGGCTAACTTGTAATTTTTAATAGCTGTTGCACACGTCGAGGTCCACCAGGGCACGGTTGAGCGGCCCGTGGCAGGTCGCCTCCGTGGGATGGTGTGTGTTGCTGCATTATAGATAGTCGATGTAAAGTATTCTACTGTGTGTCCACTCAATTGAAGGTCCCCAATGATGCATTTGTGAAGGACACCTCTCGGAAACCTTCCCAATCTGCATGACCTAAGTCCCACTTAAGGGGTATGGTTGTATGCGGGCTAACTTGAAGGACCGATAAGACAATAGGGAAGTGGTCACTCCCATGGAGATCGTCAAGAATTGATCATCAAAATTCCGTGAAGCAATCTGGGGAACAAACAGACAGCTCCATACAGCTAAAAGAGTCCATCTGGACATAAGAGGTAAAATCGCCAGTATTTAAAACACAAAGAAAGTCGGGTAATAAAAGAGACTCTAAAACACTGCCTTTGGCATTTCGAGTGATGTCAGCCCAGTATGTCATCCTAGTAATAAGAATGGGGAGGGCAACTGGTCTATAACTTCTAAAAGGTCGGGTCTTGACAATGATAAACAAGGGGGTAGGTAAATAGAGCAAACGGTAAAAAGCTTTGTAACAAAAACCCTCACGGCAACAGCTTGGAGGGTAGTATGTAGGGAGATGGGAGAAACAGTGGGATGAAGATACCATGATTGACCCCCCCCCCCATGAGAGGGGCTTCCAGCAGGAGCAATAGAGTTGAAAGTGAGAAAACTGGGTACCAGCAGAAAGGGCCGTATACCCAGTTTATTTTCCTGAAGACAAATAACAGCGGGGTGGATAGCCGTCTAAAGAATTTTGAGTTCTTCCCACTTTGGAAGAACGTCTTGACAATTCCATTGTAAAATGGAAGATACTATGTGTGACGATTATATACCACTGTGGATATCTTTTTATCTTTTGAGGCCGATATTGTATTTGAGGTTCGTCCCAAAGAGCTTGGGAGACGGAGAGCTGATTTTGAGGAGCCTGTTTTTGCAGTGGGAGAGATCCTAGATAGAGCAGTAAGGGTATTTTTTTCGTAGGTTTTGGAGAGCCGACCGAGGCCCTTGATTGCAATTCGGGCTCACAACCCGGCAGAAAAGGAAGATCAAGAGGAGACTTTCGGCTGGTAGATCCGGATTCATGGGTCGAGGGCACTTTCGGTATCTGGGCAGTTGGTCCAACCGCCGCGATTGGTGATGTTGAAGTACCAACTGCTTCCTCGGATCATGAGTTGAAGAGTGAGCGGAACGAACAGGTGATCTGAGCGAGGTGTGTAGAACTGGGTGTATACCTGCCATCGTTTGGATCAGGATGGGGCCTAAGTCCTGTGAAGGGCAGGGCGGACTTAATGTCATAGAATGTTCAGCCATAGGAGATGAGTCCATTGAAGATTCTCGGGGTTCGGCCGAGTCAGCTACAGAGGCTGCCCGTTTATTGGTGGTCGATGACCCAGGTGAGGAATCCTTCATCTTACCACTGGGCTTTGGGTCTTGGGGCCGGGTGGATGAACCTTCACTGGTCAATGTTGAGGATTCTTTCAAATAGCGTCTGATGTCTTCAAGTGTCTCACCCTGAGCGTCTCTCCCAGCTAGAGCTGCTGAAGATGGGGGCTACATTGGTCATCTCGGTGTGAGGGCGATGCTTCGACTGCATATTCTGAATGTTTTCGATGCTGCGAGTAGATCTAGGGTGAAGTGCTTCAGGCTGGTCTGAACTCGCGCGTGATGGTCGGTTTCGTCCAGCGTCACATAAAATGTCAGAGAAGAGCCGGCCGAGTGGCGAGGTTTGTGCTCGGGCACGCTGGTGGCCCTCTCATATCTAGACGTAGGGAGTCGCGCAATTTTTTTTTTTTTTTTAAGAGCTCATCTGGCGACTGCCTACTTGGGCATTAGTCGCTGTATTAAAACTAGCCTAGTTCTAGGCTACTTTAAAATAAAATTAAAGAGAAAAAAATACAACACCCCAAAAGGGGGAAAGGAAGCAAGCTGGTGCGTCGGGAAGAGGTCCCCCCGGCGCAGGAGCGTGCAACTAAAGGAAAAAAACAAACAAAAAAAATCAAATGCAAAAAAACAAACAAAAAAAACAAAAAACAAACAAACCTTGCTTAAATAATAGGCAGAAGGCCGGCCTCCCCCAAGAAGTCAACAAGTCCACAAGTCAATGTGCACGAATCTGAACCGAGCACATGGGACAGGCGGTAGCGACCCCGCTCATCCCGGTACTGGGACAGGTATCGTGCGCGAAGATCACCCAGACTGGGACATTCGATAAGAATGTGCCGAACAGTCTGGGGGACGACGCAGTCGTTGCAATAGGGCGCAGGCGAGCGCTCCATCAAATAGCGATGCGTCACACGAGTGTGGCCGATTCGGAGACGACAGAAAGCAACCTGAAGCCGCCGCGGCATTGGGGGATAGGGCCATGGAAACAGTCGCGGCGCAATGGCACGCAACTTTAAGTTCCCTTCGACCGTCTCCCATCTTCTTTGCCAAGCAGTCCGAAGAGCTGCCCGTATTCCTGATATGTAGTCAGTGTGAGGAAGAGCGAAACGCTGGTCCGGTCGCAGAGTCCTCGCGGACTCTTTAGCGCCCTCATCGGCGCGCTCATTCCCCGCAATTCCTACATATCCAGGAACCCAGCAGAAGATAATCTCGACATCTGCCCGGCTCGCCAAAACCGTGGCGTCACGGATATCGCGAACCAGGGGATGCGGAGATTCCAATGCCCCGAGAGCACTCAGGGCACTTTGTGAGTCGCTATAGATCACGATCCGGTCTCCGAACCGGGCACGTCGGGGGGAGTCGCGCAAAGCGAGCACTTCCTTTTCATATATAAATATAGAGCAGAGTTTTGACGCAGCACTGTGGGTACCTCCGAAGTTGACACAGTGGGGTGTTTTGGTGTATTTGGGGCCATGGTAGTCAGAGCTACAATTCACGCAGGAGCGAGGGTGCCGACAGGCACGGCCAACATGTCCAAATTGATTGCGATTGAAGCAGCGTCTGGGTAGTTTGATGTTGGGACTTACCGGGGCACGAAAGTACCCAGCTTTAATATGCTGCGGCAGTTCTTGCCGTTCAAATGTTAAAATCAGTGTTGCGGTTGGGACTTAAGTTGAGCCTAATGTTTTAGTTACTCTGTGTACGTGTGTGACACGTTGGGTACTGAGCTTACTCTGAAGGTGGGGGAAGGGGGGTCGTAGTCCTTTAGTTCGTTTGAACGGACGACACCTTTGACAAAATTCAGACGCAGATGGGGCGAGACAGTTATTAGAATTTCAGCTATCAAAGATAGATTTCGCACAAAGGTTGTGTTGAGAGTGGGATGGCACCTCGACTACGACATCACCACTTCCTCTTGACCTCATCGGGCGGGGTTCACCACAGCGAGACTCGAAAGATTCATTGATGTCAAACACCGACTTTTGCAAGTGGAATGTCGGATGATGAATTCATGACAAGAAAGCGAGGATAATCAAGATCTGGCTCTACTTCGTTGGAATAGGGGTCCAACAAGCGAGGGAAGGCTGAAAGGGGAGCTAAGGAACGTTTGGCACGAGGAACCCTTACGAGAAGGGGAGGTTTTTTGGTTTATGGCTAGCCATTGCAAACAGAAAAAAAACTTTGCATTCTCCCTTGGGGCTCCCCACCATGGAGGCCTACAAGGGCCCGGCACTACTGCAACTATAGAATCAGGATAGGAGCGGATGCCAACTTCTCTTTGAGTTTGCTGAAGCTGTGAGTTGAAAGTGGCGTCCACTCGAGTCGTTCGGGGGCCCAGCTTCTTTAATAGCTCGCAGAAGGGGGCCGAGGCATTTGCAAAGTTGGATATGAAGCGATGATAGAACGATGCAGAGTCTATGGAGGATCGCAGCTGCTTTTTATTAGTGAGCAAAGGCATGTCCACGATGGCCCGGATATTTTCTTGCTGGGAGGCTAATCGATTATTCCCGATATGGAAGCCGAGGTAATGGATAGTGCCAAAAACGAAGTGGCACTTGCCTGGCCCAATTGTCAAGTTGTGTTCCCTGAGTCGATACAGAAGGGCTTGAAAGGTGGTTAAGTGTTGATTCTAATCTTCAGTGGCAACATAAACATTATCGAAATAGGTGACGTTGGTTAAGCCTTCTAAAATCCTCATCATCATCCGGTTATAATTGATGCAAGCCGTTACCAGACCGAAAGGGAGCCTCGGAACTGCATAAGGCCCTTCTCGGTGGAGGAAAGCAATAAATTTCTTCACTTTCTCCATCAAGGGGATCTGATAATAGGCCTTGCATAAATCCAACTCGGAGATGAACTTGGCCTTCTTAAAAAGGTTGAGGTTCTGATCTATGGTGGGGATTGGTTGGGCATCGAATACGGTAACCGAATTTAGTTTTCTAATATCGATGCACATTCGATAAGAACCATGGGCATATTCAACTCGACTCTGAAGGTTCGATGATCTGCAACCTTAGAAGTTTGTTCAATTCATTATTGAATGCTTCCCGGAGGTGTATAGGCATAGGGCAGGGTTTGGTACAGATGGGTTCCAGGGTGGTTAGCTGTATATTGTGCTCAAAGTGGGTAGCACAACCAGGGATCTCGGTGATGAAGTCATCAAAACAACCCAGGAGCGCTTGCAGTTGATTCTCTTGACGAGATGGTAACTGGTCGCATAACTTAATTTTCGCATATTGGGGAATTATTAATGTCGGGCTTGACATGCAACGGGTATTCCTTGTCTTGCTTCACGCAGGCGACTTGGATTACGCAAAAAAAGGTCCAGGGGTAGCCAGATTCCATAGGGGATTCTTCTTCGATTGCAACTATCTGGTTGATGCTCGCGCGCTGGTAGTACCGTTTGAGCATATTAATATGGAAGAGCTTTCTTCCCGAGGGAGTTTCAATAAGGTAATCGACGGGGCCACGCTTCTCGACTATGTGGTAGGGGCCTTTCCACTGTCTCAACAATTTGTTGTTGTCCGTGGGGAGGAGAAGCAAAACTTCTGGGTTAAATTTCCTTTCTTTGGACTTGCAATCTAAGTATGTTTTCTACTTCTCAAAATTGACGTCGGCGTTCTGTAACGCAATTTCGGCGCACATTTCCATCATCTTTCTTAAATTCAGTAGGTAAAAATAAGAGATATGGATATTTTGATCCAATTTCTGATTGGAATAAATTTCCTTTAGGATACTCAGGGGACCTCTGACGTTTCTACCATATAAAAGTTTGAAGGGGGCGAAACCTAATGTAAAGTACGATAGGGCATTTCACGGTAGGCAAAGAGGGCTACCGGAAGGAAGCGGTGCCATTCAGTGGGTTGATCTGCATACAACTTCCTGAGAATCGCCTTGAGGCTTTCATTTAGCCTTTCGTACATTCCATTCCCACTCGGGTGAAAAGGAGTGGTAAACAGGGGCTTGATCATCAATAATTTACCAACATACTCCATTAATTCGGAGGTGAATTGACGACCACGATCCGAGAGTATTTCTTTGGGTAGGCCCACGCGGGAAAAATGGAAATAAGGGCTTCGGCGCAGGAGATGCTATGAATTTTCTTGAGGTGTACGGCCTCTGAAAATCGAGTGGCAAAGTCGACCAGCGTTAAAACGTACTATGACGTTCGCTGGACGGGGGTGGATCGGGCCGATTAGGTCGATAGCTACTCGGGAGAAGGGTCCAGAGATTAGTGGTCCCTTCTGCAAGGGCGCAGGTCTGACTTGTCCTTTTATGGCAGTATTTTGGCAAATGTCGCACGAACGACAATATCGAAGAATTTCGTTGGTCGCGCTTTTCCAATAAAACTATTCGTGTGACTAAAATAACAAGCAAATAGGCTATTGTGAGCCGTCTGCAGGATTGGAAGGATGTGGGAACAGGGTACACATAGTGTGCGGGACTCTGTGCACACTCGATAGAGGAAGTCGTCCCTGGCGAGGAAGGGAATCACCTTATTCCCTCTGACGGTTTCATGGGTTTTATTCTGGGCTTTGGTCAACCGGGGATGAAGAGATTCACATTCCCTCTGGCTTTTGGCGAAGATATGGGGCATTACACTCTGGAATTCGAGAGCACACGGGTATTCCAGAGGTGTAGGGGCTTTCAGTTCCTTCTTCGCGCGGGAACGGGTAGTAACGGATTGATCCACGGGGCGGGAAGAAACCCGGGGGGACTGACCAATTAAGACGGAGCAAAACTTGATGGGCGCTGCCACGACTTCAGCCCAAACAGTAAAATACGCGCATTCAATGTAGCAGCGAACAATGTGGAATTTATTGGCGCGCCACGAGTGATCATACATTAGGGCAAACTTATCGTGGTCCGAAGACACAGGAGGAAGTAGTACATCAGATACAACAATGCACGTGCACCCTGTATCACGGACGAGGGTGGAGATTCGGCACCCATTCACGGCTCCAGTTTCAAATTAGAAGGCCACAGGGGTACTTTTATCAAACAAAAGTTCACCTGTTGGGCACCCATATTTGGCGGGTTCGAACAAGAGGGGGATTCATTTTGCGACAATGGAGGCGTAGGAGTGGCACTAACCTAATGTACCTGGTGAGAAGGAGGGGTGCTTCTAAACTACGAATTTTGAGGGTAGTTAGATTTCACGTGGCCAGGAACTCCACATGAATAGCACACGATGGTCCTCCTGGGGAACGATGAAGCAGGGGGATTGGGAGAAAAGGGCTTAACATCAGTGGTCTGACGAGAAGAGGGGTTTGGTTTTGGCAAGCACAGTCACATTCACGAACTTATTCCCATTATTAGGATAAATTTGTTCTTGCTGATTTTAGATTTAGGAGATGGGGGTTCTGATTTCTTCTCTTCCTTCGGATAGCAGTTGTGGCTAGTCGCGTAGACGTCTGCCTCCTCGATGCATTCCTTTAGAGTATGGCACCTCCGGTCCTTCACAAAGGATCTGATTTCCAAAGGAAGCGGCGCAAGAAATTGGTCCTTGAGGACGAAATCGACCAGGGCGTCGTATTCATGAGGCACCTTGGACCCGTCAATCCTAAAATTAAAATAACGCTGTAGGGAGTAGCCAAGCTATAAGAAAATCTGGTTAGGTTGATTTTTTTTTTTTTAGAGGGCTATCTGGCGACAGCCAACTTAGGCATAAGTCGCCGTAAACAAACAGCCTAGTTCTAGGCTACTTTGAAAAATTAAAAAAGAAAACAACAATAAGAAGAAATAACAATTAGGAAGCAATAACAATAACAAAACTATAACAAAAACAACAACTAAACCTAATTAAATGAAAGGTAGAAGGCCGGCCTCCCTTCAAAAGTCAACAAGTCCACCAGTCGAATGTGCACGCACTCGTCCCGAGTACAAAGGACAGGCAGTAGCGACGCCGGTGTCGCAATAAGGCGCAGGTGAGCGCTCCATCAAATAGCGATGCGTCACACGAGTGTGTCCGATTTGGAGACGACAGAAAGCGACCTGAAGCCGCCGCGGCATTGGGGGATAGGTCCATGGGAACAGTCGCGGCGCAATGGCACGCAACTTTAAGTTCCCTTCGACCGTCTCCCATCTTCTTTGCCAAGCAGTCCGAAGAGCTGCCCGTATTCCTGCCATGTAGTCGGTGTGAGGAAGAGCGAAACGCTGGTCCAACGCAGAGTCCTCGCGGACTCTTTGGCGTCCCCATAGGCGCGCTCATTCTCCGCAATTCCTACATGTCCAGGAACCCAGCAGAACATAATCTCAACACCTGCCCGGCTCGCCAAAACCGTGGCTTCACGGATATCGCGAACCAGGGGATGCGGAGATTCCAATGCCCCGTGAGCACTCAGGGCGCTTTGTGAGTCGCTATAGATCACAATCCGGTCTCCGAACAGGGCACGTCACCTAATCTCCCGTACCGAGGTGTGTATTGCCACCAGCTCGGCCGTGAAGACAGACGCAGCGCCTGGCAAAGCCCCGCTGACTTCAAACAGAGGGGATACGGCGTGGAAGCCGACCCCCTCTTGGGACTTGGAGCCATCCGTATACACTGGCACGGTTCCAGCCTGACACGAGGTGTGCTCCAAAAATGTCGAACGTAATACCCCCGTCGCCGTACAAGCTTTGGGAGCAGAGGCGTGGCGACAAATAGCCAAATGTAGTACCCTCCAGGGTGGCGTCCTGGACAGATCTAGGGGTGCCACCGGCCCGAGAGCTATATCTAACTCTCGAAGGAGTTTCCTGGCCCTAAACCCAAAGGGCATCGGCGGCATAGGCACCATCGAGATCAGCTGCGGATGCAGTGAAAGCTGTTGGCGACTGAGGGAGGCGCCGGGCTCGCGCGTACAGGCGAGTGATGCACTGCACGCGGCGCAGAGCGAGTGGCATCTCCCCAGCATCGACCAACAGGCTCTCAATGGGGGAAGTGCGGAAGGCACCGGTCGCAAGGCGAAGGCCGGTGTGGTGGATCGAATCAACCTTCCGCAATAAACGCTCGGCTGCATATGCATAAAACTCGCATCCGTAGTCGAGCTTCGAACAAACAAAGGATCGATAAAAAAGTAAGGTAGTAGCCCTATCAGCGCCCCAAGCGCTGAACGTCACGGAACGGAGAATGTCCATGGCGCGGGTACAAGAGACCCTAAGGCTGCGAATATGAGCCTCCCAGGTGAGGCATCGGTCGAATACAAGACCAAGGGCACGGTGCAATTCCACCACAGCCAGGCGTACCCCCTTAAGAAACAAATCTGGGTCTTGGTGGAGCCGTGGATGGCGGCAGAAGTGCACCGCCTTAGTCTTGTCCAAAGAAAACCCAAACCTGTGTGCTTCGGCATAGCGTGAGACGCGGTTCAATGCCTGTTGGAGTCGACGCTCCAGAGTTAGCATCTGGGCCGCGCCAAAAGAGATCGAAAGGTCGTCCACGTAGAGCGTAGCGAGAACATCTTCCGGCAGCACCGAGGTGATGCCGTTGATGCTCAGGGCAAAGAGTGTGACACTGAGGACACTTTTCTGCGGGACACCCTCTTCCTGCTCCTTTGGGCCGGAGAGGGCTCCCTACACCAGTACGCGGAATCGACAATCTCGCAAAAATTTAGATATAAACATAGGAGGCGTCCCATCGCCACTATCATGTGCAGAGTCTCCATGATACCGTATCTCCATGCGGTATCATAGGCTTTCTCCAGATCGAAAAACACCGTGGCGTAGTGCTGTCTACGAAGGAAAGTCTCGCAGACGGCATTTTCCAGTCGGAGCAGAGCACCCGACGTAGAGGGGAACTTGCGGAAGCCGCACTGTGCAGAAGACAGATGGCCTCCGCTGTCCAGGAAAAAGGCTAGTCTAACATTTACCAATTTCTCCATCAACTTGCACACGCAAGAGGTTAGAGAGATTGAGCGGAAACCGGTCGGAGTAGAGTGATCTCTCCCCGGTTAGCGAAAGGCGAGCACAGTAGCGATTCGGCAGGAGTCTGGGAGAAGACTCTCCACCCAGATCCTGTTGAACAAATCTAACAGAAAGGCCATGCCTCGCTCACCCAGATGTCGAAGCATGGCGTACGGGACATCGTCCGGACCATTGGTGGTGTCCGCGCACGAAGCAAGAGAGGAGCGCAACTCACTCACAGTAAACCTGTCGTTTAAGGGTTCTCCACCTCTGGAGGTAAAGTCCAGCCGGCGGCCTTCCGCGACATCACGACGTGCATTGAATTCTGGCGGAGCAGCATTCCAGCTAGAGAATGCGGAAAAAGCAGTCGCTAGGGAATCCACCACGGACGCGGGGTCCGAGATTGCGGTCCCATTCTCCTGGTGAACGGGAGGGAAGGGCCTGCGAAAACTTGCCCCAAATCCTTTTGACTCGCTTCCACACCTCTGCTAAGTGAAGAAACGTATGCCCGCCAAGAAGAGCGGCGGGCGTGCTTCGAAATCTACCGGAACCTAGCCCTAGCCCGACGAAATTCAGCGACAGTGAAATAGTTCAGGCGGCGCTTATAGCGCATGTAGGCATAACGCTTTTGTTTGAGGGCCGTATCGCACTCGGCCGACCACCATGGGAGTGGTCGGCGTGCAAAACGGCTAGACGTCCTAGGAATAGTATTCAGGCCCATGGCGATGAGGTTGCCGGAGAAGAACTCAAAGGCCTCATCTACCGACCTAAACTCGTCGACTGAGATAGAGAATTCAGTTATTTCCTGAAATGCAGGCCACCACGCCCGCGCCAAGCACCACCGAGGTGGGCTCTCAGGCGGCAGTTGCCATGAAAATGATATTTGAATGGGAAAGTGATCACTACCATGGAGGTCATTGACCACCCCCCAATCAAAATCAGGCTGTGCATCCGAAGAGCACAAAGATAGGTCAAGGCAAGAAAATGAAGCGGTTCTCGGACAGTGATGCGTAAACTCATCCACGTTTAGGACACCCATCTCTAGCTCTTCGATCATATCGGTATGGACTTGTTCCCTGGGATTTATTGAGTAATCTCCCCAGAGAGGATGGCTGCCGTTTAGATCTCTAAGCAAGAGAAAAGGCCTCGGCAAACGTGCCACGACGCGGCGGAAGTCTCCCGCGTCGAAGCCAGCTGACGGTGGAATGTACGCAGAAATGATAGTATACCTCCTATCCAGGTGCAGCTGCACAGCCATTGCTTGAAAGGATGTTTTTTAAGAGAAAGGAAGAAGGGAGACATCATGCCCGGGGTAAACCGCGCATCCCCCAGCCCGGCCATCCCGTAGTGGTGGGGTCACAAGACCCTTATACCCCGGGAGGGAGGGTAAATGGCACGCGCCTAGCATGGTCTCCTGCAAAAAGATAGCTAACGGGAAACAGGACGAGACGAGCGTCCGCAGCTCCTCCCAGTTGGCTCGTAGTCCACGTCAATTCAATTGAAGGAATATGCCCTCCAGCGCTAGTTCAGAGGAGACGTGGGGGCCCTCCTCGAACAGAAGACCCTCACGGAAATGGCCGTACGCTTTCCGGAGGCAGAACCCCAGGCGCTGTTGGCCGGACAAAGCACTGAAGGCGCTGTCGCCTTCGAGGACTTATTGGGGGAGGTTGGGCTCGCCATGCGTGTCTTTTCCTCCCTCCGCCCCGAAACCTTAGGCGGGCGTTGCGGCTTCGGAGGCGGGGGGGGCCCTCTTTTCGAGGAACCACCGTCTCCGAGCCACTCGCCACCCCTCTAGGCGTGGGCGAAGGAGCTGAAACTCCTTTGTTGCTGTCCTCCTTTCGGGGGACAGCTTTAGGAACCATGGAAGATGGCCTGGCGAACAGCTTCAGGGGTGTTGCCTCCTGTGAGTCTAACGACTCGGTGGAGGCGCGTGGCCGTTTCGCCTTACGGGAAACGGTCACGCTGGGGGAAGAAGGGGGAGCCCTGGTTTTAGCCGAGGGTGGGTATGAACCCTTTTTGCCTCCAGCTTTACCAGGGAAGCGCCCGGGTTGATTAGAGCCCACAGAAGGGCTCCGAATGGGCGCGGAAACAACCGTGTTCGTTGGCCTGGATGGGCCAGGAGCAGAGGGTGCTTTCCTAACTATTGAGGCATATTACGTCTCAGGCAGAGCCGGGCAGGCCAGGACCAAGTCCGTAGCCTCGGGGAATGAGATTCGATCCTCGGCCTGAACGGCCACGATTTCTTTCTTAAGGAGATATGCACCACATTGCTTCGAAGAAGCGGGGTGCGGCTCTCCGCAATTGACACACTTGGCCACACATGATTAGACTGATCGTGTGTGGCCTTGGAGCAATTTACACAGACTTTGGTTGACCCCGACTTTGCACGTCTATATTAGCGATTCGTATGGCGGTGACAGTAATAGCACCGCCGCGAAAGTGGCACGAATGCCTTCACGCGGTAGCGGCACTAACCAGCACGCACCGACTCAGGGAGCTTGTCACAGTCGAACGTGTCGGAGAGTGTCGGGGTGGGTCTCTAGGCCCCTCCCTGTTTTCTAATCACACGTTCGACCTTGACCGCCCCATGGTCGGCCAGCTCTAAGGTGATGTCCTCAATGGAGTAGTCAACGAGTTCCCTTGCATAAACTACTCCTTTCACAAAGTTCACGGTAGAGTACGCCGTCACACCTACCGGGGTGCCATGAAGTATCCGAAGAGCACTTATCTAGGCCGCTTCAGCGGGATTCGCCGCATTCTCCAGAAGGCTCCCGTACGAGAAACGGGTCACCTTCGGCTTTCTACTAATTGCACTAGCTAATCCTCTCCTCTGATGGATCATGTTACCCTTGGCCAACATGGTGCCATCAGTGGAGCGAATAACGAGGAAGCGTTTGAAGCCAGCGGGCTCGAAAACGCCAGGTAACCTTTGAATCAGGGGCCCCGATGTCATCGAGGCTCCGCCCTGTGCATTCTTTGTGTTAGTCTTAGTCAGGGGCTCCGCCTATGGGGGGGCAGATGGGCCGGATGTGCCGATCTTGGCTTGGTCGCTTGCCAAAGTGGCAGCAGACCCATCGATCCCCGCAGCCCCCGCAGATGGAGAGGATCCACGAGTCTTTTTTGTCTTTCTAGTCTTTTTCTTTTTCGGAGAGAAGGGCGGGGAATGAACCCGCTTCTCACCTCCGCCGTAAGGAGCCCCCAGGCCAGATGGACCGGCCTCAGCCAGGTCCTTCTCCGAAATGGAGAAGGTCCTGGTGGTCGCAGGGGCACCGGTCAGACGAGATCCCCCCCCCTCCTTGTACTGCCTCCGAGGCCGCAGCCGTTTGTGGAGGACCTTGCATAGGGGCGGATTCGGGTTCGGTGCTGGGCGCTGAGCCCGGATTCCCCCCCCACATGGAAGGCCCTATCGTCTGAGGCTGGGTTTTCTCAAAGACCATGTCTATCACAGGAGGGGCTTGCAGTTGGCCATCCCCTTCCAGGACATCGCAGGTCCCCTTGGCCGCGTCACCAGTCTTTTTTGGGGAGACACAGGCCTTGACCCCGGCAAGGTTTAAAATTCTTGCCAGCAGGTCTTTTGAGGGAAACGACCGAAGTGGCCTGGCTTCAGTCTCATCCTAAGGGGGTTTGCCCTACAAAGCCGCTTCGATGTGGAGTGGCTGGATAAGGGCTGCCTGCTGGCTTTCTTGGCAGTCCCTTTGGAAAGAAAAGAGGGGACTGCCGCTGGAAAGAGCAAGGTGCCCGAAAGCACCCCTAGAGAAGGGGGTGAAGGGGAGTCCCCTACACCCGTAGGCGAAGGAGTGGAGTGAGTCTCCTCTCCGGTTAGAGACATATGGAGAGTCCCCTGCGCAAGCACAGGGAGGGGGGACCTCCATTTTTTTGGTGGAGCTGCCCGAGGGCGGCTCCGTTGATGTTACAGGGGAAGTTGGGTTTTTTTTTTCATCATTGGGCATGGTGACCCTATTTGTATCACGGGACGCAATCGCGAATCACCTCTCGCAGTAGTCCGCACTGCAAGACGTGCTTATAGGCCCGGCAGAGCCAGGCGCCGCCATTTGGGAACAACCCTCCCGCCTGGTGGCCTGGCAGTACATCGGCATGGTGGCTTCACCTTGGACACGGCGTTAATAAGATAGATTGTGCAGAGGAGAGGAAAAGGGATGTGAGGAACGTATGGGTGGGGATGAAGCAGGCTGTTAAAAACCAACCCTCCAGACCGGAGCTCATGGGTTAGGGAACATTGTGGTCTTCCCCCTCAGCCCCGATACGGGACGGTTGGCTGAGAAGAAGGTCAGCATCTACCCTGTGAAATTAGAGGCTGACCAGAGAAAGTTGAGGGGGAGGTTGTATGAAAAGCAAGGAAACAAGTGTTTTGAAGGAAGGAGAAGAGGCTAAGCTGGGGTCGGACGGGGTGCCGAGTCCCGTCAGCACGGTGGCCAGGATGGCAAATCCCTGCGCCCCTTACGGGGCTGGTTAGGTTGAATGTGACAAGGCCTAAATTTAGCTCGATAGAAATACGGGGCATGTAAGAGGCAAGCAACTCTGCTTTTAACGATGAGTAATCAATTCTTGCCTCTGATGGAAGGGAGTCAAAAATATCTCTGAGTCGTGAGCTCAACAGGGGCAATAGTTGTGCTACGCCGTCCGTCTTGATGTCCTACTGGTTCACCTCGAAGATCTTCTCGAAGTGGGTGAGATAAGACCCGAAGTCTTCGCCTTCTTTAAAGACGGGGAGTTTTATGGTCACAGACTGTGTTGCGTCTAGTCTAACACTCGAGGAGTTTAAGGAGAGCGTTTCGCTCCTCGTTCTGCTCATCTCTAATTCGTGAGAGCGAATTATCTCTCTTTCTTCTCGTTCCTTTTCTTCTTTTCTTTCTTCTCGTTCCCTTTCCTTTTCTCTTTCTTCTCTGTCTCTTCTTTCTTCTTCTTGAATGTAGGCCATCAAATCTTTTCCACTGAGTCCAAGTGACTTACCTTGGGCCTTAAAAAAAATCAAACGAGGACATGCTTACTGGTTTACGCGATGGGCACAGCAACAAGGATTAAATTAACGCACGACAACGAGTAAGGCGGAATTATGGGTTCCTTCCCGCACGAACGGGAAGTGCGAATGGTTTTGCTAACCAACGAACACACGAACAACAAAGGAGGGGTGGGGGGCACTCGCGAGAGAGCGTTTGCGGTCGAGATTTCATTGTAATTGAGACGAGAGTTACAGCACTCCTAGCACAACGATACAAAGAATACTACTATTTTTCTATACCTTCAACGTACGGCACGAAATGAGGCCTCGGAGAGGGGGGGGGGCAACGATTCAATTCCGCGGGGGAATAAAATTAATAGTTAAGCACGGTCACTCGACAATCAATTCCTCCCCAAAATAAATGGGAACGGGAACGAATACACTTCTCAAATAGGTATGCAATTGTTATTTCTCACCTTTTAAACTCCAGAACCGGAACCAAGATTATCCAACAATTAACAATTTTAAATAGGGTTAACTAATAGATTGATCAAATTTCAATCAATTAATTGACCAAGATTAACCCCATAAACTTGATACCAGATTAATATAGATGTCGTAGAATAGGGTCAAGTTAACCCTTTCTGCTATCTGAGTGCGTGAGAAGTTTACAATATAAGCAGGGTGCAAATTAACTGAAAGTAAGTTGGTCAATAGTCGACTATCTTGGAGTTCCGGGATAACAGAAAAACGGGTACAAAAATAACTACTAATATGCAATTCAGTATTATTTTACAAGGTTAAAAGGAGTTTTAGAATGAGCTATACATATACTAGATTTACACGGGTCTCCGCAGCGAAGGGGGGCGATGAGACGAGGTGAGGACGGTCACCGCACAAACAAACTGACAATATTGACCGAGCGCAGACGAAAAGGGTCGCCCAGGTGTCTGTTGTCTCTCTTTCTATTGAAGGGCGAGGCGGCGCGTATCCTCCTCTCTCTCTCTCTCTCTCTCTCTCTCTCTCTCTCTCTCTCTCTCTCTCTCTCTCTCTCTCTCTCTTTGTGACCTCTGACACACGGCCTGTCTCGATTGTGAGTGCCACGGAGTTAGAGGGTGATGGGGCTCGATTAGTAACCGCGCAGCTGTACAAGGCTTCATATTTCTTTAATACGTTCTTGCAACTGGGCGGTAGATGCTGGAAGTCATTAATAATTCACTAGTCAACAATGATTTTGCTACTTGGGTATTAGCTTGTGATTTATACTAATTTGAGTATGCTGATTCCGAATCTGTAATTAGAATTGTTCTAGCACGTAAGGTTCATGAGTTACACACATACTCTTTAGTTACACATTTAGGCTGTGTTATTTGGGCTGCCGTAGTGAGAGGATGTGCTGTTTGTGTTTAGTTCCTACGTTACACTCCTGCTTTATCATGTCAAATTTTGCCATTATAGTAGTGGTGTTGAAACGGTATTTACATACAGTGATTAATTGCATTTTTCTTTCAGATTTATCTCTCAATTAATTTGTAAATGAAATAAGATTGTACAAAAGTATATAACAGGATATATAAAACCTAAGTTGAAAACATGAATCAGCGAAGAGAGCTTGTGTGGACCTTGGACTTTTCGAGCTATGTCAGAGGGGGTACCTCTTCTGGGTACCCCTGGTAGGGCTTCCCTTGTCGATTTGGTCGGAAACGAGGTTCCAGACTAAGTGCGTCATTCCTTCCTTTTTATACTCTATCCCTCTCCTTTTTTACTTTTATCCTATCTCCCACTCATACAAAAAGAAAAAAACAACAACAAAAGAAACCTACTCCTATCGTGTCACTCTTTCCCTTTCTTCCTCTATCTACCTATAAGGACCTGGCAGCTACCTCATGCGTCAGAAGAGAGGCTTTGGAACCTCTATAAACAACGCCAATCGAAGCTCACTGGTTGCGAGAGAATAGGACTAGAGGTGTCCTAGGCACTGGGGCACGATGAATGGGATGAGGGTAGTGCGCCGTTAACCCCTTCCCTGGCGCGTAATTATTGACCGTTCCCAGTGCCCGTTGACGGGTGCTTATGGTAGCATTGGTCCGAGGTGACGGCCCTTTGTTCTCATGTTGGTTGCCAGGCCAATAAAAAGCCTTTGGTTGAGTTCCTTGGTGTGGCGGGATATCCATTGAACGCTACTCCAAAATCCTGGCCGTTGTAAAGGGAACTAGTAGTAGTTTAGTAAGGGGCGTGCTTCGTTGTTGTTCACCTGGTGACAAATCGAGGGCCCCTTCGGAGACCGTCAGTGCTGCTTGGTTGGGAGCCACGGCACGCGGAGGTTTGAAGACTCGGTCGGACGAACAGCAGCACATGGAGCGTGCCTTCTGAAAGATCCGAAACCTCTGTGATCGATAGGCGGGAGCGACTCACGCGGAGAGAACTGACAAACCCCCCTTTTTTATCATTGATTGGTCACGAGTTTTCAGAGAGAGAGAAAGCGCTCAAAATGACAGGCAAAAAAAGACCCGTTCGTCTCAAATACAACTGTGCAATATGCCAGTTAGAAAAGTGGTACGTTGACTTTCCGGAGGGCTGCTACTCAAAATGCAGCCCTGAAAGTATCTGCACTACTTGCATATTGACGCGAGAGGTGGAGAAATTAAAAGACCTCTATAGAGCCTCAGAGGAGAGAGCTAAGTCCTTGGGGGAAAGTTGGAGAAGCTCGAAGCCCTTAACGTAGCTCAGGTTCGATGCCTAGAAGAGGCGCCGCCCACTGACGTGTCGGAATCCCCTGGTAACCAAGCGGATATTCCGGCATCATCTGAGGCTAAGCTAGCTGAGGCGAGAGAAAAGGAGAAAAAGAAGAAAGGAGAAAAAGAAGAAAGGAGAAACGAAGAAAAAAAAAGAATAAAGTTGATACAAAAGTAGAACCAAAAATAGAAGAAAAACAGATAAAGAAGAAGAAAAAGAAAGATGAGAATGTGGAGAGTAAAGAGGAAAAGGGGAGGCCTCTTCCACAAGGGAAGACCCCGTCTTCAGAGACCAAGTGTCCGAAGGTCACCCTCATTGGTGACTCGCAAACACGGGATTTGCAGCCGCTGCTAGCGGCCCGCCTTCGCACTAGCGTGAAGGTAAGCTGCCTGTCAGGACGGGGTAATCACAACATCAGAGTAGAGGCAGAGAAAGCTCGGATTTCTGAGAATTCAGTTGTTGCTCTGATGTTGAGCGGCAACGACCTCTACCTCAGAGGGATAAGGTTGGCCTCAGTGGTAAGACCATCCAAACGGTGATGGGAGCCGTGGACGACATAGGGCTTAAAACCCGCAAACGTGTGGGTGGTTGAGATGCTTCCGTGAAGAGGTCCATCCCGAACGACTCACGAAAGAAACGTCGCAGTGAACAGAAGGTTGGCGGATCTCTGCACGGCAGAAGGAGTCTTCTTCGTGGACCCCTATCTTACCTTTATCGGTAGAGACGACCTCTACCAAAGGGACGGGGTACATCTCTCCTCTAAAGGGAAGGCCTTTCTCGCCAACCTAATTCAAGATGTCGTAGAACGCACCCAAAGGAACGTTAGAAACAGAGCGAAAGCGGACGTGCACCAGCATGCCCGTGTCACTCCTGCAACGACCTTCTTGGAGGTCATCAAAAAGGGTGTGACCACGAAAACAGAGAAGCCGGGAAACGGAAGAGCGTAGGGAGTCCTACACTAGAAGACTCCCTCAAAGTTCTTCTGTTCAATGCGAGGTCAAACAGGAATAAGTTTCTTGAGCTCCGTCGCCTCGTAGTAACAGAGGAACCCGAGATGGTGGCCATAACGGAGTCGTGGATAAAAACCTCAAGCCGAGATTTTGAAGGTGAATTCACGATTCCCGGTTACCAGCTCTTCCTGAAAGATAGGCCAAACAGAGAGGGTGGCGGTGTGATGTTGTATGTCAAGGATACTCTCATCTCGACGGATTGTAACATCGTATCCGACCATGAACTACTAGGTGTTGACCTAGAGATAGGTCCTGCCAAATACAGGACCCTGGTGCTTTATAGACCTCCTGCCCAACTCGTTGAAAGGACAGATCTGTACCAGCTACTAGGAGAACTTGTCGAAGACAGAGTGTGTATCGTCATGGGTGATTTCAACACACAAGTTGACTGGGAAACCGGAGAACCCTGTAGCGAGAACGCACTACGGCTGGAGTTCGCGAACAACGAGTTCCTCACTCAATGGGTGAGAGAGCCAACGAGAGGAAACAATATCCTCGACTTGGTTTTCACCTCTGAGGATGACATCGTTGAGGACCTCTCTGTTGGCGAAGAGCTCGGTGGCAGTGACCACCGACTAATTAGATTTGTAGTCAAAGTTCCGAAGGCAGGGCCAGCAACTAGTAAATCGAAGAAACTCGATTTGAAAAGAGCAGACTTTGCGGGTCTTCGTGCTGGACTGACTGACGCGAGGCTAGAAGTGTGCGATGTTGTTGAAGACTCGTGGAACAGTTTCAAAACCACATTCATGAGTCTTCAATCGCGTTTCATCCCTCTGAAATGTCCCCGTCGGTCTTCTGTTCAACCAGAGTGGTTTAATCGAGAAATCGGCCAACTGCTTAGGAAGAAGGGAACTGTGTACCGACAATCGAAGATCTCGGGTGACTTTGACGAGTGCCGGAGGCTAGCCAGGAGAGCGAAGTCCAGCATAAGGGCGGCTAAGCGTTCTGGGGAACTCCAAGTGGCGAGACTCTGTAAAGAGAATCCCAAGGAGTTTTTCGGATATGTGAACAGCCGTAAACCAATCCGTCGAACGATTGGCCCTTTGGGAAATGAGGAGGGGGCATTAAAGCACTTAGATGCAGAAAATGCTAGCCTCCTCAACGACTACTTCTCTTCAGTGTTTACTGAAGAGTGTGGTCCCATCCCCCAGCCAATGGATTCCTACTCGGGGAAAAAGCTGGAGGATATGGATTTCACATAAGTTACCTGGCCCGGATGGCTTTCTACCTAAGGTGTGGAAAGAAGTGCGTGATCAAGTGTCACGACACCTGAGCGCAATCTTTAACATGTCAATCCGGACCGAATGCGTTCCTAGAGACTGGCGTGAAGTGGAGGTGACTCCTATCTTCAAGAAAGGAGACCGTAGCCAACCGTCGAACTACCGACCTATCAGTCTGACTTCGATAGTCGGTAAACTCATGGAAAGCATGATGGTAGACAAAATGACTTCGCATTTAGAGTCAAACCTGCTACTGAGGAGTTCCCAGCACGGCTTTCGAAGGCAACGGTCATGCCTGACCAACCTTGTGGAATTCTTCCACTTCGTGTTCAGTGAGCACGATCGGGACAAGGCAGTGGATGTGGTCTACTTAGACTTTGAGAAAGCCTTTGATAAGGTACCACACCACCGCCTTCTCCGGAAAGTGAGAGCGCTGGGCATAGACGGAAAAGTAGCAGGCTGGATCGAGAACTGGCTAAGTGGCAGACGGCAACGGGCGGTGGTGAATGGACAGGCTTCTGAGTGGGTGCCCGTTATTATCAGGGTGCCTCAAGGTTCTGTCCTGGGACCACTACTATTCATCATCTACGTCAACGACATGGACGGTGACATGGTTACCAAGATTTCCAAATTTGCCCGCGATACCAAGCTTGATATGAACGTTGCAAAGGATGGAAATACTGCCCGCCTGCAGAAAGATCTTGGGAAGATTGGGAAGTGGTCAGACACGTGGCAAATGCCTTTTGACGTGGGAAAATGCAAAATAATGCATATCGGCCACAGAAACTCCCAATCTCATTATATCCTTAAGGGCACTGCTCTTGAATCGAGTGACACTGAAAAGGACTTGGGTGTAACTATCACTAGCGGCCTCAAGTTTTCGAAACAGTGCATTGAGGCAGAGAAGAAAGCCCAAAGGATGTTAGGCTACATAAAGCGCCAGTTTGGATACCGTAACAAGGAGATAGTACTTTGTCTGTACAACTCCCTGGTTCGACTGCACCTGGAGTATGCCGTACAATATTGGAGTCCTTCGTTTCGAAACATTTTTTTTTTTTTTTTTTTTTTAAGAGCTCATCTGGCGACTGCCTACTTGGGCATTAGTCGCCGTATTAAAACTTGCCTAGTTCTAGGCTACTTTAAAATAAAATTATAGAGAAAAAAAAAAAAACCCCAAAAGGGGGAAAGGAAGCAAGCTGGTGCGTCGGGAAGAGGTCCCCCCGGCGCAGGAGCGTGCAACTAAAGGAAAAAACAAAAAAAAAAAACAAATGCAAAAAAACAAAACAAAACAAAAAAAACAAACCTTGCTTAAATAATAGGGAGAAGGCCGGCCTCCCCCAAGAAGTCAACAAGTCCACAAGTCAATGTGCACGAATCTGAACCGAGCACAAGGGACAGGCGGTAGCGACCCCGCCCATCCCGGTACTGGGACAGGTATCGTGCGCGAAGATCACCCAGACTGGGACATTCGACAAGAATGTGCCGAACAGTTTGGGGGACGAGGCAGTCGTTGCAATAGGACGCAGGCGAGCGCTCCATCAAATAGCGATGCGTCACACGAGTGTGTCCGATTCGGAGACGACAGAAAGCAACCTAAAGCCGCCGCGGCATTGGGGGATAGGTCCATGGGAACAGTCGCGGCGCAATGGCACGTAACTTTAAGTTCCCTTCGACCGTCTCCCATCTTCTTTGCCAAGCAGTCCGAAGAGCTGCCCGTATTCCTGCCATGTAGTCGGTGTGAGGAAGAGCGAAACGCTGGTCCGGTCGCAGAGTCCTCGCGGACTCTTTGGCGCCCTCATCGGCGCGCTCATTCCCCGCAATTCCTACATGTCCAGGAACCCAGCAGAAGATAATCTCGACATCTGCCCGGCTCTCCAAAACCGTGGCGTCACGGATATCGCGAACCAGGGGATGCGGAGATTCCAATGCCCCGAGAGCACTCAGGGCACTTTGTGAGTCGCTATAGATCAAAATACGGTCTCCGAAACGGGCACGTCGCGTAATCTTCCGTACCGAGTAGTGTATTGCCACCAGCTCGGCCGTGAAGAAAGACGCAGCGCCTGGTAGAGCCCCGCTGACTTCAAACAGAGGGGATACAGCGTGGAAGCCGACCCCCTCTCGGGACTTGGAGCCATCCGTATACACTGGCACGGTACCAGCGTGACACGGTGTGTGCTCCAAAAAGGTCGAACGCAATACTCCCGGCGCAGTACAAGCTTTGGGAGCAGAGGCATGGCGACAAATAGCCAAATGTGGTACCCTCCAGGGTGGCGTCCTGGGCAGAACCAGAGGCGCCACCAGCCCGAGAGCTATATCTACCTTTCGTGGCCATAAACCCAAAGGGCTTAGGGTATGACTGGCGTCTCTCGGCGGCATAGGCACCATCGAGATCAGCTGCGGATGCAGTGAGAGCTGTTGGCAATTGAGGAAGGCGCCGGGCTCGCGCGTACAGGCGAGTGATGCACTGCACGCGGCGCAGAGCGAGTGGCATCTCCCTAGCATCGACCAACAGGCTCTCAACGGGGGAAGTGCGGAAGGCACCGGTCGCAAGGCGAAGGCCGGTGTGGTGGATTGAATCCACCTTCCGCAATAAACGCTCGGCTGCGGATGCATAAAACTCGCATCCGTAGTCAAGCTTCGAACGAACAAAGGATCGATAAAAAAGTAGGGCAGTAGCCCTATCAGCGCCCCAAGCGCTGAACGTCACGGAGTGGAGAATGTCCATGGCGCGGGTACAAGAGCCCCTTAGGCTGCGAATATGAGCCTCCCAGGTGAGGCGTCGGTCGAATACAAGACCAAGGAAACGGTGCGACTCCACCACATCCAGGCGCACCCCATTAAGAAACAAATCTGGGTCGGGGTGAATCGTGGATGGCTGCAGAAGTGCACCATCTTAGTCTTGGCCAAAGAAAACCGAAACCTGTGCGTTCGGCATAGCGAGAGACGCGGTTCAATGCCTGTTGGAGTCTACGCTCTAGAGTTGGCATCTGGGCCGCGCCAAAAGAGATCGAAAGGTCGTCCACGTAGAGCGTAGCGAGAACATCTTCCGGCAGCACCGAGGTGATGCCGTTGATGCTCAGGGCAAAGAGTGTGACAATGAGGACACTTCCCTGCGGGACACCCTCTTCCTGCTCCTTTGGGCCGGAGAGAGCTCCCCCCACCCGTACGCGGAATCGACGATCTCGCAAAAATTCAGATATAAACATTTGGAGGCGTCCCCTCGCCCCCATCGTGTGGAGAGTCTTCATGATACCGTATCGCCATGCGGTATCATAGGCCTTCTCCAGATCGAAAAAGACCGTGGCGTAGTGCTGTCTACGGAGGAAAGCCTCGCAGACGGCATTTTCCAGTCGGAGCAGAGTATCCAACGTGGTGTGGAACTTGCGGAAGCCGCACTGTGCGGAAGACAGATGGCCCCCGCTGTCCTTGAAAAAGGCTAATCTAACATTTATCAATTTCTCCATCAACTTTCACACGCAAGAGGTTAGAGAGATTGGGCGGAAACCGGTCGGAGTAGAGTGATCTCTCCCCGGTTTGCGAAAGGCGAGCACAGTAGCGATTCGGCAGGAGTCTGGGAGAAGACCTTCCACCCAGATCCTGTTGAACAAATCTAACAGAAAGGCCATGCCTCGCTCACCCAGGTGTCGAAGCATGGCGTGCGGGACATCGTCCGGACCATGGGCGGTGTCCGCGCACGACACGAGGGCGGAGCGCAACTCACTCACAGTAAACTTGTCGTTGAAGGGTTCTCCGCCTCTGGAGGTAAAGTCCAGCCGGCGGCCTTCCGCGACATCACGACGTGCATTGAATGCTGGCGGAGCAGCATCACGGCTAGAAAATGCGGAAAAAGCGGTCGCTAAGGATTCCGCCACGGACGTGGAGTCTGAGATTGCGGTCCCATTCTCCTTGAGAACGGGAGGGGGGTCCTGCGAGAACTTGCCCCGAATCCTTTTGACTCGCTTCCACACCTCAGCTAAAGTAGTCTTCTCGTTAAGTGAAGACACGTATGCCCGCCAAGAAGAGCGGCGGGCGTGCTTCGAAATATACCGGAACCTAGCCCTAGCCCGACGAAATTCAGCGACAGTGAAATAGTTCAGGCGGCGCTTATAGCGCATGTAGGCATAACGCTTCTGTTTGAGGGCCGTCTCACACTCGGCCGACCACGATGGGAGTGGTCGGCGTGCAAAACGGCCAGACGTCCTAGGAATAGTAGTCAGGCCCACGGCGATGAGGTTGCCGGAGAAGAACTCAACGGCCTCATCTACCGACCTAAACTCCTCGACTGAGATAGAGAATTCAGTCATTTCCTGAAATGCAGGCCACCGCGCCCGCGCCAAGCACCACCGAGGTGGTCTTTCAGGCGGCAGTTGCCCTGAAAATGATATTTGAATGGGAAAGTGATCACTACCATGGAGGTCATCGACCACCCCCCAATCAAAATCAGGCTGTGCATCCGAAGAGCACAAAGATAGGTCAAGGCAAGAAAATGAAGCGGTTCTCGGACAGTGATGCGTAAACTCATCCACGTTTAGGACACCCATCTCAAGCTCTTCGATCAGATCGGCATGGACTTGTCCCCTGGGATTTATGGAGTAATCCCCCCAGAGAGGATGCCTGCTGTTCAGATCTCCAAGCCAGAGATAGGGCCTCGGCAACCGTGCCACGACGCGGCGGAAGTCCCCCGCGTCGAAGTCAGCTGACAGTGGAATGTACGCAGAAATGGTAGTATACCTCCTAACCAGGTGCAGCTGCACAGCCACTGCCTGAAAGGAGGTATCCTAAGATAAAGGAAGAACGGAGACATGATGCCGGGTGTAAACCGCGCATCCCCCAGCTCGGCCATCCCGCGGTGGTGGGGTCGCAAGACCCTTATACCCCGGCGGGGCAGGCAGGGGGCACGCGCCTAGCATGGTCTCCTGCAAAAAGATAGCTAACGGGGAACGGGACGAGACGAGCCTCCGCAGCTGCCCCCAGTTGGCCCGGAGTCCACGGCAATTCCATTGAAGGAATATGCCCTCCAGGCCTAGCTCGGAGGAGACGCGGGGGCCCTCCTCGAACTGAAGACCCTCACGGGAATGGCCGTACGCTTCCCGGGGGCAGAACCCCGGGCGCTGTTGGCCGGACAAAGCGCTGAAGGCGCTGTCGCCTTCGAGGACTTATTGGGGGAGGTTGGGCTCGCCATGCGAGTCTTTTCTTCCCTCCGCCTCGAAAACTTAGGCGGGCGTTGCGGCTTCGGAGGCGGGGGGCCCTCTTTTCGAGGAACCACCGTCTCCGAGCCAATCGCTCCACCTCAGGGCGTGGCGAAGGAGCCGAAGCTCCTTCGTTACTGTCCTCCTTTCGGGGGACAGCGTTAGGAACCCTGGAAGATGGCTTAGCGACCATCTTCAAGGGTGTTGCCTCCTGTGAGTCTAACGACTCTGTGGAGGCGCGTGGCCGTTTCGCCTTACGGGAAACGGTCACGCTGGGGGAAGAGGGAGGAGCCCTGGTTTTAGCCGGGGCTGGGTGTGAACCCTTTTTGCCGCCAGCTTTACCAGGAGAGCGCCCGGGTGTAGTAGAGCCCGCAGAAGGGCTCCGAATGGGCGCGGAAACAACCATGCTCGTTGGCCTGGATGGGCCAGGAGCAGAGGGTGCTTTTCTAACTATTGAGGCATATGACGTCCCAGGCAGAGCCGGGCGCGCCAGGACCAAGTCCTTAGCCTCGCGGAATGGGAGTCGATCCTGGGCCTGAACGGCCAGGATTTCTTTCTCAAGGAGATATGCACCACATTGCTTCGAAGAAGCAGGGTGCGGCTCTCCGCAATTGACACACTTGGCCACACACGATTTGGACTGATCGTGTGCGACCTTGGAGCAATTTACACAGACTTGCACGTCTACATGATCGATTCGTATGGCCGAAGCGGTGACAGTAATAGGACCGCCGCGGCAGTGGCACGAATGCCTTCATGCGGTAGCGGTACCAACCGGCACGCACCGACTCAGGGAGCTTGTCACAGTAGAACGTGACGAAGTGTGTAGGGGTGGGTCTCGAGGCCCCTCCCTGTTTTCTCATCACATGTTCGACCTTGACCGCCCCATGGTCGGCCAGCTCTAGGGTGATGTCCTCAATGGAGTAGTCAACGAGTTCCCTCGCATAAACTACTCCTCTCACAAAGTTCATGGTAGAGTGCGGCGTCACACTCACCGGGGTGCCATGAAGTGTCCGAAGAGCACTTATATTGGCCGCCTCGGCGGGATTCGCCGCATTCGCCAGAAGGCTCCCGTCCGAGAAACGGGTTACCTTCGGCTCTCTACCAATTGCACTAGCTAATCCTCTCCTCTGATGGATCATGTTGCCCTTGGACAACATGGTGCCATCAGTGGTCGAATAACGCGGAAGCGTTTGAAGCCAGTGGGCTCGAAAACGCCAGGTAACCTCTGAATCAGGGGCCCCGATGTCATCGAGGCTCCGCCCTGTGCATTCTTGGTGTTAGTCTTAGTTAGGGGCTCCGCACACGAGAGGTTAGAGGGGCCGGATGTGCTGATCTTGGCTTGGTCGCCTACCAAAGCCGTAGCAGACCCATCCGTCCCCGCAGCCCCCGCGGATGGAGAGGAGCCTCGAGTCTTCTTCGTCTTTTTAGTCTTTTTCTTTTTAGGAGAGTAGGGCGGGAAATGAACCCGCTTCTCACCTTCGCCGGCAGAAGCCCCCATGACAGATGGGCCGGCCTCAGCCAGGTCCCTCTCCGAAATGGAGAAGGTCTTTGGTAGTCGTAGGGGCACCTGTCGGAGGAGATCCCTCCCCTCCTTTTACTGCCTCGGAGCCCTCGGCCGTTTGAGGGGGACCTTGCATAGGGGCGGATTCGGGTTCGGTGCTTGGCACCGAGCCCGGATTTCCCCCCATGGAAGGCCCTACCGTCTTAGGCTGGGTCTCCTCAAGGACCATGTCTATCACATGAGGGGCCTCCAGTTGGCCATCCCCTCCCAGGACATCGCAGGTCCCCTTGGCAGTGTCGCCAGTCTTGTGTGGGGAGGCACAGGCCTTGACCCCAGCAAGGTTTGAAATTCTTGCCAGCAGGTCTTTTGAGGGAAGCGACCGAAGGGGCCTGGCTTCCCTCTCCCCCCTAAGGGGGTTCGCCCTACCGAGCCGCTTGCAAGAGGGGTGGTCGGCAATGGGCTGCCTGCTGGCTTTCTTGGCAGTCCCCTTAGAAAGCAAAGGAGGGACTGCCGCTGGATATAGGGAGGTGCCCGAAAGCACCTCCAGAGAAGGGGGTGAGGGGGAGTCCCCTACACCCGTAGGCGTAGGAGAGGAGTAAGCCTCATCTCCGGTTAAAGAATTATGGAGGGTCCCTTGCGCAAGCACAAGGGGGGGGGACCTCCATTTTCTTGGTGGAGCTGCCTGAGGGCGGCTCCGTTGATTTTCTTGGGGAAGTCTGAGGTTGGGTTTTTTTGTTGTTTTTTTTCATACATGGGCATGGTGACCCTCTTTTTAATACGGGACGCAATAGCTCATCACCTCTCGCAGTTGCCCGCACTGCAAGAGGTGCTTACAAGCCCGGCAGAGCCAGGCGCCGCCATTCGGGACCACCCCTCCCGCCTGGTGGCCTGGCAGTCCATCGGCATGGCGGCTCCACCTTAGACACGGCGTAAAATTGATAGAATGTGAAGAGGAGAGGAAAGGGGATGTGAGGAAGGTATGGGTGGGGATTAAGTAGGTTGTTAAAAAAACCCATCCCGAACCAGAGCTCAGGGGTTAGGGAAAAATGTCCCCTCTCCCCCCAGCCCCGATCCGGGGTGGTTGGCTTGAGAAGAAGGTCAGTATCTACCTTGTGAAATTAGAGGCTGACCAGAGAAAGTTGTGGAAGAGGTTGTATGAAAAGCGACGAGGTAGGGGAGAAATCGGGCTATCTAAAGGAAGGAAGAGAGGCTAAGCTGGGGCCGGACGGAGCGCTGGATCCCGTCAGAACGGCGGCCAGGACGGCAATCGCCGTGCCCCTTACGGGGCGTTTCGAAAGGATATCGCAAGGTTGGAACGCGTACAGGCCAGGGCATCCAAGCTGATTCCCTCTATCCGATATAAAAGTTATGAGGATAGACTAAGGCAATTAAAGCTGTTCTCGCTGGAAACCCGTAGACTGCGTGGTCAGCTCATCGAAGTTTTCAAAATACTTCGAGGGTTCGACAATGTTGACTACCGGGATATTTTCACACTGAGTGAGAACAGAACGCGCAATCACGGCTTCAAACTTGAACTGGTGTGTTACAACCGCAATCTGTGTGGAAATTTTTTCACGTAGAGTATCTGCGGTAAGTGGACGCACTTCCAGTGGAAGTTGTCAACAGTGAATCTGTTGACCAGTTTAAGTCAAGACTAGACAAATTCTTGAAAAGTGGCTGTTTAGGGACGCAAAACAATTGAGCAGCCATGTGCCTGTTCGATTGCTAGTCCAAAGGTACCCTCTTTGAATGGACCGTAAGGTCTCCTAGGGTACTTACTTTCCTTGTTACTCCTTGTTACTCCAAGCAACCAGCGGAAAAAAGCTAAAAGAGTGAAAACTGCATACAATTATTATTTTGGTTGTAAAGTTGGTGACCAAGACAAGCCCTGAGCACCTCCCAATCTTGTACTATGCGTTATATGGGGATCACACAGTGGGGCTGTACCAATGGTGTGTCGTGAGCCAACAAGTCATGTTTTTGGTTGCTACTTTTGTATGACAAATATTGCGGATTCTTAAATAAGAACAAGTAAAAAATTGTACATCCAGATTGTAAGTCAGCTATAAAACCAGTCCCCCATAATATGGAGATGCCAATCCCAGTTCCCCCATCAGCTAGTGCAGTTGAAGAAGATGATTCATCGCTTGAAGAGGAGGATAACAATGACGATGATTCTAAGGAAAAGAAGATCCAGTTGATAAATCAAGAAAGATTGAATGGTTTGGTGAGATATTTGTCATTGTCAAAAGAGAACGCAGAAGTGTTGGGCTCCAGACTACAGCAATGTAATCTTCTAGAGAACAGTGCAAAAATATCTACTTTCCGTAAACGCCATGAGGCCTTAGCTGCCTTATATAAAGAAAAAGATGGTGCTTGTTTCTGTAGTGATGTTAATTGCCTCATGAATCAGCTAGAAAACGAGCATTTACCTGATGAATGGACACTATTCATCGATGCAAGCACTGCTAGCCTCAAAGCTGTTTTGCTACACAATGGTAACTAAAAAGCTTCAATTCCTGTCGCACTTATTGTTGGGATGATAGAGACATATGACTAAATGAAATTTATTTGGGAATGTGTTCATTACTCACATCATAAGTGGAATATCTGTGGCGATCTAAAGGTAATTTCTTTACTTTTGGGACTGCAGCTAGGATATACAAAGAATATGTGCTTCTTATGTCTATGGAGCAGCCGTGACGGCAGTTATCATTATATTTTCAAAATGTGGCCCGAAAGAGAAGAACACATTGTTGGCCGATACAAAGTAAAACACATGCCTATGGTACATACGCAAAAGATCTACCTTCCATCACTTTATATCAAACTTGGCCTTATCACGAATTTTGTTAAAGCAATGGCGCATGATTCTGATGGATTTCAGTATCTCAAAGAGAAATTTGGTTCAAAGAAAACCGATGCTAAACTTAAAGCTGGCATTTTTGTAGGGCCGGAGATCAGAGAATTGATGCGTGACGGAGTTCAGAAATAAACTAACGCCACTTGAGTTGCGAGCATGGGATGTATTTGTCTATGTAGTACAGAACTTCCTTGGTAATCATAGGGCTCAAAACTATGAAGAACTAGTGGACAGCATGCTAAAGGCCTATCAACGAATAGGGTGTTGGATGTCTCTTAAGATGCATTTCTTGCATTCTCATCTAGATTTTTTTCTATCTAATATGGGTCATATTAGTGAAAAACATGGGGAAAGGTTCCACTGAGATATCGCAATGATGGAAAGCAGGTATCAAGGCCGCTTCACGAAAACATGATGGGTGACTACTGCTGGTTCCTCCAACGGGGGGATCCTATATCCACGTGTAAGCGCAAAAGCAAGAGTCTCAAACATTTTTTAAGAAATTTATAGTTAGGTGAGTACTACCTCTTTTATATCTAATACATATCTTGTCTGGGTCTGCCAAAGGACGTACATAATGCCAAATAGGGTGCCCTGATTCCAAACCTTTGCCCAGAAACGTCTCATTCTTCTCAAACTCGTAATAATTATTTCATTAATTGATCAAGGTGACAAAGTGAGCCACATAGCCTAGTTGCATAACTCAGGAACCATACGTGCTAGGACAAATCTAAGCACAGATTTGGTATCAGTGCACCAATATTAGTTAGTTACAACAACATTTAGTCAAGTAGCAGAAACAAAGTTAAAATTTGTTGGCTAGTGTATGATTAGTGCTACTGCAGTTTTCCCGGACTGTTTTACTTTTGACATGAGATTAGTTTGATAATTATTGATAAGGACGACTCGCGTACAATCTACCAAAAGATTAAAGTGCCCCAGAAAGTCAATTCCTAATAATGGCGATGCGGTATTCGCGACCACAAATGACTACCTAAATGACCAGCGTAGGCTAGGAATAACTATATCCGCGTGTATTTCACCATGCACTTTATTTTACCACGATTAGCCGTTGCAATGCTTACACTGGGATTACGCATCACACACGTTCGCATCAAATTAACCTGAATTATGGATACAATTGGTCCCGTATTGATTAGAAATTCGCACTTAATCTTATCTAATTTCGCGGCGGTGGTGAACAATGACGGCATTCCGGCAGTCGCACTTGCGACGTCATTCCGGGCTCGTTTTCCCAAGGGGCTCGCGAAGATGGCCCGGAAGACGGTTGCATTTGCACGTCTTTTCGGCCATCTACACCGAGGCTTGCCGGATTTCGCACTTTCTCCAAAATATAAATGGGGTCGACATACCACACGCCTCTGGTTCCTGCGAAGAGGTCGCAGTCCTATCGGTATATTATTCGCACCATAGTATTTCTACGCGGCACAAAGTTAGGACAATTGCCATCAGGGTACGCACCTATGGGCACTGAACACGCATTGACTGATTACTGTACTTGGTTGGCCAGATTGTCACTTCTGTCATTCAAACTTAACGCACTTATGTTAGTTACATAGTTGCAGGGAGCTAGCAAGGACTACTTAGTCCACTAAAAGGCCAGTCGCATTCTATTCTAATATGCTAGTAGTCCTCCTTTGGACATTGTCGCCACGGTGCTCTCTCACGCGCCATTTAGTTCAAAACAGGGCTCCGTATTTAAACAATATCATTATTCGTAAAATAACTGCCAATTTTGTTAATAAAACTTTTCACACTACCAGCATTTACTACCTCGCGGGAAGTGCGTTCCATTTAGCGATGATTTTAAAGGTGAATTTTTTTTTTAGATATGTTCGTTTGAAACCTCCTCCGTCCTTTCAGTTAAAAAACTGTTGTTACGTGTGATACCATGGTCATACTCAAAATTATTTTCCCAATTTACATTTTCAAATTTATTTCAAATTTTGAATACTTCGATAAGCTCACCTCGCAGTCACCTAGTTTCGAAAGTCAGTAGTTTTAATATATTTAATCTTTCGGAAGACGACTTATTTCTAATTGAGGGAATTAGTTGATTGGCCCGTCGTTGAATTCTTTCAATTTTATTGATGTTTACAAGTGTATAAGGTGACTAGTTTGCCTTCTTACACGCTTCGTCACACCGTTTGTTAAACTTAAAATCCTTTGAAACCCGCACTCATAAATCTTTTTTTTCGTCCACAGAGATAAAGTTTTACCACCCATTTCATAGTTAAAACTTGGGTTATTTCGATTTACGTGCAAAACTCTACTCTTGTCTAAATTGAATTTCATGTTTTATTTATTAGATCATTCGAAAATTTTATCTAGATCCCGCTGAACTAATTTGCTATCGTTCTCATTTAAAATTTTACCACAAATTTTTGTGTCGTTCGCAAATTTGGATAATTTACCAAGTGGCCAGTGTCTATATCGTTTACATAAATAAGGAACAACAATGGTCCCAACGTTAGTGAGCAAGATATCACAACTAACTTCATTGTCACCTTTTGTACAGCAAGATATTGTGCTTTATAAAATGGCATTAATTCGTCTGATGTTTTCCTAGCTGGGCAAGGGTTAAGCCCTTCTGGGTGGCAATGATGGGCGCGATGTTTGACGGCAGGGACTGAATAAACTTGTGCCTCACGATTGCTGCTCTAATTCCTACCTCTAGAGCTGTCCTTCGTAGTTCCTTCACATTGACTGCAGGTCGACCAGTGAGTGGAGGGGAGGCTATGAGCTTTTCGAATAGCTTAGGTTTGGGCCTCTCGAACAGCCCAATTACCTCGGCCTTAGAAGCTGGTAATTCTGTGTGGATAAGACTGCAGCTGGAAGCCGGTCCACAGTCTCGATAGGCAGTGCAGCCAGGACGTGAACAAACTTTGTGTCCTCTTTACTTATCCTTGATATATGAAATTGGGCCTCTACTATTTTGAACCATCCTGATCCCGCTGTTATGTTATGCCATAGAATTCTAGCTGACTCAAATTGAAAGTTCAGGGTTCCCGCTGGTTATCCACTTATAGGCTGGGCTAACTTTGACCAACTTATTACTTGGAGGAGGTAAGGAAATCTGGAAAATGGCGGTTTTGGAGGTTTATTATTGGTCTTATGGCCGCCATTTGTTTTCGGGCGAGTGAAATCACTGAGTGACTGGTTTGTAGGCTGCTTACGTCCTTGTATCTGGCTATCGGTGTTAACAGCCTCAATGTCTGTGTATTCTCCGTCTGTCTGACGGAGAAAGATTATGCGCGTGGCTCCGTTTCTCCAATCCGAGAGCTGGGCGTAGCCTATTTGACCCGAGGGTATGTGCTCGTATTTAGTGTACACCAATAGAGTGTCCGAATTTGGAAGTCTTACTGATATCTATCAGGCCGATATTCGCAGAAACATAAAATTTCGTCTTTTGTGGGTCATTGTCAAAGCTGGTCGGCCAGACTTCATCTGTATCAGATTTATTATTTGGATGAACAACTGTTTCAATTGTCTTCCTTATCGCCGCGGCTAAAATCGTCGGCTCACACCTGTTTTCTAATGTGTGTGTGTGTGTGTGTGTGTGTGAATGTTTGTGTGCTAATGTGAGAGCACAGCGATTTCATTGACTAACGGTTTTGCGTTATTTACAAGTATACATTTTGGTTTGCATTGATACATTAATTATTGATCAGCGGTTTACATCATTTACAAGTATAGTTTACTTTGTATTAATTAATTATTAACAGCTGACATATTATTTTAGTGTTTGTTTTGTGTGTCCATTTCATGAGGTTCCTCGTTGGCTCTATTTCACCTTTTAATTGGGCACTACAAATTCTCCAATTTCAATTCGTCTCCGGTAAACAAATTCATCTTTTATGGACCGATCCCTTTAATTTAAATTAAAATATTATAATTAGACCTAATCCTCGACTATCTAGATTCCTTTGTACTTATCGTCGTACTTTCTATTCCCATTTTATTACGATTATTTGACACTTAATAATGAAGTCATTCGTTCGCTCTTCATGTGCTAACAGAAGACATCTTTGAAGGTAAATCATTAATCCTTTTTAAATTAAAGTTCTATTTCTGTACCACTTCGTTCTCTTTGTCCTTTTTCATTTTTTTTAGCAACTAAATTGTGGGATTTATTTTAATCTAGGTAAGACCTCACAAATTAGTGCAAATAGAACTCGCATATTGGGGTCCTTAGACCCAATTAATTTTTATCCTCTCCTGAGCTGGTTTCCATTAAATTTCCTCCGTTTTCTTCGGACTTCATAGAAAACGAAAGTTTTGGCTCAAATAAAACGAGTTTAGAATCGTTCAAAATCCCACTCAGCCTCTATTTTGATAACTGTCCCTTCATTTTATATTATTTCCACTAGTTTCCTCTGGCTGTTTCTGCCAAATATTTGTAGATCTCTAAATTATCTCGCATCCGTCATCAGCCACAATATAACACAATTCACCTCTGCCTCAATTCCGTGCCAATCACAACGTCCACTGGCGACGATGACGTAAATAATCTTTGGCTCAATAACGACCACCGCCTATGCGCCATCTTCTATCAACAGCTCGGGCTCGATCTCACACGTTGTTACACCCTCCTTCCGTTTTCCAGCATATACTCAGGATTAACCCAGAGAATCTCTGGACGAGGTAGGGATCCTGATGGCCGTTCAGAACCTTGAGGCGCAACAGGAACGTTCCCGGATGTAACTTATCCATGATTAAAGGAGTCATATTAATTTTGATGACTTGAGGGCGGCTTTGCTTTGTTGCATGATTTAATTTCTGGCAAGTCATGATGGGGATTCCTTTTTAAGCAGTGGCTGCATGATTTAACCTTGGGCAGGCCGTAATGGTGATGCTTTTTTGAGCAGTTCAGACAATATTGTAAATGCACGTTATAGGGTGTGTGTTGAGCCGCATGACATCTGATAGGCCCTTGAAGCTTGTCATCCGTTGAATTATGTTATGTTTGCAGAGCTTGGAGAGAGAGAGAGAGAAATAGAGAGAAAGAGGGGGGGATGTGGGGGGGAGTGCGTGTGTGTGTGTTACAAGGACAAGGAGTTATAAGGAATCTCAGTACTATTAAAAGGTTACCGGAGATTCACACTAGTACTTACACTAGTGTGTGCAGCACTTTGTCTAACCGAACTTTGAACTGCTCAACTGTGTAACTGTTTACCACATCCGTTGGCAGTCCATTCCAACTGTTGCAGAGTTTATAGGTGAAAAAGCCACCAACCTTGTCACAAGAGTATTGAGGGGAATTGAGCTTCTACCCATGATTTCGAGAAGCACTCTCTTTCAAGCTAAAGAGATGCCTATAGTCAATGTCATCAAATTCTTAAAGAAAACCTCTATTAACTGTCCTCGCAATCTCCTGGTTTCCTGAGAGAAGAGCCCCAAAGCCCTGAGACGACTAATGGCGGGAATAAGTTTCGATCCTCGTGCCTGAACTCGTTCTAGCTTCTGCACGTCCATCTTCAAGTTCGGCGACCAGAACTGGACGGCGTGTTCTAGTTGGGGACGAACTAGAGAATTGTAAGGTGACAAGACTATTTCTCTGTTGTGGTAACGAAACTGTCTTCGGATGTAACCTAATAGCTTTTGTGCCTCCTTTTCTACTTTAATACACTGTTTGGAGGATTTGAGGGCGCTACTAATAAAAACGCCCAAATCTTTTTCCAATGCTGTACTTATTATGTCATGACCCAGAAGAGAATAGTCTGACCTCTGGTTTGCATGCCCGATAATACTGCACTTATCCAGATTAAATGGCCTCAGCCACTTCTCAGACCACTCTCCCACTTTCTCTAAGTCTAAGCTAAGAGTTTCTACACTTTCAGGTGTAACGAAATTTGCTTCCAACTTAGTCTCATCCGCATACTTAGCTATGCAGCTCACAATTCCAACATTTATATCATTGATATAAATAATGAAGAGGAGCGGACCCAGTACAGATCATTGGGGCACCTCTTCTATCTTCCAATCAGGCTTCAATCCAATTTGACACTGCTCCTCTAATACCCATAGGTCAAACTTTCAACATGAACCTCTTATGAGCTACTTTATCCAAGGGCTTTCTGGAAGTCGAGATAAAGTATGCCGATTGCTCTGTTCCTGTCATATTCGTGAAGCATGACATGGAAAAAATCTATTAGGTTGGCTAAGCATGAACTGTGACGCCGAAAACCATGCTGCAAGGCTAATAACAAGTTGTTTCCATATAGAAACTCTACTACTCTATCAACAATTACACCTTCGAGTATCTTGCCCACTATGGAAGTAAGGCTGATGGGTCAGTAATTTCCTGGAATTGCGCGATCACCTTTCTTAAAGATAGGAGTCACGTTTTACTCCCGACAGTCCCTAGGCACTTCTCCTGTCCTCAGAGACTCATTGAAGTTCTCCACTAGGTGTAGAGCCACCTGCTCGCAAAGCTCCCGCAGTATCTTTGGCAGGAATCCATCAAAACTGGGAGACTTGTTTGCGCAAAGTTTGTCTAGTCTGGCTAAGATTTCGATGTTCGTGAACTGAATATTCTCCATGGACCCGAATTGGTTCAGAGATTGCTTCCTCTGCTTTCTCAGTGGATACTGAAGAGAAGTGTGCGTTGAGAGTATCAGCCACCCTAAGGTCTGTGTTCTTAAGGGTACCACCATATTTACGCAGAGGACCAATTTTATTTCTAACTGGTTTTCTGCTGTTTACATACCTGAAGAATTCCTTGTGGTTAGCCTTGCAAGATGTAGCTACCCTTTGCTTTTCACTACGTTTTGCTGCTTCCATCATTCTTTTAACCCGCCTCCGCAAGCGGATATATTCTTAGTGGGCAAACCCGCTACAGTTTGGCTTATAACGGCGATAAAAAACTTTCCTCTTTTTAATCGCTCTTCCTTTCTCTTGTGTGAACCATTTAGGTTCTTTCTTGACTGCTTTATTTGGCACAAACTGGGTTTGTTTTGCTATAAAGCGACCACGGAATGAGTTCCAAGTCTCATGAACGCTGACATTTACGTCAACTGTCAATGCACCAAATCCTCCTCTCAGTCCAGCAAGATCAGTTCTTCTCAGATCAGGAATGGTGCCTCTGCAATTCTTTTCCTCGAGTTTAGGCACACAACTTAAATCTAACGACATTGTGATCACTTCCATCTAAGGCCTCATCCAAAGTTATATTGTGCACTAGGTTATCCTCAGTGGTGAACACAAGATCTAGTATGTTGTCCCTCCTTTTAGGCTCATGTGCCCATTGGGTGAAAAAGGAAGGCTTCATCTGCAAAGTGAAGAAGCCTCCTACTTTCATCGTCCCTGTTCTGTCTTCCCAGTTTACATGACAGTAGAAATCACCTAAGATAACCGCTGTATGCTCGCTTATTAGGTCAGTAATTGCTGTATATAGCTTATCGTCCTCGTCGAGACGCTGATGTGGTGGTCTTTATACTAGGATAAATCTGTACAATTTATCTCTTAGCTTAAGGTCCATGCTAATTAGCTGTTTCCCCATGTTTAATGTACGCTGGATAGGATCCAATGTTTCCATGGTTTAAAACGCTACCCCTCCCCCCTCCCGAGTCATCCTATCTTTGTGTTACAGTGTTTACCCTGGAATTTCAAATTCGCCAATTAGGGTCGCGTCCACTTGCGTGGATCCAGGATTATGTGATAGCTACGACGTCAAACATTTATGTTACTATAAATGTTTTTGAACTCTATCATTTTGTTTCTAATGGACCTTGCATTAAATAGTAACACCTCGAGGGAGTCGCGTCTTATCGGACGCTTCCTTTGCCTCACTCGTTTCCCGACTCACTCGAGGAGGGTGCCTCAGGTTACCCCTCACACAAATCGGGGGTCGCAGCTAGCGCCTCTGATGTGGCAAAGCATACTGGTTAGTGGTTCTCTCAACTTACCACTATCCTTTTGAGAATAAAAGCAGTACTTGAGGTTGGTACTGTAGAGGACTCCTCTTTACTGCTTCTTTTGCTTCGCTTTTTGTTTTTCCTCTTCTTTTTTTCCCCCTATCTGCAACAGGGTGTTATTGTTGTCTTCACTGTTGGCACTCTTGCTACCGTCCTTCTTGGCAGTTTTCAGTACATCCACCTCCCCTAACAAGGAATCAATGGTGCACTTTTGACTGCTCACTTCTTGCTCCAGAAATACTACTCTACTCTGAAGACCAGAAACTACTTCAGTATATTACCTTTGTATGAAACAGAAGAGGCAATATTTGAAAATCCTTCCTGGCCGGCAAATTCTGTGGTCCAGTGTTGCAGACCACAGACTTCCTACGCTTCCTTCTTATTAGGCATTTTTCTAAATTTGTCTCAAAGAGATTTTGCGGGGGGTAAGGCTTCAGGCCTATCGGGCTAATCGCTCGGTAACACTCGGGTCTTTATCATAGAATTGTAAAAATAAAAGAAGTGGCTGCTCCATAAAATAAATGACTTGGTTTAACGTGGAGAGCCTCCTCCTTTACGTCCCCTGTGTTGCTCACAGTTTCATACTCCTCCCCCAAGTCACTAATCAGGCCTACGGTTTCCTAGCTCGAAGAAAGGAAAGGAACACTTCTCGAGGTGCTGATCAAATTCTCTCTTCAGTATCGGGACAAGAGTTGTGTCCATCTACAGCCTCAGAAGCCAAAGTTGTGCCACCCTCTGGGGGTCCTTCATGAAGGGGGGGTATTAAACATTTCCCAGTGGGGCTCGAACCCACTGCTCAGCTCTCCAATACTTTCATCCAACTCAGTTGACGCAGTGCTTTTGGACAGGAGTCCAGTTCTCCAACCAAAGAGCGGCTTGCAACAATATATATATATATATATATATATATATATATATATATATATATATATATATATATATATATATATATATATATATAATATTCATAACAGTAACCTCTGGGGAGGTACTTGGTCATGAGACAAACATGGTTTCCCAGCATCCAGCTCAAGTCATTCCACACCGAGAGACTTCCCCCTTGATGCCTGCTATTTATGGGGCCTTCGGTTCCCACACACCACAACCTCTCAGAGGTTATAACATAAATAAATATATAATATAATAAGTCCATCTAAAAGGACCGTAGAGAACTGAACACCTCAGAAAGATCAGTGGAGCTCTACTGAAGAACTATCTTTTTGTCTTTTCTTTTTTAAGATAGCCAAGAGTAGTTGAAGAAAACCTGGAATTATAGAAGTTGCCCGGGTTTTTCCAAATGTGAATTACTGAAATTTTAGCAATACACGATAAGTTTGAAATGAATTAAAGTAGGTCTATTTGCAGTCTACCATTTCAGACTTGTGGAATTAATCATCATTGTTTGGTCCAGAGGTAGATGACAATCCCACCTGGGTGCTAGCTTCCCAGTGGATCAGTCATGACCCCGGTGTGATGGTTAAACCTTTGCACCTACCCATGACATTATTTGAGGTTGGAAACTGCTAGCAGGATGGGAGCGTTGGTCTGGGAACTCAAAGCCAGTCTACCCAACATGATTGAACCTCCCGGAGAGTACTCCGCTGGTACAACCTGACTATTCATTGTTCCACGCAAGCTCTCTCACTGAGAGAGAGGGAGAGAGAGTTACAAGGAGTTACAAGGATAGTAAGTGCCTCAAAAGAACATTCGTTCCATTTGATGGAGGTACTTATTTTTTCTATTTTAATTGCTACATATCTATGACGGGCGTTCAGTAAGTTTTGCGAATCGGTAGGGAAAAACAGAGGAAGGGGGATGACTGTTTGTGGGGGTGTTAGGAAAAGTTATGACAAGTCAGGACCTGCAGCCGCACGTTCCTGCCTCGTCTATTTAAGAAGGAGTAGCTGATCACAGATCGTTAGCCACAAATTTTTCAACAAGGGAGAAGGTTGAGCACCGCGCAGTGATCAAATTTTTGACCAAGGAAGGCAAGAATGCAAAGGAGATCCATGAACGCATGGTTGCAGTGTACACCGACACCGCCCCTTCATATCCAACCATTGCTCGCTGGAATAGGGAGTTCCACCATGGTCGTGAGTCGCTTGAAGATGACCCCCGTCCAGGACGCCTGTCCGACGTGACCAACGAGGACAATGTGGCACGTGTGGAGAGGATGATCCTCGAAAATCGACGGGTGAAGGTCGAAGAAATCGAGCGAGAACTTGGAATATCACATGGAAGTGTTATAAGCATCATCCACGAAAATTTTGCCATGACCAAGGTCTCTGCCTGTTGGGTCCCTAGAAACCTCACAAAACCTCACGCCCCATGATCGACTTCAACGTCGTCAAAGATTGGAGGAGCTGCTGCTCCTGTACAACCAAGACCAGGCTGGATTCGAGTCACGCATAGTGACAGGTGATGAAACGTGGGTCCATCACTGGGATCCCGAGACCAAGCTCGAAAGCATGGCCTAGAAGCACAGGGGCTCTCCGACCCCCATCAAGTTCCGGACCCAACCCTCAGCCAGGAAGATCATGGCCAACATCTTCTGGGATTCTGAGGGAGTGTTGATGGTGGATTATGCGCCTCGTGGAAGGACCATCACAGGCCAATATTACGCCGAGGAACTGGCTGGGTTGAAGAAGTGCATCCGTCAGAAGCGGCGCGGCAAGTTGACACGCGGTGTCCTGCTCCTCCACGACAATGCCCGTCCTCAAGACCATAGTTACACAAGATGCCCTGCACGATTGCGGATTCAAGGGGCTCAACCATCCCCCCTACAGTCCAGATCTGGCCCCTAGCGACTACTTTTCATTCCGCCAGCTCAAGGCTGCACTGCGTAGACGCTGGTTTGGGGACGATGAAGATGTCCAGCTCGCCGTCCAGGAGTGGATTGAACAGCAGTCGGGAGATTTCTGGTTGTCGGGAATTCGAAGCCTCAGGGACAAGTGGCGCAAGGGCATTGAAGTCGAGGGTAGTTATATTGAAAAATAATAAAAAACACTTTTCCTCATATTTCGTTTCCTTAAATCCGAATTGAAAAAACTTATTGACCGCCCCTCGTAGCTAAAGTCAAAATAATGTGTTTAAGGCCTAGGATAGTAAAGATGAAGTCTCTCCCCACCCACCTCTCTCACCCGATGACGGGTATGGAAAAGTGAAAAATGCACCTGGCTCTTTGAAAACAAGACACAACTAGGAAATTTTACAGAAAACCAGGAACAACCCTATATAGCTATTTAAAATAATTGCATACTAAATTTCATGATGCTTCTTTTACCTTATTAATTTTACCTTCAAGGGTTATCCCTCATTGTCAATTATTCCTATTATATACCAGACTAATTCTTGATCAAGACCTTTAATACTTTACCTGCTTATAAATATTATTAGTATATATATTCATTCAACTTATGTTAAGCATCTTGTCCAAAATTAGAACACGTACTTCGTCTTGTGTGAGTGTTCCTATATTGACATTGATTTCATAAGGATTATTAAGGACATATTCACGTCAAAAAGCATTTTATTATAGTTGTTAGACCTTATACATATTTTCCAGTAAAAATAAATTTTAAGGATATTCTGGTAATTCTTTATAATGGCATGCATTTTATATTTTCAACGTATTATGTCACGTCACCTATTCCGTTACATTTCATAAAACTTTGCCTAACTTAATTATAAATTTTTTGACTGTACTACAGGTGATTACATCTTCAGTTTATTGATTCCACTTATTTACAATTTTATATGCAAAGGAGTTCCCGTATATACTTGTTCGAAAATTCTTTGGCGTTATTTTCATTCCGTTAGATCGTTTAGTAGATGTACTGAGTTGAAACTAGAAGGAGCTACAAGGAAAATAAGTACCCTAGAAGACCTTACGGTCCATACAAGGAGGGTACTTTGGGCGCAATCCTCGAAGGTGTCCATTGGCAACCTCGAACATCACTCGCGAGGATCTTAACGGTGATTTCACAAGACTTTATCTAGTCTTGACTTGAACTGGTCAACAGATTCACTGCTGACAACTTCCGTCGGAAGTGCGTTCCAACTACCACAGATAGTGTATATGAAGAATTCTCTACACAGATGGCGGTTTTAACGCTTCAGTTCAAGTTTAAAGCCGTGTTTTCTTGTTCTGCTTTAAACAAGTGTCAAAATATCCCCATAGTTAACATTGTCGAACCCTCGAAGTATTTTGAAAACTTCGATGAGCTGACCTCGCAGTCTACGAGTTTTCAACGAGAACAGATCTCCTTAATTTATCTTCATAACTTATATGTCTGATAGAGGGAATCAGTTTGGTTGCCCTGGCTTGTACGCGTTACACTCTCGCGATGTCCTTTCTAAATGAAGGACTCCCAAATTGTACGGCATACTCCAGGTGCGGTCGGACAAGTGAGTTGTACAAACACAGTACAATCTCCTTGTTCCGATATCCAAACTGGCGCTTGATGTAGCCTAGCATCCTTTTTGGTCACTAGTGATTGTTTCACCCAAGTCCTTCTCAGTGTCAATGGATTCAAGAGCAGTGCCCTTAAAGATATACTGAGATTGGGGGTTTCGGTGGCCGATATGCATCATTTTGCATTTTCCCACGTCAAAAGGCATTTGCCACGTGTCCGACCACTCCCCAATCTTCCCAAGATCTCCTGCAGGCGGGCAGTATTTCCATCCTTTGCAACGTTCATACTGAGCTTGGTTTTGTCGGCAAATTTAAAAATCTTTGCAAGCATGTCACCGTCCATGTCGTTGACGTAAATGATGAATAGTAGTGGTCCCAAGACAGAACCTTGAGGCACCCCGCTAGTAACGGGCACCCACTCAGGAAGCCTGTCCATTCAGAACCACCCGTTGCCGTCTGCCACTTAACCAGTTCTCTATCTAGCCTGCTACTTTTCCATCTATGTCCAGCGCTCGCACTTTCCGGAGAAGGCGGCGGTGTGGTACCTTATCAAAGGTTTTCTGAAAGTCTAAATAGACCACATCCACTGCCTTGTCCCGATCGTGCTCACTGAAGACGAAGTGGAAGAATTCCACAAGGTTCGTCAGGCATGACCGTTGCCTTCGGACGCCGTGCTGGAAACTCCTCAGTAGCAGCTTTGACTCTAAATGCGACGTCATTTTGTCCACCATAATGCTTTCCATGAGTTTACCGACTATCGAAGTCAGACTGATAGGTCGGTAGTTCGACGGTTGGCTACGGTCTCCTTCCTTGAAGATGGGAGTCATCTCCGCTTCACGCCAGTCTCTAGGAACGCATTCGGTCCGGATTGACATGTTGAATTTTTTTTTTTTAATTAAGGGGCTATCTGGCGACTGCCGACTAAGGCATAAGTTGCCGTAAACAAACAGCCTAGTTCTAGGCTACTTTAAAAAATTGAACAGGAAACAATAAAAAGAAATAACAATAACTAAGCAATAACAAAAACAATAACAAAAACAACAACAATTAAACCAGGTTAAATGAAAGGGAGAAAGCCGGCCTCCCCCAAAAAGTCAATAAGTCCACCAGTCAAAGTACACGCACTCGTCCCGAGTACAAGGGACAGGCGGTAGCGACCACGCTTATCCCGGTACCGGGACAGGTGTCGTGCGCAAAGATCACCCAGACTGGGACATTCGACAAGAATGTGCCGAACAGTCTGGGGGACGACGCAGTCGTTGCAATAGGGCGCAGGCGAGCGCTCCATCAAATAGCGATGCGTCACACGAGTGTGGCCGATTCGGAGACGACAGAAAGCAACCTGAAGCCGCCAGGGCATTGATGGATAGGTGCATGGGAACAGTCGCGGCGCAATGGCACGCGACTTTAAGTTCCCTTCGACCGTCTCCCATCTTCTTTGCCAAGCAGTCCGAAGAGCTGCCCGTATTCCTGCCATGTAGTCAGTGTGAGGAAGAGCGAAACGCTGGTCCGGTAAAAGAGTCCTCACGGACTCTTTAGCGCCCTCATCGGCGCGCTCATTCCCCGCAATTCCTACATGTCCAGGAACCCAGTAGAAGATAATCTCGACATCTGCCCGGCTCGCCAAAACCGTGGCGTCACGGATTTCGCGAACCAGGGGATGCGGAGATTCCAATGCCCCGAGAGCGCTCAGGGCGCTTTGTGAGTCGCTATAGATCACGATCCGGTCTCTAAACCGGGCACGTCGCGTAATCTCCCGTACCGAGTGGTGTATTGCCACCAGCTCGGCCGTGAAGACAGACGCAGCACCTGGTAGAGCCCCGCTGACTTCAAACAGAGGGGGAACGGCGTGGAAGCCGACCCCCTCTTAGGACTTGGAGCCATCCGTATACACTGGCACGGTACCAGCGTGACACGATGTGTGCTCCAAAAAGGTCGAACGCAATAGTCCCGGCGCAGTACAAGCTTTGGGAGCAGAGGCGTAGTGACAAATAGCCAAATGTGGTACCCTCCAGGGTTGCTTCCTAAGCAGAACCAGGGGCGCCACCGGCCCAAGAGCTATATCTACCTCTCGAAGGAGTTTTCTGGCCCTAAACCCAAAGGGCTTAGGGTATGACTGGCGTCTCTCGGCGGCATAGGCACCATCGAGATTAGCTGTGGATGCAGTGAGAGCTGTTGGCGACTGAGGGAGGCGCCGGGCTCGCGCGTACAGGCGAGTGATGCACTGCACGCGGCGCAGAGCGAGTGGCATCTCCCCAGCATCGACCAACAGGCTCTCAATGGGGGAAGTGCGGAAGGCACCGGTCACAAGGCAAAGGCCGGTGTGGTGGATCGAATCCACCTTCCGCAATAAACGCTCGGCTGCGGATGCATAAAACTCGCATCCGTAGTCGAGCTTCGAGCGAACAAAGGATCGATAAAAAAGTAGGGCAGCGCCCCAAGCGCTGAACGTCACGGAACGGAGAATGTCCATGGCGCGGGTACAAGAGACCCTAAGGCTGCGAATATGAGCCTCCCAGGTGAGGCGTCGGTCGAATACAAGACCAAGAAAACGGTGCGACTCAACCACATCCAGGCGCACCCCATTAAGAAACAAATCTGGGTCGACGTGAAGCCGTGGATGGCGGCAGAAGTACACCACCTTAGTCTTGGCCAAAGAAAACCGAAACCTGTGCGCTTCGGCATAGCGAGAGACGCGGTTCAATGCCTGTTGGAGTCGACGCTCCAGAGTTGGCATCTGGGCCGCGCCAAAAGAGATCGAAAAGTCGTACACGTAGAGCGTAGCGCGAACATCTCCGGGCAGCACCGAGGTGATGCCGTTGATGCTCAGGGCAAAGAGTGTGACACTGAGGACACTTCCCTGCGGGACACCCTCATTCTGCTCCTCTGGGCCAGAGAGGGCTCCCCCCACCCGTACGCGGAATCGACGATCTCGCAAAAATTCAGATATAAACATTGGGAGGCGTCCGCGCGCCCCCATCGTGTGGAGAGTCTCCATGATACCGTATCGCCATGCGGTATCATAGGCCTTCTCCAGATAAAAAAAACACCGTGGCGTAGTGCTGTCTACAAAGGAAAGCCTCGCAGACGGCATTTTCCAGTCGGAGCAGAGCATCCGACGTGGAGTGGAACTTACGGAAGCCGCACTCTGCAGAAGACAGATAGCCTCGGCTGTCCAGGAAATAGGCTAATCTAACATTTACCAATTTCTCCATCAACTTGCACACGCAAGAGGTTAGAGAGAATGGGCGGAAACCGGGCGGAGTAGAGTGATCTTCGGCTTCCGAAAGGCGAGCACAGTAGCGATTCGCCAGGAGTCTGGGAGAAGACCTTCCACCCAGATCCTGTTGAACAAATCTAACAGAAAGGCCATGCCACGCTCTCCCAGGTGTCGAAGCATGGCGTACGGGACATCGTCCGGACCATGGGCGGTGTCCGCGCACGAAGCAAGAGCGAAACGCAACTCACTCACAGTAAACTTGTCGTTGAAGGGTTCTCCGCCTCTGGAGGTAAAGTCCAGCCGGCGGCCTTCCGCGACATCACGACGTGCATTGAATGCTGGCGGAGCAGCATCACGGCTAGAGAATGCAGAAAAAGCGGTCGCTAAGGATTCCGCCACGGACGCGGGGTCCGAGATTTCGGTCCCATTCTCCTGGAGAACGGGAGGGGGGTCCTGCGAGAACTTGCCCCGAATCCTTTTGACTCGCTTCCACACCTCACCTAAAAGGGGAGTCCCGTTAAGTGAAGACACGTATGCCCGCCAAGAAGAGCGGCGGGCGTGCTTCGAAATATACCGGAACCTAGCCCTAGCCCGACGAAATTCAGCGCCAGTGAAATCGTTCGGGCGGCGCTTATAGCGCATGTAGGCATAACGCTTCTGTTTGAGGGCCGTCTCAAACTCGGCCAACCACGATGGGAGTGGTCGGCGTGCAAAACAGCCAGACGTCCTAGGAATAGTAGTCAGGCCCACGGCGATGAGGTTGCCGGAGAAGAACTCAACGGCCTCATCTACCGACCTCAACTCCTCGACTGAGATAGAGAATTCAGTCATTTCCTGAAATGCAGGCCACCGCGCCCGCGCCAAGCACCACCGAGGTGGTCTCTCAGGCGGCAGTTGCCCTGAAAATGATATTTGAATGGGAAAGTGATCACTACCATGGAGGTCATCGACCACCCCCCAATCAAAATCAGGCTGTGCATCCGAAGAGCACAAAGATAGGTCAAGGCAAGAAAATGAAGCGGTTCTCGGACAGTGATGCGTAAACTCATCCACGTTTAGGACACCCATCTCAAGCTCTTCGATCAGATCGGCATGGACTTGTCCCCTGGGATTTATGGAGTAATCTCCCCAGAGAGGATGCCTGCCGTTAAGATCTCCAAACAAGAGATAGGGCCTCGGCAACCGTGCCACGACGCGGCGGAAGTCCCCCGCGTCGAAGTCAGCTGACGGTGGAATGTACGCAGAAATGATAGTATACCTCCTATCCAGGTGCAGCTGCACAGCCACTGCCTGAAGGGAGGTATCTAAAGAGAAAGTAAGAACGGAGACATCATGCCGGGTGTAAACCGCGCATCCCCCAGCCCGGCCATCCCGCGGTGGTGGGGTCGCAAGACCCTTATACCCCGGGAGGGCAGGCAGCGGGCACGCGCCTAGCATGGTCTCCGGCAAAAAAATAGCTAACGGGGAACGGGACGAGACAAGCCTCCGCAGCTCCTCCGAGTTAACCCGGAGTCCACGGCAATTCCATTGAAGGAATATGCCCTCCAGGCCTAGCTCGGAGGAGACGCGGGGGCCCTCCTCGAACTGAAGACCCTCACGGGAATGGCCGTACGCTTCCCGGGGGCAGAACCCCGGGCGCTGTTGGCCGGACAAAGCGCTGAAGGCGCTGTCGCCTTCGAGGACCTATTGGGGGAGGTTGGGCTCGCCATGCGAGTCTATTCTTCCCTCCGCCTCGAAACCTTAGGTGGGCGTTGCGGCTTCGGAGGCGGGGGCCCTCTTTTAGAGGAACTACCGTCTCCGAGCCACTTGCTGCACCTCGGGGCGTGGGCGAAGGAGCCGAAGCTCCTTTGTTGCTGTCCGCCTTTCGGGGGACAGCGTTAGGAACCCTGGCAGATGGCCTAGCGACCATCTTCAAGGGTGTTGCCTCCTGTGAGTCTAACGACTCTGTGGGAGGCGCGTGGCCGTTTCGCCTTACGGGAAACGGTCACGCTGGGTGAAGAGGAGGGAGCCCTGGTCTAAGCCGGGGCTGGGTGTGAACCCTTTTTGCCGCCAGCTTTACCAGGGGAGCGCCCGGGTGTAGTAGAAGCCGCAGAAGGGCTCTGAATGGGCGCGGAAACAACCATGCTCGTTGGCCTGGATGGGCTCATGAGCAGAGGGTGCTTTTCTAACTATTGAGGCATATGACGTCCCAGGCAGAGCCGGGCGCGCCAGGACCAAGTCCTTAGCCTCGCGGAATGAGTGTCGATCCTGGGCCTGAACGGCCAGGATTTCTTTCTCAAGGAGATATGCACCACATTGCTTCGAAGAAGCAGGGTGCGGCTCGGCCATTTGAGGGGGACCTTGCATAGGGGCAGATTCGGGTTCGGTGCTTGGCGCCGAGCCCGGATTCTCCCCATGGAAGGCCCTACCGTCTGAGGCTGGGTCTCCTCAAGGACCATGTCTATCACAGGAGGGGCCTCCAGTTGGCCATCCCCTCCCAGGACATCGCAGGTCCCCTTGGCAGTGTCGCCAGTCTTGAGTGGGAAGGCACAGGCCTTGACCCCAGCAAGGTTCAAAATTCTTGCCAGCAGGTCTTTTGAGGGAAGCGACCGAAGGGGCCTGGCTTCCCTCTCCTTTCTAAGGGGGTTTGCCCTACCGAGCCGCTTGCACGAGGGGTGGTCGGCAATGGGCTGCTTGCTGGCTTTCTTGGCAGTCCCCTTAGAAAGCAAAGAAGGGACTGCCGCTGGAGATAGGGAGGTGCCCGAAAGCACCTCCAGAGAAGGGAGTGCGGGGGAGTCCCCTACACCCGTAGGCGTAGGAGAGGAGTAAGCCTCCTCTCCGGTTAACGAAGTATGGAGGGTCCCCTGCGCAAGCACAAGGGGAAGGACCTCCATTTTTTTTGCTGGAGCGGCCCGAGGGCGGCTCCGTAGATGTTTTTTGGGGAAGTTGGGGGTTGGGTTTTTTTTTTTTTTTATACATGGGCATGGTGACCCTCTTTTTATACGGGACGCAATAGCTCATCACCTCTTGCAGTTGCCCGCACTGCAAGAGGTGCTTACAGGCCTGGCAGAGCCAGGCGCCGCCATTTGGGACCACCCCTCCCGCCTGGTGGCCTGGCAGTCCATCGGCATGGCGGTTCAACCTTGAACACGGCGTAAAAATTAATAGATTTTGAAGAGGAGAGGAAAAGGGATGTGAGGAAGGTATGGGTGGGGATGAAGCAGGTTGTTAAAAGCCAGCCACCCCAGACCGGAGCTCAGGGGTTAGGGAATATTGTCCCCTCCTCCCTCAGCCCCGATCCGGGACGGTTGGTTGAGAAGAAGGTCAGCATCTACCCTGTGAAATTAGAGGCTGACGAGAGAAAGTTGTGCGAGAGGTTGTATGAAAAGAGAGGAAACAAGTGTTTTGAAGGAAGGAAGAGTGGCTAAGCTAGGGCCGGACGGAGCGCTGGATCCCGTCACCACGGCGGCCATGATGGCAAATCGCCGCGCCCCTTACGGGGTTGACATGTTGAAGATTGCCCTCAGGTGACGTGACACTTAATCGCGCACTTCTTTCATCAATTTAGGTAGAAACCCTTCCGGGCCAGGTGACTTATTTGTCATTAGGTCACTGATCTTCTTTTCTATTTCTCGTTCCGTGAAGTCTATATCCTCCAGCTTTTTTCCCGAGTAGGAACTCGTTGGCTGAGAGATGCGACCACACTCTTCAGTAAACACTGAAGAGAAGTAGTCGCTGAGGAAATTAGCATTTTCTGCATCTGAGTGCTTTAATGTCCCCGCCTCATTCCTCAAAGGGCCAATCGTTCGACGGATTGGTTTACGGCTGTTTACATATCCAAAGAACTCCTTGGGATTCTCTTTACAAAGTCTCGCCATTCGTAGTTTAGAATTCTCTCTGTGGGGCCTGAATTCTCACAAATCTGAGATTTCTCCGCCTCTACTCTGATGCTGGTTTCCCCTTTCTGGTAGGCAAGTTACCTTCGCACGAGTCCACACCCCACTTATCCTTCTGGCATATCGCACATGTATATTTGAGTGCAGCTGGACCTTTTTTTCCTGTCATTTTGAACACTCTCTCTCTCAAAACTTTGCGACCAATGAATAGTAAAAAAAGGAGGGCGATGAGTTCTCCCCACGTGAGTCGCTCCTGCCTATCGATCGGAGACGTTTCGGATCTTTCAGAAGACACGCTCCATGTGCTGCTGTTCGTCCGACCGAGTCGTCAAAACTCGGTGTGCGGTGGCTCCCATCCAAGCAGCACTGACGGTCCCCGAAGGGGCGATCGATTTCTCACCAGGTGAACAACGGAGCACGTCACGTACTAAACTCTTACTAGTTCCCTTCACGACAGACAAGATCTCGGAGCAGCGTTCAATAGATATCTCGTCACACCAAGAGACTCGACCTAAGGCTTTTTATTGGCCTGGCAACCAACCTGGGAACAGAGGGCCGTCACCCCGGCTGATGCTACCAGAGACACCCGTCAACGTTCACTGGGAATGGTCAATAATTAAGCGCAAGGGAAGGGGTTAACGGGACACTACCTTTATCCCATTCATCGTGTACCAATGCCTAGGACACCTCTCGTCCTAGTCTTTCGAAACCAGTGAGCGTTGATTGGCGTTGTAAATAGAGGTTCCAAAGCTCTCTTCTGACGCATGAGGTAGCTGCCAGGTCCTTATAAGTAGATAGAGGGGGTAAAAGGGTAAGAGTGACATGATAATAGTAGGTTTTTTTTATAGTTTTTTCTCTTTTTGTATAATAAGTGTAAGAGATAGGATAAAAGTGAATAAGAGAAGGAGAGAATAGACAAAAGAGAAAGGAAGGACGCACTTAGTCTGGAATCTCGTTTTCGACCAAATCGACAAGGAAAGCCCTACCAGGGGTACCCAGAAGAGAGGCACCCCCGCCGACATAGCTCAAAAAGTCAAAGGTACACACAAACTTTCTTCCCGCGACAAGGGGGCGTCACCCTCTCCTTCTACTAAGAAAGAGAGAGAGAAAGAAAGAGAGAGAAGAAGAGAGAGATAGAAAAAGAGAGATAGAAAAAGAGCGAGATAGAAAAAGAGAGAGATAGAAAAAGAGAGAGATAGAAAAAGAGAGAGATAGAAAAAGAGAGAGATAGAAAAAGAGAGAGAGAAGAGAGAGATGGAGAGAAAGATAGAGAGAGAGAGAAAGAGAGAGAGAGAAATAGAAGAGAGAGAAAGAGAGAGAAAGAGAGTTAAAAGGAGTTACGAGGAAAGAAAGTACCCTAGGAGACCTTACGGTGCATTCAAATAGGGTACCTTTGGACTAGCAATCGAGCGGGCACATGGCTGCTCAATTGTTTTGCGTCCCTAAACGGCCACTTTTAAAAACTTTGTCTAGTCTTGACTTGAACTGGTCAACAGATTCACTATTGACAACTTCCACTGGAAGTGCGTTCCACTTACCGCAGATACTGTAAGTGAAAAAATTTCCACACAGATTGCGGTTGTAACGCACCAGTTCAAGTTTGAAGTCGTGATTGAGCGTTGTGTTCTCACTGAGTGTGAAAATATCCCGGTAGTCAACATTGTCGAACCCTCAAAGTATTTTGAAAACTTCGATGAGCTGACCACGCAGTCTACGGGTTTCCAGCGAGAACAGCTTTAATTGCCTTAGTCTATCCTCATAACTTTTATGTCGGATAGAGGAAATTAGTTTGGTTGCCCTAGCTTGTACGCGTTCCAACCTTGCGATGTCCTTTCGAAACGAAGGACTCCAAAATTGTACGGCATACTCCAGGTGCGGCCGAACCAGGAAGTTGTACAGACAAAGTACTATCTTCTTGTTACGGTATCCAAACTAGCGCTTTATGTAGCCTAACATCCTTTGGGCTTTCTTCTCTGCCTCGATGCACTGTTTCGAGAACTTGAGGTCGCTAGTGAAAGTTACACCCAAGTCCTTCTCAGTGTCACTCGATTCAATAGCAGTGCCCTTAAGCATCTCCTGAGATTGGGGGTTTCTGTGGCCGATATGCATTAATTTGCATTTTCCCACGTCAAAAGGCATTTGCCACGTGTCTGACCACTCCCCAATCTTCCCAAGATCTTCCTGCAGGCGTGCAGTATTTCCATCCTTTGCAACGTTCATACCAAGCTTGGTATCGTCGGCAAATTTGGAAATCTTGGCAACCATGTCACCGTCCATGTCGTTGACGTAGATGATGAATAATAGTGGTCCCAGGACAGAACCTTGAGGCACCCCGCTAGTAACGGGCACCCACTCAGAAGCCTTGTCCATTCAGCATCACCCGTTGCCGTCTGCCACTTAGCCAGTTTTCGATCCAGCCGGCTACTTTTTCGTCTATGCCCAGCGCTCGCACTTTCCGGAGAAGGCGGCGGTGTGGTACCTTATCAAAGGCCTTCTGAAAGTCTAAGTACACCACATCCACCGCCTTGTCCCGATCGTGCTCACTGAAGACGAAGTGGAAGAATTCCACTAGGTTCGTCAGGCATGACCGTTGCCTTCGGACGCCGTGCTAGGAACTCCTCAGTAGCAGGTTTGACTCTAAATACGACGTCATTTTGTCCACCATCATGCTTTCCATGAGTTTACCGACTATTGAAGTCAGACTGATAGGTCTGTAGTTTGTCGAATGGCTGGGATCTCCTTTCTTGAAGATCGGAGTCACATCTGCCTCACGCCAGTCTCTAGGAACGCATCCGGTCTGCATTGACATGTTAAAGATAGCACACAGATGTCGTGATACTTCATCGCACACTTCCTTCAACACCTTAGATAGAAACCCGTCCGGTCCAGGGGACTTATTTGCTTTTAGGTCAGCGATCTTTTTCTTTATATCTCCTTCGGTGAAGTCCATTGCCTCCAGTCACGGTTGTGAATGGTGATGTGATGGATGAAGTGAATTTAAACGAATGGGTGGTGGTAATGAAATTGTGCACGAATTAAAAGGTTTTTAAAATTCCAAGAAACGAATTTCCTAATTAAATTTTTTCAAATAGTTTGGTCCCTTTTAAGTACCTAAACAGATTGTTAATATATTGGAGATTGTCACTTAAAACATTTTCAATAGTTATATTGTCTCCAAAATAGTTGGTTCTTCTAAGCTGGTATTTCCTGCAATTTAGGAGTATATGGGATCTGGTCAGTTGGGTATTGCATATCGTGCAGTGGGGTAGGGGGAGGTTGGAGAAATGGTAACTATGGGTGAGGTTTGTATGGCCCATACGTAGGCGTCCCAAAACGACTTCTTCTTTTCTAGAATTTCTAGAGGACGTTTTCCATTTCTCAACCGTCCGTTTTATTCGGCGCAGATGTTGATGTCCTTGTGTTCGCTATTCGTTTTCCCATTTCTTTTTTATTACTCTTGAAAATGTTGAGTAGTAGTGTTTGTAGTAAGTGGGCTTGGCCGGCGGTCTTAAATTAATAGCTGCTGCTTTAGCGCTCTTCTCTGCCTTCTCATTTCCTTTGATGCCTACATGAGTGGGGCAGCAGCATATTGTTATATTAGTTCGGGTCGAGGCGAGCTGGTCTGGTCTGGTATTTTTAGGGCCAGCGGGTGGTTTTGATTTCTGGCTGGCAGCATTGCCAAAGAACTGTTCAAGTCCGTAAAGACAGTGGTCTTTTCGTTTTTTAGACTGGCTTGGTGAATCGCCAGCGAGATTCCTGTGAGTTCCAAAGAAAGAACCGAGGTGCATTGAGGTAAGCGGGTTGTTCGTACAGAGGTGAGAAAAACCACTGCGCACGCCACTCCATTTAATGATTTGGATCCATCTGTAAATATGGATCGGGATGGTTGATGTGATTTTTGGTGATTATAAAAATGATGGACTATTACTGTTGGCGGGATTATTTGTCTTGTTGTAGTGAGATTTAATATGCATATTTGACGCGATTGTGTTGTCCAAGGGGGGATTTGGGGGTATTTTTCCAAATAGATATTTGTGTTGTCTAGTTGTAAATCTATCATGCGAGTTTTGACTCTGAGTGTAGTACAGGTAGTTGGTTGGCCTTTGAGCTCTGGCTGGTACTGATCTGATGAGATGGAGAGGTTTGGAGTTGGTACGGTATACACCAGCTAGGTATCTCAGTTCAGATTCCATCCTTTAGTAGGGTAATCGTGGGAGTCCTGTTTCGGCACAGAGTGATGAGGCTGGGGTGGATTTAAAAGCGCCTGTGCCCAGTCGTAGGCCTTGGTAATGAAGCGGGTCTAGTTTGCCTAGGGTTGACTTTGTAGCCACTCCATATAGATGACAGTCGTAACTAGTCATGGAAAGGAACAGGGTGCGGTGTAGATACAATAGTGTGTTTCTGCCCGCACCCCAATGGAGGTGGGATAGCTTTTTGAGGAGGTTGGTTACGCTGATGCAGCGTCTCCTGAGATCAGTTATATGATCCTTCCATGTGAACCTTTGATCTAGTATCAGGCCTAAGAATCTAGTTCGGTTTGTAAAGGTAATTTGGGGGGGATGGCCACAGTTTTCTCCGCTGATATGGTGAAACCGTGGTGTATAGCATAGTGGGCAATATTATTTATTGCTCTTTGTGGATGGTTTGCTACTTAATTTGGGGGTTTACCGTAGTGCCAGATTGCTAGGTCATCCATGTATAAGGCGCATCTAATAGCCGGTGGAACCTGTAAGGCGAAGTCGTTTACCGCAATGATAAACAAGGTCGTGCTAAGAACACTTCCTTGTGGTACTCCTTCATATTGGAGTGTATGGTATAGGGCATGTTCCATGTATTTCCGCAACAAAACTTCGGTTACTGAGAAAGTTTTTAATAAAAAAAGCCATCGGGCCTCTGATGCCTAGTTTATAGAGTTGGTTCAAAATATGACGACCCCAGAGAGTGTCATCTGCCTTAGCAAGATCAAAAAATACAGCAATGAGAAAATTTCCTTGAGTGAATGATTGTCCCACATCATGGTCAAGGATGGTTAAAGGGTCTAGAGGGGAGTGTTTTTTTCGTAGCCATATTGGTTAGGTGATAACATATTGTTGTTTTCTAAAAATCACTTTAGGCTGTTGTTCACCATTTTCTCCAGCAACTTATATAGACAAAATGTAAGTGATATAGGGAAATAGGTCGGTAATTGTTGGGATTAGATGGGTGCTTACCTGGTTTTAGGAAAGGCAGAATTACCACCTGTCGCCAGTCGTCCGGAAATGAGCCTTCTTTCCACATCATATAGTATTGTTGTAGTAGGGACTGTAGGCAGGTGGGGTGACTTTTCTTCAGAATGTTGTATGTTATGTTGTTTCCTGGAGCTGTATTAAGGCTTTTTGCATGAGTTTCTTCCAACTCTGCTTGGAAGAAGGGAAGGTTATAAGGCGGAGAGCTGCATGTGGAGAAGTTTATTGGGGTTTGGTGGACCTTAGCTTTTCGGACCAAAAATTGTCTTTCATTTGAGCCCCTTGATATAAGACTTAGGGAACTTGCAATAGTATTTCAAACTTCCTTTTGGTCACTGATGGTGTTGCCATTTATCTTTAGAATCGGGAGATGTATTGGACTTTGTTTTCCTAGCATTCGCTGTACTTGTCGCCATATTTTAGGGATGGACGTGTTGGAGTTAATGGTTGACGTGCATCTTCTCCAGGAAGATCTTTTGGCTTCCTTAAATTTCTTTCGGGTAACAGCGCATAGATGTTTATATTCTATGTAATCTGCTACTAACCGTGTTGCTCTAAAGATTATGTGTGCCCTATCTCGTTTTCTTTTTATTTCTTGGCAGTCTTCGTTCCACCATGGTGTAGAACGGTGTCTTGGTTTGGAACTGGTCGTTGGGATGCATTCTAGAGAAATTGTTTGTAGGGCCTTTGTAAATGAGCAGATGTTCATTTCCTTATCATTTTGTTCTAGGGTTGATCATATATTAGCTGTTTTGGTTGCAAAGGCAGTCCAGTTTGTACGATTATAGTTCCATTTCCTCTTGGGTTTCGGGAGGGCTTGCGCTGGGAATTCGATTATAATAGGGTAGTGATCACTACCACAGAGATTAGGATATGTGATCCAGTATGGTTCTGTGGAAAAGTTAGGAGAGCTAAGGCTTAAGTCTATGTGAGAAAAGGTGTTGGTCTTTTGGTGGTAGCCAGTTGCGCTATTGCGATTTAGGATATTAAGGCCATGGCTTTCAATGGTATTGGTCACAACTCTGCCTCTGCTATTTGTTTTTGAGTCATTACAGTAGGGGCTTCTTGCATTGCAGTCACCTAGCAGTAAGAATGGTTCCGGTAGCTGTTTTATTAGTAGTTCGAGCTCTTGTTGGTTTACGGGAAGATTGGGCCACAAGTAGAGTGAGCAAATGGTGGTGAGGCTTGTATTTTGTACTGTAACTGCTATTGCGTTTAGAGGTGTGTTTAATGGGTGTAGGATATGAGAGATATCATGGCGAATGTATATCGCGTTGCCTTTGGTTGGAGCCGTCAGAGGTGAATGGCAATTATATTGGTGGTTTAGGAAATTTTGCGGATTAGTACACATGGTTTCTGCTATTAATTTCTGGAGAGATTCAAAGTTGGCACGAAGGCCACGTATGTTCCATTGGATGAAGATTTGCTTGGTGTTTCTGATATTTGTACTTATCTTGATGACCTTAAGTTCCAAATTCGGTGGAGCTGCCGGTTTTGACGGCTGGTTTAGATGTTGTTAACCTTGAGGGCTTTTGCGATGTCGGGTTCGGGCTGTTCGAGTAGATTTGGGTAGATGTCATTTTACTTACTATGCGGTTTTCTTTTGTTTTCTGGGGGTGTTGCGGTTTGGGTTTTATATTGCGTGATGTTTCTGCTAAGTGCATTTCTCTCTGTGAAAAAGGGAAGAATGCTCGTTGTGAAATCTGTTAGTCGGTGTCTTTATTGGTGAGATTATTTTGTGCCCATCGCAATGAGTCAAGTCTTTCAATTACTCTAGGTTTTTCACTTGATGCGGAAGTCACCGTTGGTCGAAGATTTAAAGGTGGGGACTTAATCTGTGGAGAGTCTGCTAGAAGCTGAGCCTCTGTAATCGGAGTTATTTTTTTGTTCTGTTTAAGTCCATCTGTATTGCCGTGGTGGATTCTTCGGGTGCTGATCAGTGTGCATCTTGGGTCGTTGGATGAAGAACGAGGGATGTACTAAGGGGAGATGTAAGTAACTGATTTTCGTAATTGACTGTTTCTTCACTAGAGCAGTTGTTCTTTCTGGTCGCTTTTACTTCTGGACCTTTTGTTGATGAGGTGGAAGATGTTGATTAGGGCGATTCTTGTCTGGTTCTTTTATGCAATGTCTTGGGAGTTTCCAAGTGGGGGTACCCGAGATTTGGGGATTCGGCGATTTTGGATTGCTGGGATTTAGGACTTAAGGCGTGTTGTTTTTTGAGGTTTTGTTTGGGAGTCTTGCTGGTTTCTGCTACTTTCAGAGTTCCTTCTGTAGCTTTTGGTTGGGAGGTTGGTCTACTGGTAGAGGCTTTAGGGGTGAGGGTGTCTTTTGTAGCATCAGCATAGCTGGGTCTATTCAGAGATCTTCCTTCTTCCGACATATCGGCCAAAGCTTGGTACCTGCGAATGCCGTAACGGACCATCCTAATTTCACTTCTTGATAAAAGAGGAAGTGGTTGCATATTCTTCTAAATGCATGATGGTTTTCTCCACAGTTAATACAGTGTTCGTCTGTGCTGCATTGTTCGCTGCTGTGGCCCGGCTGGGAGCATTTAAAGCATAGTTGTGGGTTCGACGTGCAGTACTTGGCCGGATGACCAAACTCAAGGTATGACCTGCACTGGATTAAGGAGGGCAACTCTTCTTGTATTTGTATAGTTGTTCCAGCAAATCTAATTGTGTTTGGGATGGTTTGTTGTTTAACTTTGATTTTAGCGATTTTTAGTAGGATAGGGCGGTTGGGTGATTTCTTTTCCAAGATCGAGACGCCCTCTATTTGGTGGCCCTCATCTTAAAAAAGCTTTTGTATTCCTTTACATATAAAGGACTCTGTGCTCTTTGGCCCAGGCATAAACCTACTGAGTAGGACGGTGCCCACTCTAGTATTATGCCCGTTTTTGTCAGTGTAGTTAATTTCATGCTCACCTAGGATGGTGAGGGCTAGTAATTTTTTGGAAATTACTTCTCATTTTGCCTTCACTGTGGCCTCAGTTTGGGACGAGTTAATGGAGAACTCTGGCTGTCCTTCTCAAGTGACTGCTTGCAGTCGCTCTCGGAGTTCTAATGCACAAAATGTGTTATTGGTTGTAGTTTTAATAGTTATGTATCGGGACTAGCAGGCTGCCCCGAATATTTGTCTGAGGTTATTAAGGTTATTTTTTGTTGGTTCGTCGGTTGAGTAGGTATTTGTTTGTTTTTTTGCAGTGCTATCCATGGCCAAAATTACTCATTCGTTTCCCCCTACCCGTGACAGCCAACACTGACCCCAACAAGGGAACGGCACTACTGGGCGCCTTTCAATTGGCCCCGGCCGCTATCACTAGGTTGGGTGGGATTCGCCTTCTCCGCCACCCCTTGGGAAATCCCGGACCGAATCCTACATGTGGCGTGGTAGACAGGTCGGGATGACGGATCTGGCTTGGTGACTGGCTTAAAAGCGGTTAGGGTCACCATGCCTAACATCGGGTCGTAGGAGGGTTCAGTGCCGTGGTCCCGTTATTAGCTGGGACCTAGATGAATTGCCTACCATGGCTAACGAACGAGATCTGCCTGGGATCGAAGTCAAAATTCTCCCTCTCCTAGGTGGAATGTCAACCAAGACTATAAGCTCCACCAACCCAGCCAGTTTATACCGTCTGGCACTCGATCGTTGGACACAATTTCTGTATAAGCAGAGGCACCATGTGCAGGTGATGCGCCATCAATTCGGGTGCAGAGGCTAAGTAGCTCTAAAGGCTATATATTGCGCATGCAGCCCGGAAAACCCCATCTCCAAGGGTGGATTAGAACGATCCTGTGTATCCACGGGTGGATAAAAACGACCCCGTGTCTCCTTCGGCGAATGGAAACTATTACGTGTCTTTGCGGGTGGGTGAAAACGATCCTGTGTATCCACGGGTGGGTCAAAACGATCCCGTTTATCCATGGTTGGATGAATACTATTTCGTGTCGCCACGGGTTGATGAAAACGATCACGTGTCCCCACGGGTGGAGGAAAACGATACAGCCTCCTGACTGGTGGATGAAAACAATCCTGTGTCCCCACGGGTGGATGGAAAGGATTCGGTGTTTCCATGAGGGGATTTAAACGATCTCGTGTTTCCACGGGTGGGTAAAAAACGGTCCTGTCTATCCACAGGTGGATGAAAACAATCCTGTCTCGTCTTCGTGGATGAAAACGATTCTGTCTCACGACGGGAGGGTGAAAACGGTTCCGTATCCCCACGGTGGAATGAAAACGATCCCGTGTCTCAATCGGCGGATAAAAACGACTACGTGTCCACACGGGTGGAGGTAAACGATCCCTAGTCTCCATCATCGAATGAAAACGATTCCATGTCTTAGCGTGAGGATGAAAAAGATTCCGTGTCCCCACGGTAGGATGAAAACGGTTCCGTCTAACCAGGGGTGGGTGAAAAGGATTGCGTGTCCCCAAGGGTGTATGAAAACGATCCCATGTCCCCATCGGGTGAATAAAACGATTACGTTGGTCCACGGATGGCTGAAAATGATACGGTTTTCCAAAAGGGGGTTAAAACGATTTTGTGAATCCACGGGAGGATTAAAACGACCCTGTGTCTCCTGGGCCGGATGAAAACGATCCTGGCTCTCCTTCAGCGGAGGGAAACTATTTCGTGTCTCTACGGGTGGGTGAAAACGATCCCTTATCTCCATGGGTGGATCAAAACGATCCAGCTTCCCCACTGGTGGATGAAATAGATCTCCTGTCCCAACCGCTGGATGAAAACGATCCCGTGTTTCCACGAGAGGATGTACACGATCCCGTGTCTCCATCAGCGGATGAAAACGATATCTTGATTACACGGATGGGTGAAAACGATAGCTTGATTACACGGATGGGTGAAAACGATCCTGTCTCTCCATCGTGGACGAAAACGATTCTGTCTCACCACGGGTGGAGAAAAACGATTCCGGGCCCCCACAGGTGTATGAAAACGATCCTGTGTCCCTACGGGGGGATAAAAAGGATCCCTTGTCCCTACGGGTGGATAAAAACGATCCCGTATCTCCACGTGTGGATGAAAACGATTCCGTGTAACCAAGTGCGTATGAAAAACATCCCGTGTCCACACGGGTAGATGAAAACGATACCCTGTCCCCATGGGTGTATGATAACGATACCTTGTCCCCAAAGGTGGATGGAAACGATTCCTTGTCTCTACGGATAGATGAAAACGATCCCTTGACGCCACGTGTAGATGAAAACGATCTCATGTCGCCACGGGTAGAGGAAAACGATCTCTTGCCGCCATGATGGATAAAATGGACCCCGTGTCCCCATGGGTCGATAAAAACGATTCCGTGTCACCAGTGTTGGAAGAAAACTTTCCCGTATCAGCACGGGTGGAGGAAGACGATCAGTTTCCCAACGGTTGGATCAAATCGATTCCGTTTCTCCACGAGTGGCTCTAAACGATCCAGTGTCTTTATCAGTGGAATAAAACGATCCAGTCCCTTCAAAGGTAGGAGAAAACGATACAGTATATCCAGGGGTGGATGAAAACGATCCCATTTCTCCATCGGCGGATGAAAACTATTCCGTGTCCCCACGGGTGGATGAAAATTATCCCGCGTTTCCATCGGCAGATGAAAACGATCCCTTATCCACACAGGTGGATGAAAACGATTTCTTCTCCTCATGGGTGGAGGAAAACGATTGAGTTTTCCCAAGAGTGGATCAAAACGATTTTGTGTCTCTATAAGTGGATGAAAATGATCCCGTGTCTCCACAGGTGGAAAAACGATCTGGTGTATGAATGAGTTGATGACAACTATCCCGTGTATCCATCGGCGGATGAAAAGAAACCAGCATCTCCATCCCCACATGAAAACGATCCCGTGTGCATAAAGGTGGGTGTAATCGATCCCGTGTCTCCACGGCTGGAGGAAATATAGTCCATGTCCCCACGATGGAAAAAAACAATTCCGGGTCACTCTCAGTGGACGAAAAACAATCCCGTTTGCCCACAGGTGGTTGAAAACGAACCCCTGCCACCACAAGCGGATAAAATCAATCCTGTGCCTCCACGGGTCTATGAAAATGATCCCGTGGCCCAGGAATGGAGCCAAATGATCCGGTATCCCCACGGATGGATGAAAACGATTCCGTGTCTCCACGAGTGAATGAAAACGATTCACTTTCTTTATCGGTAGATAAAAACGATCCCGTGTCTCCACGGGTTGGTTAAAACGATCCAAGATATCACCAGGTGTCTCCGTCAGGAGATGAAAACGATCCCGTGTCCCCACGAGTGGATGAAAACAATCCCGTGTCCCTACGGGTGGATGAAAACGATCCCGTGTTTTCATCATCGGAGGAAAACGATTGCGTGTCTTAGCGTGAGGATGAAAACGATTCCATGTTCCAAGTTTTGGATAAAAACGATCCCGTCTCTCCATCGTGGATGAAAACGATTCCGTGTTCCCACGGGTGTATGAAAACGATGCCGTTTCTCCCTTGGGTGAATAAAACTATTACGTGTAACCACGGGTGGGTAAAAACGATTCCGTGTCGACGCGGGTGGATGAAAGCGATCCCGTGTCCCAAGGGTTAGATGAAAACGATCTCGTGTCTCCATCGTCGGAAGAAAACGATTCTTTCTCTCCACCTGGGGATGAAAATGATTTCGTATTTCCATGGGTGGAGGAATACGATCCCGTATCTCCATCGTCAGATGAAAACGATTACGTGTCCCCACTCCTGGATCTAAATGATCCCGTGCCCCTACGGGTCGATGAAAACGATTCCGTGTCGCCAGTGGTGGATGAAAACGTTCCCGTGTCCACACAGGTGGAGTAAAACAATCAGTTTCCACACGGTTGGATCAAAACGATTCCGTTTCTCGACAGGGGGCTTAAAACGATCCAGTGTATTTATCAGTTGAGAAAAACGGTCCAATGTCTCCACAGGTCGGTGAAAACGATCCAGTATATCCACGGGTGGATGAAAACGATCCCTTTTCTCCATCGACGGATGAAAACTATTCCGTAACCCCACGGGTGGATAAACACTATCCCATGTTTCCATCGGCAGATGAAAACGATTCAGCATCTCCATTCGCACCTGAAAACGATCCCATATACCCACGAGTGAATGAAAACGATCCTGTGTCTTTATCAGTGGTTGAGAACGATCCTTTTCTTCACAGGTGTGGAAAACGATCCGGTGTATGCACAGGCTGATGAAAATTATCCCTCGTTTCCATCGGCGGATGAAAACGATCCAGCATCTTCATCCGCACTTGAAAACGATCCCGTGGCCCCACGGGAGGGTAAAACTGAACCCGTGTCTCCACGGGTGGAGGAAATATAGTCCATATCCCTAAGATGGAAAAAGCCGGTTCCTAGTCAGTTCCAGTGGATGAAAAAGAATCCCGTGTGCCCACGAGTGGATGAAAACGATCCCATCTCTCCATTGTGGATGAAAACGTTTCAGTCTAACCTGCGGTGGGTGAAAACGATTCCGTCTCCGTACGGGTGTATGAAAACGATCCCCTGTCTCCACCGGGGAGTAACAAGATTACTTCTAACCACGGGTGGGTAAAAACAATACCGTGTCTCCATGGGCGGATGAATACTATTCCGTGTCCCCATGGGTTGATGAAAACGATCGCATGTCCACACATGTGGAAGAAAACAATCCCGTGTCCCCACAGGTGGATGAAAACGATTCCGTGTCGACACGAGGGGATGTAAATGATCCCGTGGCTCCATCGAAGGATGAAAACGATCCCCTGTTTCCACGGGTAGGTGAAAACGATCCTATGTATCCACGGGTGGATGAAAACGATCCTGTCTCTCCATCGTGGATGAAAACGATTCCGTCTCACCAAGGGTGGTTGAAAACGATTCCGTGTCCCCCCGGGTTTATGAAAACGATCCCAGGTCTCCATCGGCGGAATAAAACGATTACGTCTAACCCCCGGTGGGTGAAAACGATAACCTGTCACAACGGGTTGATGAAAACGATTCCGTGTCACAAAGGGTGGATAAGAACGATCCCGTGTCTCCATCGTCGGATGAAAACTATTCTCTCTCTCCACCTGAGGATGAAAACGATACCGTCTCTCCATAGGTCGATGAAAACGATCCCTTGTCCCCAGAAGTGGATGAAAACGATCCCTTGTCGCCACGGGGAGATGAAAACAATCTCTTCTCGCCAGGGTGGATGAAATGGACCCCGTGTCCCGACGAGACGACGAAAACGATTCTGTGTGGCCAATGGTGGAAGAAAACGATCCAGTGTCCGCACGGGTGTAGGAAAACGATCAGTTTCCCTACGGTTGGATCAAAACGATTCCGTGTCTCCACGAGTGGATGAAAACGATCCCGTGTCTTTATCAGTGGAGGAAAACGATCCCATGTCTTTATCAGTGGAAGAAAACGATCCAGTGCCTCCACAGGTGGGTGAAAACGATCCAGTATCTCGATCGGCGGATGGAAACTATTCCGTGTCCTCACGGGAGGATGAAATCTATCCCATGGCTCCGTTGGCATATGAAAACAATCCAGCATCTCCATCCGCACATGAAAACGATCCAGCATCTCCATCCGCACATGAAAACGATCCCCTATCCCCATGGGTAGATGAAAACGATCCCCTGTCCTCGTGGGTGGGGGGGAACGACTCAGTTTCGCCAGGGGTGGATCAAAACGATTTTATGGCTCTATGAGTCTTCAAAGGTGGTTGAAAACGATGCGATATATGCACGGAATGATGAAAACTATCCCGTGTCTACATCTGCGGATGAAAACAAACCAGTCTCTCCATCCACGCATGAGAACGATTCCGTGTCCCCACGCGTGGCTGAATTCGATTCCGTGTATCCACGGGTGGAGGAAATAGATCCCGTGTCCCCACGATGGAAGGAAATGGTTCCGGGTCACTTCCACTCGATGAAAACAATGCCGTATGCCAAGAGGTGTATGAAAACGATCCTCTGTCCCCACAGGTGGATGAAAACGATCCCGGGTTTCCATCATCGGATGAAAACGATTACGTGTCTCCACGAGTGGATGAAAACGATCCCGTGGTGTCCCAACGGGTGTATATAAACGATTCCGTGTATACATCGGCGGATTAAAATGAATGTGTCCCTACGGGTGGATTAAATCGATCTCGTGGTCCCACGTGTGGATGAAAACGATCCCGTGTCTCCATCATCGGATGAAAACGATTCAGTGTCCCCAAAGTGGGAGGAAAGCGATCCCGTCTCTCCATTGTGGATGAAAACGGTGCCGTCTAACCTGGGGTGGAGGAAAACGATCTCGTGTTCCCAAGGGTTGGTGAAAACGATACTGTGTATCCATGGGTGGATGATAACGATCTCTTGTCCCCACAGGTGGAAGAAAACGATTCCTTGTCAATACGGGTAGATGAAAACGATCTCTTGCCACAAGGATGGATGAAATGGACTCCGAGTCCCCATCGGTGGGTGAAAACGATCCTGTGTCCACAAAGCTAGATCTAAATGATCCCGTGTCCCCACGAGTCGATGAAAACGATTCCGTGGCGCCAGTAGTGGATGAAAACGACTTCGTGTCTTTATCAGTCGATGGAACGATCCAGTGTCTCCACAGGGGGATGAAAACGATCCAGTATATCCCTGGGTGGATGAAAACTATCTCCATTATCCATCGGCGGATGAAAACTATTCTGAGTCCCCACGCGTGGATGAAAACTATCCCGTGTCTCCATTGGCGGATGAAAACGATCCATCATCTCCAAGGGCACATGAAAACGATTCCCTGTCCTCACGGGTTGGTTAGAACGATCCTCTGTCCCCACGGTTAGATGAAAACGACCCCGTGTCTTTATCAGTCGATGAAAACGATCCAGTGTCTCCAGAGGTGGGTGAAAATGATCCAGTATATCCACGGGTCGATGAAAACTATGTCCATTATCCATCGGCAGATGAAAACTATTTTGAGTCCCCACGCGTGGATGAAAACTACATCGTGTCTTCATTGGCGGATGAAAACGATCCATCATCTCCAAGGGCACATGAAAACGATTCCCTGACCTCACGGGTTGGTTAGAACGATCCTCTGTCCCCACGGTTGGATGAAAACGAATCCATGTCTCCACGAGGGGATTTAAATGATCCCGTGTTTTCATTGTTGATGAAAACGATCCCGTGTTTCCACGGGTGAGTGAAAACGATCCTGTGTATCCACGTGTGGATGAAAACGATCCTGTCTCTCTATCGTGGATGAAAACGATTCTGTTTCACCACGGGTGGGTGAAAACGATTCCGTGTACCCACAGGTGTATGAAAACGATCCCGTGTCTACATCGGCGGATTAAAACGAATACGTGTCCCTAAGGGTGGAGGAAAACGATCCCGTGTCCCCACGTGTCGATAAAAACGATCCCGTGTCCCCACGTGTCGATAAAAACGATCCCGTCTCTGCATTTTGGATGAAAATGGTTCCGTCTAACCTGCGGTGGATGAAAACGATTCCGTGTCACTACGGGGGGGTTAAAATGATCCTGTTTATCCACGGGTGGATTAAAACGGCCCCGTATCGCCTTCTGCGGATTAAAACGATCCCGTGTCTCCTTCGGCGGATGGAAACTATTCCATGTCCCTATGGGTGGGTGAAAACGATCCGGTGTGTCCACGGGTGGGTTAAAACGACCCTGTTTCTCCATGGGCGGATTAATACTATTTAGTGTCCGCCATGGGCTTATGAAAACGGGGGGCGATGGGGAATATCGCGCAACTCATAGCCTATGTTCCCTAAATGTTGGCACACCACCTTCACGTGGTGCCCCTGTTTTTTAACTGAGCGTGTGCCCAACGTCCGAACACCAGGCGGGATATCCTGGTTTGGGTACCTGCCTAAGGGTACCCACCAACCTTCTGGGGCAGTTGTGTGTATGGACACCAGCACACTTCTGGCCCATATGGTTGTCTTTGCTGTGGCCCTGCAGTTAGTGAATGGCATCACAAGGGCTAGGTGACCTCACACCAACATAAAAGGTGGGTGAGGGGAACCCCATGAGGCGGTTTGATGACCAAACACTGGCATCACTCCGGCATCCCCAAATAACCTTGTGGGGCGACTGTGTGTCTGAACCCCAGCGCACTTTCGGCCCACTTGGTCCTAGTCAGTATGTGTACTCTGTACGAGTCGACGGATGTACCCACTGGGGGGGCATCGTCCGCAGGACCGTGCCACGGAGGTAGGTTTGGTTGCCTGGGTCGTTGTTTTGCTTTCGGGAGGTCTTTGCACCGCAGTCCAGTAAAACTCCGTTATGCGGCTCCGCTGTTTTTGAAACAACAGTGGGAGTCGGGGGGCGGGCTACCCTGTCTGGACTGTATGGGCGCTCTCCGGACTCACGATGGCGATTTGGTACATGCCCTCGGCTCCAGAGACACCACTTATAAAAATCAAAATCATATGGGTAAACTTTCCAAAAACTCATCCCAGAGACCGCCGGCCTCTGGTCACCGTGAAAAAAGCAGAGATCTTCGTCGCTTGGATCCTTTTGGATCAGAAGTAGACGAATAACTGGATTATGACCGCTTTATTGTACTCAAATCCAGCAACGAACGTTGTCCTCTTAGCAAAGCTGACATCTTTGATGTCTTTGACGACTTCGTAAACAAGTGTGGCGAACCTGCTCAAATGTGGCCGCGCAATGATGGCGCATTGATTGTCGAGGCCAAGTCTAATGAGCAGCAAAAGAGAATTCAATCTCTCGAAAAGTTAGCCTCAGTGAATGTATCATCCGCGTCTCACCCGACATTTAATACCTCCAAAGGTGTTATTCGATCGGGTGAACTCATTGAGTATGATATCGACAGGTTGGTGACAAAACTTGCCAATCAGAAAGTAACAAGTGCACATCGCATTTCTAGGTTTGTGAATGGCGCTAGGGTCCCTACCGCCACCATAATCCTAACTTTCAACAGATTGGAACCGCCCAAGTACGTCAAGGCTGGCTACCTTAACATCCCAGTCAAGCCTTACGTCGAAAACCCCCGGCGGTGCTTCCATTGCCAACGCTTTGGCCATGTAAGCAAGTTTTGTAAAAGCGAAAGGATTTGTGTAAACTGCTCAGCAGAATTTCACGGAACACCCTGTTCCAAACAGCCGTGCTGCCCCAATTGTGGCGGAGACCACTCTGCCACATCACAGCAATGCACCTTCTTCCTCTACGAGAGAGAGGTCATTGCTGTTCGAAATAAAAACAGGGTGAGCTATAAAGAGGCTAGACGAAGAGTTAGGGAGACTTACGTTCAGCCTGGTGTGAGCTTCGCGGATGCTCTGCGCACCGCCACGCCAAAGAAGGGGAGAAGCCAGAGACCATCTACAGGCTCTCTTGAACAAACAAGAAGTCCTCCACAACCGAAACCCAGGTCTCCTCGCAGAGATGTGCCTGAACAGGTAAGGGGTTCTCCACACCCTAAATCCGCATCTCCACGCACACCTGAAAAGGTTAAGAGCCCCCCTCGACCGAAACCCCGATCAATCGGTAGAGAAAACTCTTCACCAAAATCTAGCCTAGCTTCTGATGGCACAAAGAAGAGGAACCTTCCATCCTCTCCCGATTCACCAAGAGTGGCAAAACACTTTGCCACCGCTCCACAAGACGTGGATGTGAATCGGATTGGGCCGCAGGTGGTGTCTATTCCAGCTCTGGACATCCATCCTGCCCCAAAAGAACAGAGAACTACAGCCCCAAAGCGAGTAGTCAGCAACCCACCCCTTGCTGATACTGCTTTGGAACTCCTTCGAGCCCTAAGTGAGAAGGAATCAACCTGTACCCCATCACAGGAAACAGCTGTAGTAGAGGCTGCCCCCTTATCCAAGGAGGAGCCGAACCAACCATCAGATTCCAAGAATCCTTCGCCAGCCGAACAATCGCTGCCACCATCACCAGCCAAGTCGATGTCATCGGCTCACGAAATGACTGATGGAGATGCTCCCACATCTGCTTCTCCAGTCAAGACAGTCATTTCGTATAGCCAGCTAACAAAATTGCCACGTTTAAAGGAAAAGCCGAGAGCTAAATTAACGCTCCCGATGCCTCCAAAGTCATACCCAAAACCGGTAATTGGTATGACCAAAACTACCCCTACGGGTAGTATAAAACCAAAACCTCCTACCCCTAAGGGTAGGATGATCGTCTTAAAGAGGTAAGGATGTATCCAATAATTCATTGGAACATCCAAGGTCTCTTCCCCAAGTGGGAAGAACTCAAGCTCCTGTTTAAAGACTACAATCCTGATTGTATAGCTTTACAGGAAACTTGCTTGGGTACTCGTAGTGTACCCAATATTCCTGGTTTTGTGGGATACTATAAGAACCCTATAGAACAAATCCATGGTTCTGCTGTGCTCATCAACAGCAGGGTTCCCCACAACCAGATCGACCTTGCGACAGACCTGCAAGCGGTCGCTGTCCGCCTGTTCTCCCATCGCCACTATACGGTCTGCTCGCTTTACCTCCCTCCTAGTGAGGAAAAAGACACAGCCTCTCTAGCTAGAAAACTAGTAGAGGTAATTAAACAGCTCCCTCCCCCCTTTCTATTGATTGGGGATTTTAATGCTCGACACCCCCTTTGGGGGGACCATGATAAGAACCCTAGGGGAAACATGATTGAGAAATTTCTGGGCGAAAATGATGTCTGCCTTCTAAACGATGGCAGCCATACATCATTTCACATCCAGACGAGCAGCTCTACATGCGTGGACTTGTCCCTCTGTTCACCAAGCTGTAGAGCTGATTTTGACTGGGCAGTGGATCCTGACTTGCGAGGCAGCGATCACTTTCCCATTATTATAGCGCCATGTACAGGTGGCCCCCCTCCACCACCTAGTAAAAAATGGAATGCAAAAAAGCAAACTGGCCTAAATTCAGGCACCTCTCGAGCCATGACGGGTCCTTCCCTCATGAAGATATTGACGTGGCTATCGATGACCTCCTAGTCCACGTCAATAAAGCGGCTAACTCCTCCATCCCGCTCTCCGGCTCAACCGCTCGCGGACCACAAGTTCCCTGGTGGTCGGCTGAATGCTCGAGAGCCGTGACTGAATGTAAAATGGCTTGCCGACGTTACCATCGCTCCCCTACGATGGTAAATAAAATTGCTCGTAACAGAGCAAGGGCAGCACGGCGACGCATCCTTCGACAGGCTCGAAAGACCTCGTTGGAAGGTTACATCGCGTCCATAAGTTGGCAAACGCCTATAGACAAAGTGTGGAAAAGGGTCAAAAAGCTATTGGGCAAATCCAATGGCTTTACAGCTCCCAACATTGTCCAAGCTGGAGAATTGTTGGGGGACTTGTCCCATATTTCCAATGTCTTGGCCAGATCATTTGCTAGCATCTTAAGCCCAGATAATTATGAGATGCAATTCCAGTGCTTTAGGCTCCAACAGGAGTAGCAACCGCTCAACTTTATGGAGCCTAACATGGATAACGAGTCTTACAACCGACTCTTCTCTATCCATGAGCTCCATAATGCACTGAAGCACTGTAGATCCACTGCCCCCGGATCGGATGGCATTTCCTATGATATGATTAGGAATATGCATCCATCCCTTCTCTCTCATTTACTGGACATTTACAACTGGATTTGGATCAAGGGCCGCTTCCCTTCCATGTGGAGAGAGGCCATAGTCCTTCCATTCCGCAAACCAGGAAAGGACGGGACGGAGCCCACCCATTACCGCCCCATTGCTCTTACCAGTTGTCCATGTAAAGTGTTTGAGAGAATGGTCAATTTCAGACTCGTCTGGTTTTTGGAGACTCAAAATCTCATATCTCCTTCTCAATCAGGGTTCAGGAAAAAGCAGAGTACGACAGACCTGCTTGTCCGAATGGAGTCACTCGTAAGAGATGCTTTTTCAAAGAAGCAGCACGCCATCGCTGTCTTCTTTGATATTGAGAAAGCATACGATACCACATGGAGGCGTAGTATCCTTAAACAACTCCATGATTGGGGCCTGCGGGGTTACCTCCCCAGGTTTGTCGAGCAATTTCTGATGCGACGCACACTACGCGTAAGGGTTGGAGGCACCTTATCGGAGCCCGTGGACCAAGTTGAGGGTGTGCCACAGGGAAGTGTCCTCAGTGTCACCTGCTTCTCTGTGGCCATTAATAGCATTGTTAGAAATCTCCCTCCCGAGATTTCGTCGACGTTATATGTGGATGATCTGGCGCTCATTTGTTTTTCGCCCAGACTCCCATTTATCGTCCGTAAGCTACAGCGAGCTATAAGCACTGTAGCTGAAAATGCTTCCTCCAAGGGTTTCCGCTTTTCCGCAGTAAAGACCAAGGCTGTTCACTTTTATGGGCATAAGTTAGTGACATGGGACCCCCCCCTTTTGTCGCTATATGGTGTGCCTATAGATCTTGAGCCCCATTTCAAATATCTGGGGGTCATATTTGATTCAAGGCTTTCCTTCCGGCACCATGTGGACGCCTTGAAAAGGTCTTGTTTAAAGAGAATGGACATAATGAAACTGTTGTCTCACACTTCTTGGGGAAGTGATCGACGTACCCTGTGGCTCCTGTATCTAGCATTGGTCCAATCAAAGCTAGACTATGGATCACAGGTGTACTCCTCTGCCTCGCCATCCATTCTCGAAAAACTAAATACTGTGCGTAACCAGGGTGTGCGCCTGGCTTCTGGAGCCTTTAAGTCCTCCCCAGTGTGGAGCCTCTACGCAGAGAACGGGGTTCTCCCCCTTCCCTATCACAGGCTCAAGTCTAATTTAAACTACCTCCTTAGACTTGAGCAACTACCGCAGACGCCAGTGTATGAGTGCATGTTCAATACACGGACAGTGGCCTCATACGATAGATCTCCATCTCTGGCCCGCCCCTTTGCTCTGCGTATGGCCGAGCACACTGCGCAACTAAGGGAGTTCTCAGTGATTCCCTTTACCATGCCAAAGACCCCCCCCGTGGCTCATAACACCTGTAATGGTATGTAGGGAACTAGCTGATAGGCCCAAGGATCACCACCTGCCTGTAGTATTGAGAGCCATGTATGGCGACCACTCCTCTCAACATCGGCATAGCACTTTTGTGTTCACCGATGGGTCCAAGTCACCGGACAGAGTTGGAGCAGCTGCTGTCTTTCCATCTGAGACAGCATTGGTCCGCCTGCCAAACGCAGCCTCCGCATTCACAGCGGAACTCGTTGCTATGATGGCGGCACTGACTATCATAGCTGGCAGGCCATCTGGTTCTCATACTATCTTTACAGACTCCCTTAGTTCGCTTCAAATGTTGGGTGATGTTGGTTCGAGCCATCCGTTGGTTTCCAAGATCCAGCGGTGGCTCCTACGACTATCGCCCATCCACGAGATATCCTTTTGATGGGTGCCTAGTCACGTGGGCATCCCAGGCAATGAGAGGGCAGATGCTGCAGCCAAAGAAGCAGCATCACTGGGGACAGCTCCAGTGGCCCCAGTCCCACTCTGCGATGCCTATCCTCTGATCAATGAATACGTGGTCGGCCTATGGCAGAAGAGGTGGAGTGAGCTCCCTCCCACCAAGCTCCACTCCATAAAACCCTCCGTTCACCCATGGCCACGTACAACTAGACATCGTAAAATGGAGGTTGCGCTTGTCCGTCTGAGGATAGGCCATTGCCGGCTCACCCATGAGCATTTAATGAGTGGGCTGCCCCCACCTATGTGCATTCTGTGTGGGGTACAAATATCTGTCCTCCATATATTTGTAGAATGCCCATTGCTAAGGAATCTCAGAAGGACGACTTTTCCCTTCATTACCAGAGAGATGGCTCCCCAGCAGGCTCTGCGGGGCATCTTTTCTGAGACCCATTGCTTCTTTGACGTGACTAGGATACTAACCTTCCTAAAAGAAAGCAATCTTTTAAACAAAATTTAAAATAGTTTTATATATTTATTGTTGATCTATTCATAGTTTATGTTTTTACATTTTTTAAAAAAATGAATAAATTTCTAACAGAAATATAATTGCTTAATAACTTTTAAAGTTATATTGTTGATATATTCATAGTTTATTTACTTGTTATTTATTATTTTTTACTTTTTTTTACATTTTGTTGAATTTTTTAATAGTCTATTTTTTGTTAAAAGATATTAACTGAACTGACTTAATATTGCCTATTAAACTAATTTTGGTCCCAAGGACATTTTTGCTTTTTTTATGTATTTTAATATGGCAATATTTTAAAAATAATAATTTTAAATTCACCGCCCATAAGTGAATTTGGCTGCGAGATAGTCCATCTGGGCTACGCAGCTTTTAAATCTTTTATGCACTATTCATTCATTCATTATGAAAACGATCCTGTGTCCCCACGGGTGGATGAAAACGCTTCTGGGTCCCCAGGTGCGTATGAAAACTATCCCGTGTCCAAACGGGTAGATGAAAACGATCTCGTGTTCCCAAGGGTAGGTAAAAACGCTCCAGTGTCCCCATGGGTGGATAAAAAAGACTCCTTGTCCCCATAGGTGGATGAAAACGATTCTTTGTCCCTACAGGTAAATGAAAACGATCCCTTTTCGCTACGGGTAGATGAAAACGATCTCATGTCCCCACGAGTATATGAAAACGATCTCTTGCCTCCAGGGGGGATGAAATGTACCCCGTGTCCCCACGGGTAGATGAAAATGATCGTGTGTCCCCACTGCTGGATGAAAACGATCCCGTATCCACATAGGTGGAGGAAAACGATTAGTTTCCCTACGGTTAGATCAAAACGGTTGTGTGTCTCCACGAGTGGGTGAAAACGATCTCTTATCTTTATCAGGGAAGGAAAACAACCCAGTACCTCAACTGGTGTGGTGAGTGAATACGATCAAGTATATATACGGGTGGATGAAAACGATCCCATTTCTCCATCGGCGGATGAAAACTATTCCATCTCCACACTGGTGGATGAAAACTATCCCGTTTCTCCATCGGTGGATGAAAACGATCCAGTATCTCCATCCGCACATGAAAACGATCCCGTGTCCCCACGATGCAAAAAAAAACAAACGGTTCCGGTTCACTCCCATTTGATGAAAACAACGCCATGTGCCCACGGGTGCCCATAGGTGGATTAAAATGAACCGGTGTCTCCACGGGTAGGTGAAAACGACTCCGTGTCTCCATGGGAGGATTAATACTATTCCGTGTCCCCATGGGTTGATGAAAACGATGCCGTGTCCCCAAGGATGGAAGAAAACGATACCGTCTCCCCGTAGGTGGATTAAAACGATCCTGTGTCACCACGGGTGGATGAAAACGATCCCGGGTCTCCATCATCGGATGAAAACGATTCCGTGTCTCAGAGTGAGGATGAAAATGATTCCCTGTCCCCACGGTGGGATGAAAACGATCCCGCCTCTCAATCGTGGATGAAAACGGTTCCGTCTAACCAGGGGTGGGTGAAAACGATCCTGTGTCACCACAGGTGGGTGAAAACGACTCCGTGTCTCCATGGAAGGATTAATACTATTTTGTGTCCCCATGGGTTGTTGAAGACGATGCCGTGTCCCCAAGGATGGAGGAAAACGATTCAGCCTTCCCACTGGTGGGAGAAAACGATCCTGTGTCACCACGCGTGGATGAAAACGACCCCGGGTCTCCATCATCGGATGAAAACGATTCCCTGTCTCAGAGTGAGGATGAAAATGATTCCCTGTCCCCACGGTGGTATGAAAACGATCCCCTCTCTCAATCATTAATGAAAACTGTTCCGTCTAACCAGGGGTGAGTGAAAACGATTCCGTGTCTCCACTGGTGTAAGAAAACGATCCCGGGTCTCCATCGGCGCAAGAAAAGGATTATTATCTAACCATGGGTGAATGAAAACGACCCCATGTCTCCATTGGCAGATGAAAACAATTCCGTGTCTCACCGTGGTGATGAAAACGATTCCCTTTCCACACGGTTGCATGAAAACGATCCCGTTTCTCCATCGTCAGATGAAAACGATTCCGTGTTTCCACGTGAGGATGAAAATGATCCCGTGTCCCTAAGGAGGATGAAAAGGATCCCGTATCCCCAGGGGTGGATAAAAACGATCCGGTGTCCCCTTCGTCGGATGAAAACGATTTGGTGTCCCCACAGGTTGATGAAAACGATCCCGTATCTCCACGTGTGGATGAAAACGATTCCGTGTCCCCACCAGGGGACAAAAACGATCGGGTGGTTCCACGGGTGCATGAAAACGATACCGTGTATCCAAGGGTGGAAGAAAACGATCCTTTGTTCCCAGGGGTGGATGAGAATAAATCCGTTTCCCCTTATGTAGATGAAAACGATCCCTTGACGCCACGGGTAGATAAAAACGATCCCTTGTCGCCAACGGGTAGATGATTTTTTTTTTTATTTAAGGGGCTATCTGGCGACTGCGGACTTAGGCATAAGTCGCCGTAAACAAACAGCCTAGTTCTAGGCTACTTTAAAAAATTGAACAGAAAACAACAATAAAAAGAAATAACAATAACAAAAACAATAACAAAAACAACAATTAAACCTGGTTAAATAAAAGAGAGAAGGCCGGCCTCCCTCAAAAAGTCAACAAGTCCACCAGTCAAAGTGCACGCACTCGTCCCGAGCACAAGGGACAGGCGGTAGCGACCCCACCCATCCCGGTACCAGACTGCGACATTCGACAAGAATGTGCCGAACAGTCTGGGGGACAACGCAGTCGTCGCAATACGGCACAGGCGAGCGCTCCATCAAATAGCGATGCGTCACACGAGTGTGTCCGATTCGGAGACGACAGAAAGCGACCTGAAGCCGTCGCTGCATTGGGGAATAGGTCCATGGGGACAGTCGCGGCGCAATGGCACGCAACTTTAAGTTCCCTTCGACCGTCTCCCATCTTCTTTGCCAAGCAGTCCGAAGAGCTACCCGTATTCCTGCCATGTAGTCGGTGTGAGGAAGAGTGAAACGCTGGTCCGGTCGCAGAGTCCTCGCGGACTCTTTAGCGCCCTCATCGGCGAGCTCATTCCCCGCAATTCCTACATGTCCAGGAACCCAGCAGAAGATAATCTCGACATCTGCCCGGCTCGCCAAAACCGTGGCTTCACGGATATCGCGAACCAGGGGATGCGGAGATTCCAATGCCCCGAGAGCACTCAGGGCGCTTTGTGAGTCGCTATAGATCACATCCGGTCTCCGAACGGGGCACGTCGCGTAATCTCCCGAACCGAGTGGTGTATTGCCACCAGCTCGGCCGTGAAGACAGACGTAGCGCTTGGTAGAGCCCCGCTGACTTCAAAAAGAGGGAATACGGTGTGGAAGCCGACCTCCTCTTTGGACTTGGAGCCATCCGTATACACTGGCACGGTTCCAGCGTGACGCGATGTGTGCTCTAAAAAGGTCGAACGCAATACTCCCGGCGCAGTACAAGCTTTGGGAGCAAAGGCGTGGAGACAAATAGCCAAATGTGGTACCCTCCAAGGTGGCGCCCTGGGCATAACCAGGGGCGCCACCGGCCCGAGAGCTATATCTAGCTCTCGAAGGAGTTTCCTGGCCTTAAACCCAACGGGCTTAGGGTATGACTGGCATCTCTCGGCGGCATAGGCACCATCGAGATCAGCTGCGGATGCAGTGAGAGCTGTTGGTGACTGAGGGAGGCGCCGGGCTCGCGCGTACAGGCGAGTGATGCATTGCACGCGGCGCAGAGCGAGTGGCATCTCCCCAGCATCGACCAACAGGCTCTCAATAGGGGAAGTGCGGAAGGCACCGGTCGTAAGGCGAAGGCCGATGTGGTGGATCGAATCCACCTTCCGCAATAAACGCTCGGCTGCGGATGCATAAAAACCGCATCCGTAGTCGAGCTTCGAACGAACAAAGGATCGATGAATAAGTAGGGCAGTAGTCCTATCAGCGCCTCAAGCGCTGAACGTCACGGAACGGATAATATCCTTTGCGCGGGTACAACCAACCCTAAGGCTTCGAATATGAGCCTCCCAGGTGAGGCATCGGTCGAATACAAGACCAAGAAAACGGTGCGACTCAACCACATCTAGGCGCACCCCATTAAGAAACAAATCTGTGTCGGGGTGAAGCTGTGGATGGCAGCAGAAGTGCACCACCTGAGTCTTGGCCAAAGAAAACCGAAACCTGTGCGCTTCGGCATAGCGAGAGACGCGGTTCAATGTTTGTTGGAGTCGACGCTCCAGAGTTGGCATCTGGGCTGAGCCAAAAGAGATCGAAAGGTCGTCCACGTAAAGCGTAGCGAGAACATCTTCCAGCAGCACCGAGGTGATGCCATTAATGCTCAGGGCAAAGAGTGCGACACTGAGGACACTTCCCTGCGGGACACCCTCTTCCTGCTCCTTTGGGCCGGAGAGGGCTCCCCCCACCCGTACGCGGAATCTACGATCTCGCAAAAATTCAGATATAAAAATTGGGAGGCGTCCCCTCGCCCCCATCGTGTGGAGAGTCTCCATGATACCGTATCGCCATGCGGTATCATAGGCCTTCTCCAGATCGAAAAAGACCTTGGCGTAGTGCTGTCTACGAAGGAAAGCCTCGCAGACGGCATTTTCCAGTCGGAGCAGAGCATCCGACGTGGATTGGAACTTGCGGAAGCCGCACTGTGTGGAAGACAGATAGCCTCCGCTGTTCAGGAAATAGGCTAATCTAACATTTACCAATTTCTCCATCAACTTGCACACGCAAGAGGTTAGAGAGATTGGGCGGAAACCGGTCGGAGTAGAGTGATCTCTCCCCGGTTTGCGAAAGGCGGGCACAGTAGCGATTCGCCAGGAGTCTGGGAGAAGACCTTACACCCAGATCCTGTTGAACAAATCTAACAGAAAGGCCATGCCTCGCTCACCTAGGTGTCGAAGCATGGCGTACAGGATATCGTCCGGACCATGGGCGGTGTCCACGCACGAAGCGAGAGCGGAACGCAACTCACTCACAGTAAACCTGTCGTTGAAGGGTTCTCCGCCTCTGGAGGTAAAGTCCAGCCAGCGGCCTTCCGCGACATCACGACGTGCATTGAATGCTGACGGAGCAGCATCACGGCTAGAGAATGAGGAAAAAGCGGTCGCTAAGGATTCAACCACGGACGAGGTGTCCGAGATTACGGTCCCATTTTCCAGGAGAACGGGAGGAGGGGTCCTGCGAGAACTTGCCCCGAATCCTTTTGACTCGCTTCCACATCTTAGCTAAATGGGTCTTCCCGATAAATGAAGACACGTATGCCCGCTAAGAAGAGCGGCTGGCGTGCTTCGAAATATATCGGAACTAGCCATAGCCCGACGAAATTCAGCGCAGTGAAATCGTTCGGGCAGAGCTTATAGCGCATGTAGGCATAAAGCTTCTGTTTGAGGGCCTTCTCACACTCGGCCAAATCACCATGGGAGTAGTCCGCGTGCAAAACGGCCAGACGTCCTAGGAATAGTAGTCAGGCCCACGGCGATGAGGTTGCCGGAGAAGAACTCAACGGCCTCATCTATCGACCTAAACTCCTCGACTGAGATAGAGAATTCAGTCATTTCCTGAAATGCAGGCCACCGCGCTTGCGCCAAGCACCACCGAGCTGGTCTCTCAGGCGGCAGTTGACGTGAAAATGATATTTGACTGGGAAAGTGATCACTACCATGGAGGTCATCGACCACCCCCCAATCAAAATCAGGCTGTGCATCCGAAGAGCACAAAGATAGGTCAAGGCAAGAAAATCAAGTGGTTCTCGGACAGTGATGCGTAAACTCATCCACGTTTAGGACACCCATCTCAAGCTCTTCGATCAGATCGGCAAGGACTTGTCCCCTGGGATTTATGGAGTGATCTCCCCAAAGAGGATGCCTGCCGTTCAGATCTCCAAGCCAGAGATAGGGCCTCGGCAACCGTGCTACGACGCGGCGGAAGTCCCCCGCGTCGAAGTCAGCTGACGGTGGAATGTACGCAGAAATGATAGTATACCTCCTATCCAGGTGCAGCTGCACAGCCACTGCCTGAAAGGAGGTATCTAAAGAGAAAGGAAGAACGGAGACATGATGCCGGGTGTAAACCGCGCATCTCCCAGCCCGGCCATCCCGCGGTGGTGGGGTCGCAAGACCCTTATACCCCGGAAGGGCGGGCAGGGGGCACGCGCCTAGCATGGTCTCCTGCAAAACGATACCTAACGAGGAACGGGACGAGACAAGCCTCCGCAGCTCCTCCCAGTTGGCCCGGAGTCCACGGCAATTCCATTGAAGGAATATGCCCTCCAGGCCTCGGCTCGGAGACGCGGGGGCCCTCCTCGAACTGAAGACCCTCACGGGAATGGCCGTACGCTTCCCGGGGGCAGAACCCCGGGCGCTGTTGGCCGGACAAAGCGCTGAAGGCGCGGTCGCATTCGAGGACTTATTGGGGGAGGTTGGGCTCGCAATGCGAGTCTTTTCCTCCCTCCGCCTCGAAACCTTAGGAGGGCGTTGCGGCTTCGGATGTTGGGGGGCCCCTCTTTTCGAGGAACCACCGTCTCCGAGCCACTCGCTCCACCTCGGGGCGTGGGCGAAGGAGCCGAAACGGTCACGCTGGGGAAAGAGGGGGGAGCCCTGGTTTTAGCCGGGGCTGGGTGTGAACCCTTTTTGCCGCCAGCTTAACCAGGGGAGCGCCCGAGTTGGGTAGAGCCCGCAGAAGGGCTCCGAATGGGCGCGGAAACAACCGTGCTCGTTGGCCTGGATGGGCAAGGAGCAGAGGGTGCCTTTCTAACACTATTGAGGCATGTGACTTCCCAGGCAGAGCCGGGCGTGCCAGGACCAAGTCCTTAGCCTCGCAGAATGAGAGTCGATCCTGGGCCTGAACGGCCAGGATTTCTTTCTCAAGGAGATATGCACCACATTGCTTCGAAGAAGCAGGGTGCAGCTTTCCGCAATTGACACACTTGGCCAGACACGATTTGGACTTATCGTGTGCGACCTTGGAGCAATTTACATAGACTTCGGGTGACCCTGACTTTGCACGTCTACATGAGCGATTCGTATGGCCGAAGCTGTGACAGTAATAGCAGCGCCGCGGCAGTGGCACGAATGCCTTCACGCGGTAGCGGTACCAACCGGCACGCACTGACTCAGGGAGCTTGCCACAGTCGAACGTGACGAAGAGTGTAGGGATGGGTATCGAGGCCTCTCCCTGTTTTCTCAACCCACGTTCGACCTTGACCGCCCCATGGTCGGCGAGCTGTAGGGTGATGTCCTCAATGGAGTAGTCAACGATTTCCCTCGCATAAACTACTCCTTTCACAAAGTTCATGGTAGAGTTCGGCGTCACACTCACCGGGGTGCCATGAAGTCTCCGAAGAGCACTTATCTTGGCCGCCTCGGCGGGATTCGCCGCATTCGCCAGAAGAGGAGAGGAAAAAGGATGTGAGGAAGGTATGGGTGGGGAAGAAGCAGGTTGTTAAAAAAACCCATCCCGAACTGGAGCTCAGGGGTTACGGAACATTGTCCCCTCCCTCCTCAGCCCCGATCCGGGACGGTTGGCTTGAGAAGAAGGTTAGCATCTACCCTGTGAAATTAGAGGCTCACCATTGAAAGTTTGTGGGAGAGGTTGTATGAAAAGCGACGAAGTAGGGAAGAAATACAGGCTATCTGAAAAAGGGATGAGTGGCTAAGCTAGGGCCGGACGGAGCGCTGGATCCCGTCAGCACGGCGGCCAGGATGGCAAATCGCTGCGCCCTTTACGGGGGCCAGGATGGCAAATCGCCGCGCCCCTTACGGAGCACAGGTGGATGAAAACGTTTTCTTGCTGCCGGGGTGGATGAAATGGACCCCGTGTCCCCATAGGTGGATGAAGGCGATCCTGTGTCGTCACTGCTGGGTGAAAATGATTCGCTGTCCCTACGGGTAGATGAAAACGATTTCGTGTCTCCAGTGGTGGATGAAAACGATCCCGTGTCCACACGGGTGGAGGAAAACAATCCAGTTTCCTTACGGTTGGATCAAAACGATTCTATGTCTCCAGCAGTGGACGAAAATGATCTCGTGTCTTTATCACTAGATAAAAACGATCCAGTGTCTCCACAGGTGGGTGAAAACGATCCAGTATATCCACCGGTGGAAGAAAACAATCCCCTTTCTCCATCGGTGCATGAAAACTATTCCCTGTCCCCACGGGTGGATGAAAACTATCCCATGTCTCCATTGGCAGATGAAAACAATTCCGTGTCTCACCATAGTGATGAAAACGATTCCCTCTTCCCACGGTTGAATGAAAACGATCCCGTTTCTCCATCGTCGGAAGAAAACGATTCCGTGTCTCCACGTGAAGATGAAAACGATTCAGTGTCCCCACGGGTGTAGGAAAACGATTCCGTGTCGCTACAGGGGGATGAAAAGGATCACGTATTCCCATGGGTGGATGAAAACGATCTGGTGTCTCTATCGTCAGAAGAAAACGATTTAGTGTCCCCACGGGTGGATGAAAACGATCCTGTATCTCCACTTGTGGATGAAAACGATTCCTTGTCCCCACGGGTGTATGAATACGATATCGTGTTCCCATGGGTGCGTTAAAACGATACCGTTTTGCCATGGGTGGATGAAAACGATCCCTCGTACTCAGGGGTGGATGAAAACGATTTCGTGTCCCCTTGGGTAGATGAAAACGTCCCCTTTTCACCACGGGTAGATGAAAACGGTCTCTTGCCGCAAGGATGGATGAAATGGACCCTATGTCCCTACGGGTGGATGAAAACGATCCTGTGTCCCGGATGCTGGATAAAAATTATTTCGTGTCCCAACGGGTCAATGAAAACGATTCCGTGTCTCCAGTGGTGGATGAAAACGATCCCGTGTCCACACGGGTGGAGTAAAACGATCCAGTTTCCCCACCGTTGGATCAAAACGATTCCGTGTCTCCACGAGTGGCTGGAAATGATCCCGTTTCTTTTCCCTGGCTGAAAACGATCCAGTGACTCCACAGCTGCATGAAAACGATCCAGTATATCGACGGGTGGATGCAAACAATCCTGTTTCTCTATCGGCGCAAGAAAACTATTCCGTCTCTCCACGGGTGGATGAAAACTATCCCGTGTCTCCTTCGGCAGATGAAAACGATCCAGCATCTCCATTCGCACCTGAAAACGATCCCATATCCCACGAGTGGATGAAAACGATACCATGTCTGCATGGGTGGATCAAAACGATTCTGTCTCTCTACGAGTGGATGAAAATGAAGCCGTCTTTTTCAGTTGATTTTTTTTTATTTATTTTTTTTTGTAAGGGGCTATCTGCGGACTGCCCATTTGGGCATAAGTCGCTGCAAACAAACAGCCTAGTTCTAGGATACTTTAAAATAAAAATTTGATAACAAAACAATGATAAAAAGGGAGGATGACAATTAGGAAGCAAGCTCCGGCGTCGGGGGGAGGTCCCCTTCCCCCCGTAGTAGGAACGTGCGACCTACAAAGAAAACAACAATAACAAAAAAACAACAAACCCTAGGTAAATAAAAGGGAGAAGGCCGGCCTCCCCCTAAAAGTCTATCAGTCCACCAGTCAAGGTGCACGCACTCGTCCCGAGTACAAGGGACAGGTAGCGACCCCGCCCATTCCGGTATCGGGACAGGTAACGTACGCGAAGATCATCCAGATTGGGACATTTGACAAGAATGTGCCGAACAGTCAGAGAACCAACGCAGTCGTCACAATAGGGCGCAGGCGAGAGCTCCATCAAATAACGATGCGCAACACGAGTGTGTCCGATTCGGAGACGACAGAAAGCGACCTGAAGCCGTCACGGCATTGTTGTTCTAGGTCCATGGGAACAGTCGCGGCGCAATGGCACGCAACTTTAAGTTCCCTTCGACCGTCTCCCATCTTCTTTGCCAAGCAGTCCGAAGAGCTGCCCGTGTTCCTGCCATGTAGTCGGTGTGAGGAAGAGCGAAACGCTGGTCTGGTCGCAGAGTCCTCGCGGACTCTTTGGCGCCCTCATCGGCGCGCTCATTCCCCGCAATTCCTACATGTCCAGTAACCCAGCAGAAGATAATCTCGACATCTGCCCGGCTCGCCAAAACCGTGGCGTCACGGATATCGCGAACCAGGGGATGCGGAGATTCCAATGCCCGGAGAGCACTCAGGGCGCTTTGTGAGTCGCTATAGATCACAATCCGGTCTCCGAACGGGGCACGTCGCGTAATCTCCCGTACCGAGTGGTGTATTGCCACCAGCTCGGCCGTGAAGACAGACGCAGCGCCTGGTAGAGCCCCGCTGACTTCAAACAGAGGGGATACGGCGTGGAAGCCGCCCCCTTTTTGGGACTTGGAGCCATCCGTATACACTGGCACGGTTCCAGCGTGACGCGATGTGTGCTCCAAAAAGGTCGAACGCAATACTCCCGGCGCAGTACAAGCTTTGGGAGCAGAGGCGTGGCGACAAATAGCCAAATGTGGTACCCTCCAGGGTGATGTCCTGGGCAGAACCAGGGGCGCCACCGGCTCGAGAGCGATATCTACCTCTCGAAGGAGTTTCCTGGACCTAAACCCAAAAGGCTTAGGGTATGACTGGCGTCTCTCGACGGCATAGGCACCATCGAGATCAGCTGCGGATGCAGTGAGAGCTGTTGGCGACTGAGGGAGGTGCCGGGCTCGCGCCTACAGTTGAGTGATGCATTGCACGCGGCGCAGAGCGAGTGGCATCTCCCCAGCATCGACCAACAGGCTCTCAATAGGGGAAGTGCGGAAGGCACCGGTCGTAAGGCGAAGGCCGATGTGGTGGATCGAATCCACCTTCCGCAATAAACGCTCGGCTGCGGATGCATAAAACCCGCATCCGTAGTCGAGCTTCGAACGAACAAAGGATCGATGAATAAGTAGGGCAGTAGTCCTATCAGCGCCTCAAGCGCTGAACGTCACGGAACGGATAATATCCTTTGCGCGGGTACAACCAACCCTAAGGCTTCGAATATGAGCCTCCCAGGTGAGGCATCGGTCGAATACAAGACCAAGAAAACGGTGCGACTCAACCACATCCAGGCGCACCCCATTAAGAAACAAATCTGTGTCGGGGTGAAGCTGTGGATGGCAGCAGAAGTGCACCACCTGAGTCTTGGCCAAAGAAAACCGAAACCTGCGCGCTTCGGCATAGCGAGAGACGCGGTTCAATGTTTGTTGGAGTCGACGCTCCAGAGTTGGCATCTGGGCCGAGCCAAAAGAGATCGAAAGGTCGTCCACGTAGAGCGTAGCGAGAACATCTTCCGGCAGCACCGAGGTGATGCCGTTGATGCTCAGGGCAAAGAGTGTGACACTGAGGACACTTCCCTGCGGGACACCCTCTTCCTGCTCCTTTGGGCTGGAGAGGACTCCCCTCAGCCGTACGCGGAATCGACGATCTCGCAAAAATTCAGATATAAAAATTGGGAGGCGTCCCCTCGCCCCCATCGTGTGGAGAGTCTCCATGATAACGTATCGCCATGCGGTATCATAGGCCTTAACCAGATCGAAAAACACCGTGGCGTAGTGCTGTCTACGAAGGAAAGCCTCGCAGACTGCATTTTCCAGTCGGAGCAGAGCATCCGACGTGGAGTGGAACTTACGGAAGCCGCACTGTGCGGAAGACAGATGGCTTCCGCTGTCCAGGAAATAGGCTAATCTAACATTTACCAATTTCTCCATCAACTTGCACACGCAAGAGGTTAGAGAGATTGGGCGGAAACCGGTCGGAGTAGAGTGATCTCTCCCCGGTTTGCGAAAGGCAAGCACAGGAGCGATTCGTCAGGAGTCTGGGAGAAGACCTTCCACCCAGATCCTGTTGGACAAATCTAACAGAAACGCCATGCCTCGCTCACCTAGGTGTCGAAGCATGGCGTACGGGACATCGTCCGGACCATGGGCGGTGTCCGCGCACGAAGCGAGAGCGGAACGCAACTCGCTTACAGTAAACTTGTCGTTGAAGGGTTCTCCGCCTCTGGAGGTAAAGTCCAGCCGGTGGCCTTCCGCGACATCACGACGTGCATTGAATGCTGGCGGAGCAGCATCACGGCTAGAGAATGCAGAAAAAGCGGTCGTGAAGGATTCCGCCACGGACGCGGGGTCAAAGATTGCGGTCCCTTTCTCCTGGAGAACGGGAGGGGGGTCCTGCGAGAACTTGCCCCGAATCCTTTTGACTCGCTTTCACACCTCAGCTAAAGGGGTCTTCCCGTTAAGGGAAGACACGTATGCCTGCCAAGAAGAGCGGCAGGCTTCTTCGAAATATACCGGAACCTAGCCCTAGCCCGACGAAATTCAGCGACAATCAAATCGTTCGGGCGGCGCTTATAGCGCATGTAGGCATAACGCTTCTGTTTGAGGGCCGTCTCACACTCGGCCGACCACCACGGGAGCGGTCGGCGTGCAAAACGGCCAGACGTCCTAGGAATAGTAGTTAGGCCCACGGCGATGAGGTTGCCGGAGAAGAACTCAACGGCCTCATCTACCGACCTCAACTCCTCGACTGAGATAGAGAATTCAGTCATTTCCTGAAATGCAGGCCACCGCGCCCGCGCCAAGCACCACCGAGGTGGTCTCTCAGGCGGCAGTTGCCCTGAAAATGATATTTGAATGGGAAAGTGATCACTACCATGGAGGTCATCGACCACCCCCCAATCAAAATCAGGCTGTGCATCCGAAGAGCACAAAGATAGGTCGAGGCAAGAAAATCAAGCGGATCTCGGACAGTGATGCGTAAACTCATCCACGTTTAGGACACCCATCTCAAGCTCTTCGATTAGATCGGCAAGGACTTGTCCCCTGGGATTTATGGAGTAATCTCCCCAGAGAGGATGCCTGCCGTTCAGATCTCCAAGCAAGAGATAGGGCCTCGGAAACCGTGCCACGACGCGGCGGAAGTCCCCCGCGTCGAAGTCAGCTGACGGTGGAATGTACGCAGAAATCAGAGTATACCTCCTATCCAGGTGCAGCTGCACAGCCACTGCCTGGAAGGAGGTATCTAAAGAGAAAGGAAGAATGGAGACATCATGCCGGGTGTAAACGCGCATCCCCCAGCCAGGCCAACCCGCGGTGGTGGGGACGCAAGAACCTTATACCCCGGGAGGGCAGGGCACGGGGTACGCGCCTAGCATGGTCTCCTGCAAAACGATAGCTAACGGGGAACGGGAGGAGACGAGCCTCCGCAGCTCCTACCAGTTGACTTGGAGGCCGCGGCAATTCCATTGAAGGAATATGCTTTCTAGGCCTAGCTTGAAGGAGACGCCTTGGCCCTCCTCGAACTGAAGACCCTCACGGGTTTGGCCGTACGCTTCCCAGGGGCAGAACCCCGGGCGCTGTCGCCTTCGAGGACTTATTGGGGGAGGTTGGGCTCGCAATGCGAGTCTTTTCCTCCCTCCGCCTCGAAACCTTAGGCCGACGTTGCGGCTTCGGAGGCGGAGGGCCCTATTTTCGAGGAACCACCGTCTCCGAGCCACTCACCACACCTTAGGGCGTCGGCGAAGTAGCCGAAGCTCCTTTGTTGCTGTCCTCCTTTCGGGGGACAGCTTTAGGAACCTTGGAAGATGGCCTGGCGACCATCCTTAGGGGTGTTGCCTCCTGTGATTCTAACGACTCTGTGGGAGGCGCGTGGCCGTTTCGCCTTACGGGAAACGGTCACGATAGGGGAAGAGGGGAAAGCCCTGTTTTTTTGCTGGGGCTGGGTATGAACCCTTTTTGCAGCCAGCTTTACCAGGGGAGCGCCCGGGTTGGATAGAGCCCGCAGAAGGGCTCCGAATGGGCGCGGAAACAACCGTGCTTGTTGGCCTGGATGGGCCAGTAGCAGAGGGTGCCTTTCTAACTATTGAGGCATATGACGTCCCAGGCAGAGCTTGGCGCTAGGACCAAGTCTTTAGCCTTGCTGAATGAGAGTCGATCCTGGGCCTGAACGGCCAGGATTTTTTTCTCAAGGAGATATGCACCACATTGCTTCGAAGAAGCAGGGTGCGGCTCTCCGCAATTGACACAATTGGCCAAACACGATTTGTACTGATCGTGTGCGACCTTGGAGCAATTTACACATACTTCGGGTGACCCCGACTTTGCACGTCTACATGAGCGATTCGTATGCCTAAAGCGGTGACAGTAATAGCAGCGCCGCGGCAGTGGCACGAATGCTTTCACGCGGTAGCGGTACCAACCGGCACGCACCGACTCAGGGAGCTTGTCACAGTCGAACGTGACAAAGAGTGTAGGGGTGGGTCTTGAGGCCCCTCCCTGTTTTCTCATCACACGTTCGACCTTGACCGCCCCATGGTCGGCAGCTCTAGGGTGATGTCCTCAATGGAGTAGTCAACGAGTTCCCTCGCATAAACTACTCCTTTCACGAAGTTCATAGTAGAGTGCGGCGTCACACACACCAAGGTGCCATGAAGTGCCCGAAGAGCACTTATCTTGGCCGCCTCGGCGGGATTCGCCGCATTCGCCAGAAGGCTGCCGTCCGAGAAACGGGTCACCTTCGGCTCTCTACCAATTGCACTAGCTAATCCTCTCCTATGATGGATCATGTTGCCCTTGGAGAACATGGTGCCATCAGTGGAGCGAATAACGAGGAAGCGTTTGAAGCCAGCGGGCTCGAAAACGCCAGGTAACCTCTGAATGAGGGGCCCCGATGTCATCGAGGCTCCGCTGTGTGCACTTTTGGTCTTTGTCATGGTCAGGAGCTCCGTACACAGGGGGGCAGAGGGGCCGGATGTGCCGATCTTGGCTTGGCTTGGTCGCTCGCCAGAGTGGCAGCAGACCCATCCGTTCCCACAGCCCCCGCGGATGCAGAGGAGCCTCGAGTCTTTTTAGTCTTTCTTGTCTTCTTTTTCTTTTTAGAAGAGGGCGGGGAATGAACCCGCTTCTCGCCTCCGCTGGTAGAAGCCCCCAGGCCAGATGTATCAGCCTCAGCAAGGTCCTACTCCGAAATGGAGAAAGTCCTGGTGGTCGTAGGGGTATCATCCTGAGGATTTTTTTTTTTATTTAAGGTGCTATCTGGCGATTGCCGACTTAGGCATAAGTCACCGTAAACATACAGCCTAGTTCTAGGCTACTTTAAAAAATTTGAACAGGAAACAACAATAAAACGAAATAACAATATCAATAACAATATCAAAACAATAACAAAAACAATAACAAAAACAACAATTAAACCTGGTTAAATGAAAGGGAGAAGGCCGGCCTCCCCCCAAAAGTAAACAAGTCCACCAGTCAATGTGCACGCACTCGTCCCGAGTACAAAGGACGGGCGGTAGCGCCCTCGCCCATCCCGGTACCGGGGCAGGTAACGTGCGCGAAGATCACCCAGACTGGGACATTCGACAAGAATATGCCGAACAGTCTGGGGGATGACGCAGTCGTTGCAATAGGGCGCAGGTGAGAGCTCCATCAAATAGCGATGCGTCACACGAGTGTGTCCGATTCGAAGACGACAGAAAGCAACCTGAAGCTTCCGCGGCATTGGGGGATAGATCCATGGGAACAGTCGCGGCGCAATGACACGCAACTTTAAGTTCCCTTCGACCGTCTCCCATCTTCTTTGCCAAGCAGTCCGAAGAGCTGCCCGTATTCCTGCCATGTAGTCGGTGTGAGGAAGAGCGAAACGCTGGTCCGGTCGCAGAGTCCTCGCGGACTCTTTAGCGCCCTCATCGGCGCGCTCATTCCCCACAATTCCTACATGTCCAGGAACCCAGCAGAAGATAATCTCGACATCTGCCCGGCTCGCCAAAACCGTGGCGTCACGGATATCGCGAACCAGGGGATGCGGAGATTCCAATGCCCCGAGAGCACTCAGGGCGCTTTGTGAGTCGCTATAGATCACAATCCGGTCTCCGAACCGGGCACGTCGCGTAATCTCCCGTACCGAGTGGTGTATTGCCACCAGCTCGGCCGTGAAGACAGACGCAGCACCTGGTAGAGCCCCGCTGACTTCATACAGAGGGGATACGGCGTGGAAGCCGACCCCCTCTTGGGACTTGGAGCCATACGTATACACTGGCACGGTTCCAGCGTGACACGATGTGTGCTCCAAAAAGGTCGAACGCAATACTCCCAGCGCAGTACAAGCTTTGGGAGCAGAGGCGTGGCGACAAATAGGCAAATGTGGTTCCCCCTAGGGTGGCGTCCTTGGCAAAACCAGGGGCGCCACCGGCCCGAGAGCGATATCTACCTCTCGAAGGAGTTTCGTGGCCCTAAACCCAAAAGGCTTAGGGTATGACTGGCGTCTCTCGACGGCATAGGCACCATCGAGATCAGCTGCGGATGCAGTGAGAGCTGTTGGCGACTGAGGGAGGCGCCGGGCTCGCGCGTACAGTCGAGTGATACACTGCACGCGGTGCAGAGCGAGTGGCATCTCCCTAGCATCGACCAACAGGCTCTCAATGGGGGAAGTGCGGAAGGCACCGGTCGCGAGGCGAAGGCCGGTGTGGTGGATCGAATCCACCTTCCGCAATAAACGCTCGGCTGCGGATGCATAAAACTCGCATCCGTAGTCGAGCTTCGAACGAACAAAGGATCGATAAAAAAGTAAGACAGTAGCCCTATCAGCGCCCCAAGCGCTGAACGTCACGGAACGGAGAATGTCCATGGCGCGGGTACAAGAGACCCTAAGGCTGCGAATATGAGCCTCCCAGGTGAGGCGTCGGTCGAATACAAGACCAAGGAAACGGTGCGACTCAACCACATCCAGGCGCACCCCATTAAGAAACAAATCTGGGTCGGGGTAAAGCCGTGGATGGCGGCAGAAGTGCACCACCTTAGTCTTGGCCAAAGAAAACCGAAACCTGTGCGCTTCGGCATAGCGAGAGACGCGGTTCAATGCCTGTTGGAGTCGACGCTCCAGAGTTGGCATCTGGGCCGCGCCAAAAGAGATCGAAAGGTCGTCCACGTAGAGCGTAGCGAGAACATCTTCCGGAAGCACCGAGGTGATGGCGTTGATGCTCAGGGCAAAGAGTGTGACACTGAGGACACTTCCCTGCGGGACACCCTCTTCCTGCTCCTTTGGGCCGGAGAGGGCTCCCCCCACCCGTACGCGGAATCTACGATCTCGCAAAAATTCAGATATAAAAATTGGGAGGCGTCCCCTCGCCCCCATCGTGTGGAGAGTCTCCATGATACCGTATCGCCATGCGGTATCATAGGCCTTCTCCAGATCGAAAAAGACCTTGGCGTAGTGCTGTCTACGAAGGAAAGCCTCGCAGACGGCATTTTCCAGTCGGAGCAGAGCATCCGACGTGGAGTGGAACTTGCGGAAGCCGCACTGTGTGGAAGACAGATGGCCTCCGCTGTCCAGGAAATAGGCTAATCTAACATTTACCAATTTCTCCATCAACTTGCACACGCAAGAGGTTAGAGAGATTGGGCGGAAACCGGTCGGAGTAGAGTGATCTCTCCCCGGTTTGCGAAAGGCAAGCACAGTAGCGATTCGCCAGGAGTCTGGGAGAAGACCTCCCACCCAGATCCTGTTGAACAAATCTAACAGAAAGGCCATGCCCCGCTCACCTAGATGTCGAAGCATGGCGTACGGGACATCGTCCGGACCGTGGGCGGTGTCCATGCACGAAGCGAGAGCGGAACGCAACTCGCTTACAGTAAACTTGTCGTTGAAGGGTTCTCCGCCTCTGGAGGTAAAGTCCAGCCGGCGGCCTTCCGCGACATCACGACGTGCATTGAATGCTGGGGAGCAGCATCACGGATAGAGAATGCAGAAAAAGCGGTCGCGAAGGATTCCGCTACGGACGCGAGGTCCGAGATTGCGGTCCCATTCTCCTGCAGAACGGGAAGGGGTCCTGCGAGAACTTGCCCCGAATCCTTTTGACTCGCTTCCACACCTCAGCTAAAGGGGTCTTCCCGTTAAGTGAAGACACGTATGCCCGCCAAGAAGAGCGGCGGGCGTGCTTCGAAATATACCGGAACCTAGCCCTAGCCCGACGTAATTCAGCGACATTGAAATCGTTCTGGCGGTGCTTATAGCGCATGTAGGCATAACGCTTCTGTTTGAGGGCCGTCTCACACTCGGCCGACCACCATGGGAGTGGTCGGGGTACAAAACGGCCAGACGTCCTAGGAATAGTAGTCAGGCCCACGGCGATGAGGTTGCCGGAAAAGAACTCAACGGCCTCATCTACCGATCTAAACTCCTCGACTGAGATAGAGAATTTAGTCATTTCCTGAAATGCAGGCCACCGCGCCCGCGCCAAGCCCCCCTAAGGTGGGCTTTCAGGCGGCAGTTGCCCTAGAAATGATATTTGAATGGGAAAGTGATCACTACCATAGAGGTCATCGACCACCCCCAATCAAAATCGGGCTGTGCATCCGAGGAGCACAAAGATAGGTCAAGGCAAGAAAATTAAGCGGTTCTCGGACAGTGATGCGTAAACTCATCCACGTTTAGGACACCCATCTCAAGCTCTTCGATTAGATCGGCAAGGACTTGTCCCCTGGGATTTATGGAGTAATCTCCCCAGAGAGGATGCCTGCCGTTCAGATCTTCAAGCAAGAGATAGGGCCTCGGCAACCGTGCCACGACGCGGCGGAAGTCCCCCTCGTCGAAGTCAGCTGACGGTGGAATATACGCAGAAATGATAGTATACCTCCTATCCAGGTGCAGCTGCACAGCCACTGCCTGAAAGGAGGTATCTAAAGAGAAAAGAAAAACGGAGACATCATGCTGGGTTTAAACTTCACATCCCCCAGCCCGGCCATCCCGCGGTGGTGTGGTCGCAAGACCCTTATACCCCAGGAGGGCAGGCAGGGGGCACGCGCCTAGCCTGGTCTCCTGCAAAAAGATCGCTAACGGGGAACGGGACGAGACGAGCCTCCACAGCTCCTCCCAGTTGTCCCAGAGTCCACGGCAATTCCATTGAAGGAATATGCTTTCTAGGCCTAGCTTGGAGGAGACGCCGGGGCCCTCCTCGAACTGAATACCCTCACGGGTATGGCCGTACGCTTCCGGGGTGCAGAACCCCTCTCGCTGTTGGCCGGACAAAGCGCTGAAGGCGCTGTCGCCTTCGAGGACTTATTGGGGGAGGTTGGGCTCGTCATGCGAGTCTTTTTCTCCTTCCGCCTCGAAACCTTAGACGGGCATTGCGGCTTCTGGGGCAGGGGGGCCTTCTTTTCGAGAACCAATGTCTCCAAGCCACTCGCTTCACCTTGGGGCGTGGGCGAAGGAGACGAAGCTCCTTTGTTGCTGTCCTCCTTTCGAAGGACAGCTTTAGGAACCTCCGAAGATGGCCTAGCGACCATTTTCAGGGGTGTTGCCTCCTGTGAGCCTAACGACTCGGTGGAGGCGCGTGGCCGTTTTGCCTTACGGGAAACGGTCACGCTGGGGGAAGAGGGGGGAGCCCTGGTTTTAGCCAGCGCTGGGTATGAACACTTTTTGCCGCCAGCTCTACCAGGGGAGCGCTCAGGTTGGGTAGAGCCCGCAGAAGGGCTCCGAATGGGCGCGGAAACAACCGTGCTCGTTGGCCTGGATGGGCCAGGAACAGAGGGGGCCTTTCTAACTATTAGGGCATATGACGTCCCAGGCAGAGCCGGGCGCGCTAGGACCAAGTCCTTAGCCTCGCGGAATGAGAGTCAATCCTGGGCCTGCACGGCCACGATTTCTTTCTCAAGGAGATATGCACCACATTGCTTCGAAGAAGCAGGGTGCGGCTCTCCGCAATTGACACACTTGGCCACACACGAGTCGAACTTATCGTGTGCGACCTTGGAGCAATTTACACAGATCTTCGGGTGACCCCGACTTTGCACGTCTACATGAGCGATTCGTATGGCCGAAGCGGTGACAGTAATAGCACTGCAGCGGTAATGGCACGAATGCCTTCACGCGGTAGCGGTACCAACCGGCACGCACCGACTCAGGGAGCTTGTCACAGTCGAACGTGACGAAGAGTGTCGGGGTGGGTCTCGAGGCCCCTCCCTGTTTTCTCATCACACGCTCGACAGTGACCGCCCCATGGTCGGCCAGCTCTAGGGTGATATCCTTAATGGAGTAGTCAACGAGTTCCCTCGCATAAACTACTCCTTTCACGTAGTTCATGGTAGAGTGCGGCGTCACACTCACCGGAGTGCCATGAAGTGTCCGAAGAGCACTCATCTTGGCCGCCTCGGCGGGATTCGCCGCATTCGCCAGAAGGCCCCCGTCCGAGAAACGGGTTACCTTCGGCTCTCTACCAATTGCACTAGCTAATCCTCTCCTCTGATGGATCATGTTGCCCTTGGACAACATGGTGCCATCAGTGGAGCGAATAACGAGGAAGCGTTTGAAGCCAGCTGGCTCGAAAACGCCAGGTAACCTCTGAATCAGGGGCCCTGAGTCATCGAGGCTCTGCCCTGTGCACTTTTCGTCTTTGTCATAGTCAGGAGCTCCGTACCCGGGGGGGGAGGGGGGGCAGAGGGGCAGGATGTGCCGGTCTTGGCTTGGTCGCTTGCTAAAGTGGCAGCAGACCCATGTGTCCCCACAGCCCCCGTGGATGGAGAGGAGCCCCGAGTCTTTTTAGTCTTTTTCGTCCTTTTACTCCTTTTCTTTTTTGGAGAGGAGTGCGGGGAATGAACCCGCTTCTCACCTCCGCCGGTAGAAGCCCCTAGGCCAGATGGACCGGCCTCAGCCAGGTCCCTCTCCGAAATGGAGAAGGTCCTGGTGATCGCAGGGGTATCATCCGGAGGAGATCCCTCCCCTGCTTGTACTGCCTGAGAATCCCTAGCCGTTTGAGGTGGACCTTGCATAGGGGCGGATTCGGGTTCGGTATTTGGCGCCGAGCCCGGATTCCCCCCCATGGAAGGCCCTACCGTCTGAGGCTGGGTTTCCTCAAGGACCATGTCTATCACAGGAGGGGCCTCCAGTTGGCCATCCCCTCCCAGGACATCGCAGGTCCCCTTGGCAGCATCACCAGTCTTTTGTGGGGAGGCACAGGCCTTGACCCCGGCAAGGTTTAAAATTCTTGCCAGCAGGTGTTTTGAGGGAAGCGACCGAATGGGCCTGGCTTCCCTCTCCCCCCTAAGGGCGTTTGCCCTACCAAGCCGCTTACACGAAGGGCGGTCGGCCATGGGCTGCCTGCTGGCTTTCTTGGCAGTCCCCTTGAAAGAAAAGAGGGGACTGCCGCTGGAAAAGGGGAGGTGCCCGAAAGCACCTCCAGAGAATTTTTTTTTTTTTCTTTTAAGAGCTGATCTGGCGACTGCCTACTTGGGCATTAGTCGCCGTATTAAAACTGGCCTAGTTCTAGGCTACTTTAAAATAAAATTAAAGAGAGAAAAAAAAACCCAACTCCCCAAAAGGGAGAAAGGAAGCAAGCTGGTGCGTCGGGGAGAGGCCCCCCATGCGCAGGAGCGTGCAACTAAAGGAAAAAAACAAACAAAAAACAAATGCAAAAAAAACCAACAAAACAAAACAAAAAAACAAACAAACCTTGCTTAAATAATAGGGAGAAGGCCGGCCTCCCCCAAGAAGTCAACAAGTCCACCAGTCAATGTGCACGAATCTGTCCCGAGCACAATGGACAGGTGGTATCGACCCCGCCCATCCCGGTACTGAGACAGGTATCGTGCGCGAAGATCACCCAGACTGGGACATTCGAAAACAATGTGCCGAACAGTCTGGGGGACGACGCAGTCGTTGCAATACGGCGCAGGCGAGCGCTCCATCAGATAGCGATGCGTCACACTAGTGTGTCCGATTCGGAGACGACAAAAAGCAACCTGAAGCCGCCGCGGCATTGTTGTTCTAGGTCCATGGAAACAGTCGCGGCGCAATGGCACGCAACTTTAAGTTCCCTTCGACCGTCTCCCATCTTCTCTTTGGCGCCCTCATTCCCCGCAATTCCTACATGTCCAGGAACCCAGCAGAAGATAATCTCGACATCTGCCCGGCTCGCCAAAACCGTGGCGTCACGGATATCGCGAACCAGGGGATGCGGAGATTCCAATGCCCCGAGAGCACTCAGGGCGCTTTGTAAGTCGCTATAGATCACAATCCGGTCTCCGAACGGGGCACGTCGCGTAATCTCCCGTACCGAGTGGTGTATTGCCACCAGCTCAGCCGTGAAGACAGACGCAGCGCCTGGTAGAGCCCCGCTGACTTCAAACAGAGGGGATACGGCGTGGAAGCCGACCCCCTCTTGGGACTTGGAGCCATCCGTATACACTGGCACGGTACCAGCGTCACACGATGCGTGCTCCAAAAAGGTCGAACGCAATACTCCCGGCGCAGTACAAGCTTTAAGAGCAGAGGCGTGGCGACAAATAGGCAAATGTGGTACCCTCCAGGGTGGCGTCCTGGGCAGAACCAGGGGCGCCACCGGCCCGAGAGCTATATCTACCTCTCGAAGGAGTTTCGTGGCCCTAAACCCAAAGGGCTTAGGGTATGACTGGCGTCTCTCGGCGGCATAGGCACCATCGAGATCAGCTGCGGATGCAGTGAGAGCTGTTGGCGACTGAGGGAGGCGTCGGGCTCGCGCGTACAGGCGAGTGATGCACTGCACGCGGCGCAGAGCGAGTGGCATCTCCCCAGCATCGACCAACAGGCTCTCAATGGGGGAAGTGCGGAAGGCACCGGTCGCAAGGCGAAGGCCGGTGTGGTGGATCGAATCCACCTTCCGCAATAAACGCTCGGCTGCGGATGCATAAAACTCGCATCCGTAGTCGAGCTTCGAGCGAACAAAGGATCGATAAAAAAGTAAGGCGGTAGTCCTATCAGCGCCCCAAGCGCTGAACGTCACGGAACGGAGAATGTCCATGGCGCGGGTACAAGAGACCCTAAGGCTGCGAATATGAGCCTCCCAGGTGAGGCGTCGGTCGAATACAAGACCAAGGAAACGGTGCGACTCAACCACATCCAGGCGCACCCCCATTATGAAACAAATCTGGGTCGGGGTGAAGCCGTGGATGGCGGCAGAAGTGCACCACCTTAGTCTTGGCTAAAGAAAACCGAAACCTGTGCGCTTCGGCATAGCGAGAGACGCGGTTCAATGCCTGTTGGAGTCGACGCTCCAGAGTTGGCATCTGGGCCGCGCCAAAAGAGATCGAAAGGTCGTCAAAGTAGAGCGTAGCGAGAACATCTTCCGGCAGCACCGAGGTGATGCCGTTAATGCTCAGGGCAAAGAGTGTGACACTGAGGACACTTCCCTGCGGGACACCCTCTTCCTGCTCCTTTGGGCCGGAGAGGGCTCCCCCCACCCGTACGCGGAATCGACGATCTCGCAAAAATTCAGATATAAACATTGGGAGGCGTCCCCTCGCCCCCATCGTGTGGAGAGTCTCCATGATACCGTATCGCCATGCGGTATCATAGGCCTTCTCCAGATCAAAAAACACCGTGGCGTAGTGCTGTCTACAAAGGAAAGCCTCGCAGACGGCATTTTCCAGTCGGAGCAGAGCATCCGACGTGGAGTGGAACTTACGAAAGCCGCACTGTGCAGAAGACAGATGGCCTCCGCTGTCCAGGAAATAGGCTAATCTAACATTTACCAATTTCTCCATCAACTTGCACACGCAAGAGGTTAGAGAGATTGAGCGGAAACCGGTCGGAGTAGAGTGATCTCTTCCCGGCTTGCTAAAGGCGAGCACAGTAGTGATTCGCCAGGAGTCTGGGAGAAGACCCTCCACCCCGATCCTGTTGAACGAATCTAACAGAAAGGTCATGCCTAGCTCACCCAGGTGTCGAAGCATGGCGTACGGGACATCGTCCGGACCGTGGGCGGTGTCCGCGCACGAAGCGAGAGCGGAACGCAACTCACTCACAGTAAACTTGTCGTTGAAGGGTTCTCCGCCTCTGGAGGTAAAGTCCAGCTGGCGGCCTTCCGCGACATCACGACGTGCATTGAATACTGGCGGAGCAGCATCACGGCTTGAGAATGCGGAAAAAGCGGTCGCTAAGGATTCCGCCACGGACGCGGGGTCCGAGATTTCGGTCCCATTCTCCTGGAGAACGGGAGAGGGGGGTCCTGCGAGAACTTGCCCTGAATCCTTTTGACTCGCTTCCACACCTCAGCTAAAGGGGTCTTCCCGTTAAGTGAAGACACGTATGCCCGCCAAGAAGAGCGGCGGGCGTGCTTCGAAATATACCGGAACCTAGCCCTAGCCCGACGAAATTCAGCGCCAGTGAAATCGTTCGGGCGGCGCTTATAGCGCATGTAGGCACAACGCTTCTGTTTGAGGGCCGTCTCACACTCGGCCGACCACCCTGGGAGTGGTCGGCGTGCAAAACGGCCAGACTTTCTAGAAATATTAGTCAGGCCCACGGCGATGAGGTTGCCGGAGAAGAACTCAACGGCCTCATCTACCGACCTAAACTCCTCGACTGAGAGAGAATTCAGTCATTTCCTGAAATGCAGGCCACCGCGCCCACGCCAAGCACCACCGAGGTGGTCTCTCAGGCGGCAGTTGCCCTGAAAATGATATTTGAATGGGAAAGTGATCACTACCATGGAGGTCATCGACCACCCCCCAATCAAAATCAGGCTGTGCATCCGAAGAGCACAAAGATAGGTCAAGGCAAGAAAATGAAGCGGTTCTCGGACAGTGATGCGTAAACTCATCCACATTTAAGACACCCATCTCAAGCTCTTCGATCAGATCGGCAAGGACTTGTCCCCTGGGATTTATGTAGTGATCTCCCCAAAGAGGATGCCTGCCGTTCAGATCTCCAAGCCAGAGATAAGGCCTCGGCAACCGTGCCACGACGCGGCGGAAGTCCCCTGCGTCGAAGTCAGCTGACGGTGGAATGTACGCAGAAATGATAGTATACCTCCTATCCAGGTGCAGCTGCACAGCCACTGCCTGAAAGGAGGTATCTAAAGAGAAAGGAAGAACGGAGACATCATGCCGGGTGTAAACCGCGCATCCCCCAGCCCGGCCATCCCGCGGTGGTGGGGTCGCAAGACCCTTATACCCCGGGAGGGCAGGCAGGGGGCACGCGCCTAGCATAGTCTCCTGCAAAAAAATAGCTAACGGGGAACGGGACGAGGCGAGCCTCCGCAGCTCCTCCCAGTTGGCCCGGAGTCCACGGCAATTCCATTGAAGGAATATGCCCTCCAGGCCTAGCTCGGAGGAGACGCGGGGGCCCTCCTCGAATTGAAGACCCTGACGGGAATGGCCGTACGCTTCCTGGGGGCAGAACCCCGGGCGCTGTTGGCCGGACAAAGCGCTGGAGGCGCTGTCGCCTTCGAGGACTTATTGGGGGAGGTTGGGCTCGCCAGTGCGAGTCTTTTCCTCCCTCCGCCTCGAAACCTTAGGCGGGCGCTGCGGCTTCGGAGGCAGGGGGGCCTCTTTTCGAGGAACCACCGTCTCCGAGCCACTCGCTCCACCTCGGGGCGTGGGCGAAGGAGCCGAAGCTCCTTTGTTGCTGTCCTCCTTTCGGGGAACAGCTTTAGGAACCCCTGAAGATGGCCTAGCGACCATCTTCAGGGGTGTTGCCTCCTGTGAGTCTAACGACTCGGTGGAGGCGCGTGGCCGTTTCGCCTTACGGGAAACGGTCACGCTGGGGGAAGAGGGGGGAGCCCTGGTTTAAGCCGGGGCTGGGTGTGAACCCTTTTTGCCGCCAGCTTTACCAGGGGAGCGCCCGGGTTGGGTAGAGCCCACAGAAGGGCTCCAAATGGGCGCGGAAACAACCGTGCTCGTTGGCCTGGATGGGCCAGGAGCAGAGGGTGCCTTTCGAACTACTGAGGCATATGACGTCCCAGGCAGAGCTGGGCGCGCCAGGACCAAGTCCTTAGCCTCGCGGAATGAGAGTCTATCCTAGGCCTGAACGGCCAGGATTTCTTTCTCCAGGAGATATGCACCACATTGCTTCGAAGAAGCAGGGTGTGGCTCTCCGCAATTGACACACTTGGCCACACACGATTTGGACTTATCGTGTGCGACCTTGGAGCAATTTACACATACTTCGAGTGACCCTGACTTTGCACGTCTACATGAGCGATTCGTATGGCTGAAGCGGTGACAGTAATAGCACCGCCGCGGCAGTGGCACGAATGCCTTCACGCGGTAGCGGTACCAACCGGCACGCACCGACTCAGGGAGCTTGTCACAGTCGAACGTGACGAAGAGTGTCGGGGTGGGTCTCGAAGCCCCTCCATGTTTTCTCATCACACGTTCGACCTTGACCGCCCCATGTTCGGCCAGCTCTAGGGTGATGTCCTCAATGGAGTAGTCAACGAGTTCCCTCGCATAAACTACTCCTTTCACAATGTTCATGGTAGAGTGCGGCGTCACACTCACCGGGGTGCCATGAAGTGTCCGAAGAGCACTTATCTTGGCCGCCTCGGCGGGATTCGCCGCATTCGCCAGAAGGCTGCCGTCCGAGAAACGGGTCACCTTCGGCTCTCTACCAATTGCACTAGCTAATCCTCTCCTCTGATGGATCATGTTGCCCTTGGACAACATAGTGCCATCAGTGGAGCGAATAACGAGGAAACGTTTGAAGCCAGCGGGCTCGAAAACGCCAGGTAACCTCTGAATGAGGGGCCCCGATGTCATCGAGGCTCCGCCCTGTGCACTTTTGGTGTTAGTCTTGGTCAGGGGCTCCGAACACGAGGGGGTAGAGGGGCCGGATGTGCCGATCTTGGCTTGGTCGCCTACCAAAGTGGCAGCAGACCCATCCGTCCCCACAGCCCCCGCGGATGGAGAGGAGCCCCGAGTCTTTTTCGTCTTTTTAGTCTTCTTTGCCTTTTTCTTTTTTGGAGAGGAGGGCGGGGAATGAACCCGCTTTTCACCTCCGCCGGCAGAAGCCCTCAGGCCAGATGGACCGGCCTCAGCCAGGTCCCTCTCCGAAATGGAGAAGGTCCTGGTGATCGCAGGGGTATCATCCGGAGGAGATCCCTCCCCTGCTTGTACTGCCTGAGAATCCCTAGCCGTTTGAGGTGGACCTTGCATAGGGGCGGATTCGGGTTCGGTATTTGGCGCCGAGCCCGGATTCCTCCCCATGGAAGGCCCTACCGTCTGAGGCTGGGTTTCCTCAAGGACCATGTCTATCACAGGAGGGGCCTCCAGTTGGCCATCCCCTCCCAGGACATCGCAGGTCCCCTTGGCAGCATCACCAGTCTTTTGTGGGGAGGCACAGGCCTTGACCCCGGCAAGGTTTAAAATTCTTGCCAGCAGGTGTTTTGAGGGAAGCGACCGAATGGGCCTGGCTTCCCTCTCCCCCCTAAGGGCGTTTGCCCTACCAAGCCGCTTACACGAGGGGCGGTCGGCCATGGGCTGCCTGCTGGCTTTCTTGGCAGTCCCCTTGAAAGAAAAGAGGGGACTGCCGCTGGAAAAGGGGAGGTGCCCGAAAGCACCTCCAGAGAAGGGGGTGAGGGGGAGTCCACTGCACCTGTAGGCCAAAGAGAGGAGTAAGCCTCCTCTCCGGTTAGAGAAATATGGAGGGTCCCCTGCACAAGCACAGGGGAGGGCCCTTCTTTTTTGGCTAGAGCTGCCTGAGGGCGGCTCACTCGATGAGCAAGGGGGAGTTAAAGGGGTTTGAGGTTTTATGAATTCATCCATGGGCATGGTGACCCTATTTGTGCCACGGGACGCAATAGCTCATCACCTCTTGCAGTTGCCCGCACTGCAAGAGGTTCTTACAGGCCTGGCAGAGCCAGGCGCTGCCATTTGGGACCATCCCTCCCGCCTGGTGGCCTGGCAGTCCTTCGGCATGGCGGCTCCACCTTAGACACGGCGTAAAATTAATAGAATGTGAAGAGGAGAGGAAAAGGGATGTAAGGAAGGTATGTTTGGGGATGAAGCAGGTTGTTAAAAACCAGCTACCCAAGACCGGAGTTCAGGGGTTAGGGAACATTGTCCTCTCCCTCCTCAGCCCCGATCTGGGACGGTTGGCTGAGAAGGTCAGCATCTACCCTGTGGAATTAGAGGCTGACCAGAGAAAGTTATGAGAGAGGTTGTATAAAAAGCGAGGAGACAAGTGTTTTAAAGGAAGAAGAAGAGGCTAAGCTGGGGTCGGACGGGGTGTTGAGTCCCGTCAGCACGGCGGCCAGGATGGCAAATCGCCGCGATCCTTACGGGGTCCTCAGATAAGAGAACTCATAAAAGACTAGTTTTGATGATTCATTAAATCCTACTGAACTCTCTGCCTGGCTGTCCCTTAAGTTAGTCATTGCAAACTTCCTTGGTAACCACAGAAGTCCTCATTACTAGAAGATGGTTGATGACTTAATGGAGAATTTCCGCCAACTTGGTGCGCGTATGTCATTGAAAATGCACTTTCTTGGGTCCCATCTTGACTATTTTCCAGAAAATTGCGGAGACTTCAGTAAATAACAGGGTGAGCGCTTTCACCAAGACATCTGTGTCATGGAGGAACGCTATCAAGGCCAATGAGGTGTGAACTTTCTGGATGACTACTATTGGTGCCTTAAGAGAGATGTGGTGTCTGCTCGGCACAATCGGAGGTCACTGACGAGACCATTAATTCATGAGTAGCTTATTTTGTGCATTGTACTATTCATGCTATCTATTAAAAATATTCTGTAAACCTTCTGTGAGTAAATCGGTCCAATATTTGCTATTGTGTTTTATTCACAACAAATATTTGGAAATATAGGAGTTTTTGGTATGTGCTCCTATTTCAAAAACCTGACCTGCTTGGGTAAAATGAGCATGATTTTCAGATTCAGTGCATAAAAGTGAACTAAAATCAGGTATTATATATTTGACATTGAAAACAACGCAGACCAATGTAATAAATAACAGTATATCACTGTGGAGGTATGAATTCGAAAGCACCGTGTGGCTTAAATTTTTCAGGCCTAGACTGGTGCCAGCTATGTGTTTTCATTTATGACCACCGTTTCCTACTCTGATAGGTTAACCGCCTGTCTGGCCGCTGGTATCTCCCTCGTCTCCTCCCCGCCTGTTGGGTAGAAAGAATTCTCTCACTACCCCCCCGCTCGCTTCGTCAAAGCGGCACTTATCAAACTCCCTTGTTTGCATTGTCTGACGCCATGCTATCCCTTTGGACTTCGCTCGTCTCGCGTCCTTCCCCCTTGCCTCCAGGCAAACTCACCTATTTAAGACGAAGTGCATAGTTCTCATCAGAGAGTGCGAGTTAGGAAGTCTTGTCGCCAAGATCAAGTGCATCTGTACCCCCAGTCGAACCGAGCTTCGTCATCGTGATCTCTTGAGCAAATCCTCTCAGTAATCTACCTCTGTTCAGAGGTAGATTACCACTTCTTTATTACGTCTCGGAAGACTGTTCTAGGCTTCGCCCACCTTCTTCCGTCTTCGTGGAGATCTACGCAGTTCCATTGACGAGTCTCTACTGTAGTCGCCCCCTCCCCCGGAAGTCGGAGTTCCCTGAACGCTCATACTCCGAGTTCGTTCTACGAAGACCTAGCCACTGGTCTTCCGCTCCCGTCAATCATCCCGAGGTAATCCCGAATCCTACCCTCGTAAGTCACCTTATTCTCTCAAGTACTAAGAAGACCCCATAATTGCATAACTAAAAGATTTAGTAATCTTACTCCTCTTATTTAAACCATCGAATTAATTAATAATTCCCGGGCCCAGGTTCCATTAATTCCTGCCCGCTATAATATTCATTGTCACGCTAACCTTTGTGCTAATTTTCTTCATTATTCTTGTTTCCATATTTAATCATTTATCTTGTATTAAAGCTTATTTTTGTAGGGGTGTTTCCTTAAATAATTCCTGAGTTGAATCTGGCAAACGAGTTCCCTTTTCGAAGAGCCAACCTGTAATTAAGTCCCACTCTTACTTTGGGAGGCCATTGCCTTCCCTTATTTGCCGGTCTGACTCAATTAGGTATGTACCCATATTAGACCGTGGAACATACTGTGTGGTTCCTCAACAATCACACAGGAGTGAGCACTCACTCTCTCAGATCCGAATTTCTTTTCCATACATCAAAAAGTTATGAAATGTGTTTTTTTTTTGCATTTTTTGGACGTCAGCTAAGGTATAATACAGAATTTAATAATTATTTTGGGGGGATTTACCTGTACTTTAGTCATGTATCATATGAGATACATTCGATAGCATCTGTTTAAAATGTTTTTAGATATATTCTATATTATTACATAACTCTTTCTGAATAACAGAATACAAGAATGACTTAAAAAGAAATATAAACAAACGGGTCTGAAATCACGGGAGGGGGTGGGGGCAGTCAGCCACCTAACCCCCCATCCCTCCTGGCTCCGCGCCTGTGCAGGATAGGCTACTTCGTTTCAATGAGACTGCCGTGGTTAATTGGCAATTCTTGGAGATGAAGAATGAACTCCTCCTTAGCATCTACAACAGCAGAAGAGCCAAATATTTCTGAATTACTAAATCTAGTCTTCAGATCGTTTGTAATTTGAATGCGGATTTTTTGTTTGAGATGTGTATGTCTCTCTCTCTCTTTCTTTTTTTCTCTCTCTATTTCTCTTTCTCTCTCTCTCTCTATCTTATGTTTGGATTTGATTATAATCTTCATCTGATTTGGAGATGAGCTCACCGGCGTCATTTTGCAATTAACTCATAGATGATTCAAAGTCCTTTATTGCCTGTACAGAAGTAACACCATTAGATTCTTTTGCTTGCAAAACATTGTATAGAATGTCGGCATGTTTAAGAGCAACATAAAAAATGCCAACAGAAAATTAAACGGTATTATCTTCAAGTGCTCTTTTGAACCCAGTAAATTGGAAAATGCTTTTCTCATCCCAACCATCCTTATCCTGATTTCTGAGGAAATATTCGATTAGCTCATTTTTTGTCTCTTTAACGCCAGCAACAATCCGATAATGAAAATTTCAAGATGTTTGAGGTCCATTAGGAAATCTGCCATTACAAAGAATATACCAAGGTTATTTAAAGTGGAATAAAAAGCTCAACACTTTTATTTGAAGAACATACTTTTCATATTACCAAATTAAAACTGATGTGCGTAACAATAAATGTTATGACAGTGCGGAAACAAAATCAAATGTATACATACACCATTATAAACTCTTATCATGTTTGTGAGATTGTATTTTTTTAAAGATTTTAATCAGCACATTAATCAATATCAGTCGCTGTTCTATCTTCAATTTGAACGAAAGACACAAACTTTTAAACAGGTTGACGAACTTTTAGAAAACGTAACATGATTACCAACTGGGAACAGCCTGATACATTGATTGTTTCGTCTGCTGTAGAGACAAATTTGTTTCAGAAATTTCCTTTTTATTTGATTTATGTAACCTCATACATGTAGTTTAAATGGTTATTTTGAATTGTTTTAGATGTACTTTTTGCAACTTTACTATTTTGGAGATGATCATTATGTACGCTCATTGACAAGAGTAGCTGTATAGATCATACTTAAAATCTCCCCCCATCCATTCCTTATTAACAAATTGCTCGCTTTCATTGTGCCCTCGTAGAGACAACTCGCGTGAACCACAAAAATGTAAGCAATCAACAATTCTTGATAAATCGTATGTATTTTTATCAGCATCAATTGCAGATAAAACGTTGGTTTTCTCAGCATATTTAATTGAAGAGCATTATTTATGAACATTCCATAAACATTCCCCTTTAAATAAAAGGCAATAAAAATATGCTAAAGATATTTTTTGTATCACTGACCATAAGCCATGGCTTCTTGTGAAACTAACAATTCGAAAAGAGGATAGAAACTTATTTTACACCTGTTGAAAACTTGTAAAATATTTTCTTAAATTTAATTATCACCACTTGGAAAATATAAAATAATCCATCCATTCACCAGGACCCTTGTATGCAGAGGTTAAAAGAAAACTCCAACTATCGAAATATGCTAAGTAGCAACTCACCCTCTTAGGGCCTCCATTACTCGGTCCTAAATTGGCCAGATAGCGTGAAAGAAAACGTATCAGACAAGAACGGTTCGTTAATGTACCGATTCCATTGAATTTTGTTAGCGGTCTAAGGGTCAACTCATTGTGGGTCCGAACTGATGTTTAAGGGAATCTAAAATGTTTTAAGCTTGGCAATTACAATACTTTATGAAATTATGAATGCTAGTTACTACATTGTATGTGCTCCTTAACAAAGTCATATTTTTAATATGGTGGTGCCCGGCCCCTCTGGCTCCTGATTGTATATCACTTTTTTGTATAGTATTTATGTAGAGAGAAAACTGATCGGATTGTGATTGCGATTTATCAGTTTGAGGAAATCTTGTTTTTATAGGGATTGCTCCCCAAAAACAGATGGTCTCTTCTCCCTCCGACGAGTTAGGAGTTTGAGGGATAGAGCAGTTGATCCTACAGTGGGTGCTGTAGGGCCCCGTCAACGTTGCCTCAATTTAGTGGGGCCGTGCCTTCTGTGAGACCAGGTTAGAGTTGAGGGAGGCTGTTGCAAGCTGTGGAATTTTTATAGTACCCCCTGCGGTAGTAGTCTATGCAACAGCTAGAAAATGGGAGTTCGATTGAAGCGTAACCTCATGAGGATTACATCTAAGTGGGGTGGTCCCATGCTAGGATTGCATCCAGGTTGGATGCTCGTGTCATATTCACTTGAAAATGGCGTGACCATAATACCACTCTTTTTCTCTTGCCCTATTGGGTAGCTGGATTTAAAAACAAAAACAAAACCGCCTTGCCTGCAGGGCGATTTAAAGGAATAATTATAATAAAGTATTAAGTGTTTATAGCATAGCAGTGCCGGGCATGAGAGCCATGAGCGAAGGTACCCTCTCCGTGTCAATTGCAACATGATTACTTGCGATTTCAGTTGAACTGCAATGTTGGTAGTGATGGTATGGGGTTAGTATAGCGATGATTAGCCACCTCATACTACATCGGGGACCCTGGGGGACGCTCTTCATCCAAGCCAGGCAAGTGACTTTACCCAATCAACCAATTTAACAGCCCTAAACAGAACTGATCAATTAGGTATTTTAATCTTCATTTTTGTCGTCGTAGTACACGAGGGTTTGGTACCAATTCCATTTGGTAGTTGAACTAAAAATTGTCTGACTGAGCAGCCCGGGAAAAGGATATCAAGGAGTATTGATTCTGTTATTGGCGTGTATGAATGTGTACAGTACAGTGATGTGTTTGAATGTGTAAGGTGAAGTGTAACACTGGATAGGTATCCGCTATGGTCACATCTAGTATTTTGTGGTACGTGATGTCCCCAGTACAGCCTGGCCAGGTGGACTATCATCACGAGGGAGATGTCAGGGAGCCGAGCATTTTTGATTGACTGGATAGATCGGTGAATGATGTGGGTGTGGATATGTTTTGGGAGGTTGATTTGGAGTGGGGGAGTTGACATTTTATTTCTGATGTAAAGATTTGGTGTCTGTTCTATTACGTAGTGTAGTGGGTACTGTGGGGTTGTGGCTAGTATTTATACGCCTCTCATGTCAGGGTGGTCCTTCACCTTGAGGACTTTGGTCTCAGAGTGTATGCGGTGTGTGAGTGTAGTAGCTGTGCTTAAATAATATGACTATAATTACGAATCTGGCACAATATATAAGAGCAAAATCATAGAAACAAAGACAAATTTGACTAATATAAAAGAGCAAAAAAAAAGAAGCAATATTTAAGTAATATGCAATACATAAAGACTTAAATTCACAATACTGCAAAATATGTTGGATTAAAAGTGTGAAATAATCCGTTTGGAAATTATTTTGTTTAAAATTAAGTTGAAATAAAGGTTTGAAAAGTTTTTATACCTTTTCAAATCGTTTAAATTGTAATAATTGATCAATTGATCCAAATTTTATAATAAGTGACCAAATAAGTAATTGATAAAATTGAAATGTTACTACTACTCAAGTATACTCAGACAAGATGTTTTTTTTTAGAAAATACAATAAATGGAAAAATCTTACCTGAATTGACTTTTAAACGAAATATATTAAACCATATAATATTTGCCTACCGTCACATGGAATGTGGCGTTTTCTTCGGTGAAACTTCAGAAGATCTACGCCGTGTTTTTAGTAGTAAAAACAGTACTAATGGCGTTTTTCGGCATTCTAGTCGTCTTTTACCACTTCAGTTAGACACGGAAAGCACTTATTTTTAAGATACTAGCACTCCAAGTTAGGGGAGGATCCAGGGGAGGGGCTGTGGGCCTGAAGCTCCCCCCTATATATATATATATATATATATATATATATATATATATATATATATATATATATATATCACCAAAATGTATTAAACTGCGTTTACATATTAATACAGTAAACGTTCGATATAACGAATTTCGGATATAACGAACCAAATTTCCTGGCCGAACTCCATCAGGTTTAACAGGCAAGTGTTATGACAAGCCTGAGTGAGTGTTGGTGTATCACATGTCTCCTACAGTGCAAGGTTCATATCAATACTATGTTGTGTAGTCCACTTAACTTTATTAGTAATAATATACGTATTACATATCCACAACGAACTTGGTTCGTTATTTCCATTGCTTTTAACGCCCATCGGGTTTAACGAACTTTCGGCTTTAACGAATGCCCCCCTCCCAGCCCCATATAGTTCGTTATATCTAGAGTTTACTGTAATTGCTTTTTCCACAATAGAGTTCGTTCGTTAACAGTATCATTGATGTCTTGCATCTTATGATTATTGGATGAGTAATTTGATTGGTCGCATTAGTGGCGTGTTTTTTTAATCGTTTCTTATTGGCTGACAAATTCTATATAATTTTTCGAAGACAAATTTAGATATTCAAATTTCAGCAGCGTTTTATTTGTTTGTGATAATTAGAAGTGCTTATTTCCATCTTTTCATTCACTTCTCAGTTTAAATAATCTATTGTATGTGTGTGTCAATTCTTGATATATTGTCTTAGCCTGGTAAATTTGCTTACATCTTCAATATTAATATTTTTATTTCTAGTTTCATTCTATTTTTATTTATTGTAATACATTTTGAAATATATATTGGAGAAAGAGAGAGTTACATAGAGTTACATAGATACAGAGATCACACGGGCCTTACGGCCCAGACTAAGGTGATCTGGCCTTAAATCTACTGCCACTTACACATAGAATAGTAGAAGTAAAGGATAGAAAAGTTTTAGGCTCTCCCCACCCTCCACTCCCTCCGGCAAAAGCCGTACATGAAATAATTTGGGAAAAGTACCTTGCAGGTGTAAGAAGACAGTACCTTAAGGAAATTTGCATTGAATAGTAATTAAATGAAATGAATGTGAAAACCACTTACATACACCTGAAAGAGTTATATTTTTGTAATATTATTTTATTTTGTAGCTTATGCTAAACAATTCCAATATTTGTTAAGTGTTTGTCTAATCTCATTTTAAATGAATCTATAGTTCTGCTTTCCACTACCTCGTTTAGGCAAATTGTTCCAATCATTAATAATCGAGTAAGTGAAGAAGTTTTTTTATTACATCCATAGTGGCTCTTTTACCCTGAAGTTTTGAATCATGTCCACGGGTGGGACACTCCCCTGTCAGTGTGAACAAGTTATTGGCATTAACGTTGTTAAATCCTTTAAGTATTTTGAAGCACTCTATAAGCTGCCCCTTTAGTCTTCGTTTTCTGACGGAAAATAGATTGAGTTTTTTTAGCCTCTCGTGGTAAGGTTTGTTACGTACTGACGGGATAAGTTTTGTCGCTCTGTGTTGTACAGCTTCTAATTTATCTATGTCTTTTATTAAGTAAAGGGCCCAGAACTGCACAGCGTATTCGAGATGGGGCCTGGCAATACTTTTATATAGTGGCTTAATTATTTCCTCGCTTTTATAAGTAAAGTTTCTTTTTATAAATCCTAGTGCTGTGTTAGCTTTGTTTGCAGCAGCTGCGCATTGGTTTGATGTTTTTAAGTTTTCTGTAATTATTACTCCTAAATCTTTAACCTGCGGGGTTGTGTTTATTAAGCCGCCTTGCATTGTATAGGTGTATTTTTTGTTTTTTGTTCCGCACTGAAGGATTTGGCATTTGTCGATATTAAATGGCATTTGCCATTTCTCAGACCATTCGGTAATTTTTATTTATATCAGCTTGCAGGCTAGCCCTGTCCTCTTCGCATAATACTGAGTTACCTATTTTCGTGTCATCTGCCAATTTAGATATGATATTATTTATTTCAACGTCTATGTCATTGATGTATATAGTAAATGAAATAGGCCCCAGGACTGATCCCTGGGGAACACCGCTGGTAACAGATACCCAGTCCGATTCCACGCCATTTATTATCACTCTCTGCTTCCTGTTTTTTAACCAGCTACTAATCCATCCGTATATATTACCATTAATTCCTAGCGTACGCACTTTGTTCATGAGTTTCTGATGGGGAATTTTGTCAAATGCCTTTTTGAAATCTAGGTAAATTATATCTAATGATTTAGTATCGTTATATAGGTTGAAAAGGTTATGATAAAAGTCAATTAGGTTTGTTAAGCACGATCTCTTAGACCTAAAACATGCTGGCTATCTCGTATAAGGTTATTGCTTTCGAGCTACAAGGAGCTACAAGGAAAATAAGTAGCCTAGAAGACCTTACGGTCCATACAAGGAGAGTACTTTTGGCGCAATCTTCGAAGGTGTCCGTTGGCAACCTCGGAGATCACTCGCGAGGATGTAAACGGAGATTTCGCAAGACTTTATCTAGTCTTAACTTGAACTGGTCAACAGATTCACTGTTGACAACTTCCGTCGGAAGTGTGTTCCAACTACCGCAGATACTGTAAGTGAAGAATTTCCCACACATATCACGGTGGTATCGCTTCAGTTCAAGTTTAAAGCCGTGATTTCTTGTTCTCCCCTCGCTAAGCTGGAAAATATCCCCGTAGTCCAGTCTGTCGAAGCCTCAAAGTATTTTAAATACTTCGATAAGCTGACCACGTAGTCTCTGGGTCTCCAGCGAGAACATATCTAATTCCCTTAATCTATCTTCATAACTTTTATGTCTGATAGAGGGAATCAGTTTGGTTGTCCTGGCTTGCACGCGTTCCAATCTCGCGATGTCTTTTCGAAATGAAGGACTCCAAAATTATACAGCATACTCCAGATGCGGTCGGACGAGGGAGTTGTACAGACAGTACTATCTCCTTATTCCGATATCCAAACTGTCGCTTTATATACCCTAACATCCTTTGGGCTTTCTTCTCCACCTCAATACACTGTTTCGAGAACTTGAGGTAACTCGTGATAGTTACACCCAAGTCCTTCTCAGTGTCAATCGATTCAAGAGCAGTACCCTTAAGGATATAGGGTGATCGAGGATTTCTGTGGCCGATATGCATCACTTTGCATTTGTTTACGTTGAAAGGCATTTGCCACGTATCAGACCACTCCCCAATCTTCCCAAGATATTCCTGCAGGCGGGCAGTATTTCCATCCTTTGTAACGTTCATACCAAGCTTGGTATCGTCGGATAATTTAGAAATCTTGGCAACCATGTCACCGTCCATGTCGTTGACGTAGATGATGAATAGTAGTGGTCCCAGGACAGAACCTTGAGGCACCCCGCTAGTAACGGGCACCCACTCAGAAGCCTGTCCATTCAGCACCACCCGTTGCCGTCTGCAACTTAGCCAGTTCTCGATCCAGCCGGCTCCTTTCCGTCTATGCCCAGCGCTCGCACTTTCCGGAGAAAGCGGCGGTGTGGTACCTTATCAAAGGCTTTCTGAAAGTCTAAGTACACCACATCCACTACCTTGTCTCAATCGTGCTCACTGAAGACTAAGTGGAAGAATTCCACAAGGTTCGTCAGGCATGACCATTGCCTTCGGAAGCCGTGTTGGGAACTCCTCAGTAGCAGGTTTGACTCTTAATGCGAATTCATTTTGTCTACCATCATACTTTCCATGAGTTTACCGACTATCGAAGTCAGACTGATAGGTCGGTAGTTCGACGGTTGGCTACGGTCTCCTTTCTTGAAGATAGGAGTCACCTCCGCCTCACGCCAGTCTCTAGGAACGCATCCGGTCCGGATTGACATGTTGAAGATTGCGCTCAGGTGTCGTGACACTTGATCGCGCATTTCTTTCAACACTTTAGGTAGAAACCCATCCGGGCTAGGTGACTTATTCATCATTAGGTCAGTGATCTTTTTGATTTCTCCTTCGGTGAAGTCTATATTCTCCAGCTCTCCCCCCCCCTCTCGAGTAGGAATCCGTCGGCTGGGGGATGGGACCACACTCTTCAGTAAACACTGAAGAGAAGTAGTCGTTGAGGAGGTTAGAATTTTCTGCATCTGAATGCTTTAATGTCCCCTCCTCATTCCTCAAAGGGCCAATTGTTCGACGGATTGGTTTACGGCTGTTTACATATCCAAAGAACTCCTCGATACAGAGTCCCACCACTCGGAGTTCCTCAGAACGCTTAGCCGCCCTTATGCTGGACTTCACTCTCCTGGCTAGCCTCCGGCACTCGTCAAAGGCACCCGAGATCTTTGATCGCCGGTACGCATTTCTCTTCTCACTAAGCAGTGGGCCGATTTCTTGATTAAACCACTTTGGTTGAACAGAAGACCGACGGATGCATTTCAGAGGGATGCAACTTGATTAAAGACTCAAACTTATTTTTGAAATTGTTCCAAGAATCCTCAACATCTTTGCATACCGCTAGCCTTCACCAGTCAGCCCAGAACGAAGGCTTGCAAAGTCTGCTCTTCTCAAGTCAAGTTTTTTTGATTGACTGGCAACAGACCCTACCTTCGGGAACTTGACGGTAAATCCCATTAGCTGGTGATCACTGCCACCGAGATCTTCGCCTACAGAGACATCCTCAAGGATATCATCCTCAGAGGTGAAGACCAAGTCGAGGATATTGTCTCCTCTCGTCGGTTCTCGGACTCATTGAGTGAGGAACTCGTTGTTCGCGAACTCCAGGGGTAGCGCGCTCTCGCCACAGGCTGCTCTGGTTTCCCAGTCAACTTGTCTGTTGATTTCGCTCATAACGATGCACACTCTGCCTTGAACAAACTCACCCAGCAGCTGGTACAGTTCCCCGTCCTTCTCAACGGGTTAGGAAGGGGGTCTGTAAAGCACCAGGTACCTGTATCTGACAGGACCCATCTCTAAGTCAACGCCTAGGAGCTCGTGGTCGGATATAACGTTGGAGTTCGTAGATTTGATTGTATCCTTGACATACAACATTACACCGCCACCCTCTCTGTCTGGCCTATCTTTGTGGAAGAGTTGGTAGCCAGGAACCGTGAATTCGCCTTCAAAGTCTCGGTTTGAGGTTTTTATCCGCGATTCAGTTATGGCTACCATTTCTTGTTCTTCCGTCGCTACGAGACCACGGAGCTCAGGAAACTTGTTTCTGATTGACCTAACATTGAACAGAAGAACCTTCAGGGAGTCCTCTAATGTCGCGGTAGCACCATTTTTGACAACCTCCGAGAAGTTTGTTTGGGGAGCGACTCGGGCGTACTGGCGTACGTCCGCCTTCCCAATGGGCCGGATACTCCTTTGGATGCACTCCACAACATCCTGGATCAGGTTGGCTAGCAAAGCCTTGCCCTTAAAGGAGAGGTGCACCCCATCCCTTTGGTAGAGGTCTTTTCTACCATAGAATACGGCGTACGGGTCAAAAAAGAAACGCCCTCCGCCGTACAGAGGTCTGCAAGGCGCCGGTTTAGCAACATGTTCCTCACGTGGGAAGTCCGGCTTGAACCCCACCACGGGAGCATCCCCACCACGACGCGTCTGCGGGTTTTCAATCCACAGTCATCGACAGCGCCCATAACTGTCTTCATAATCTCGCCTGTAGGGCCTACCCTACCTCCTCTGAGGTAGAGGTCGTTGCCAATTACCATAAGGGCAACGACTGAAGTCTCAGAAATCTGAGACTTCTCGGCCTCAGCTCTTACCTGCTTATTTCCACAGCCTGGAGGCAGCTGACCTTAACGCTTCTGCGAAGGCGGGCCGCTAGCAGAGGTTGCAGGCCCCGTGCCTGGGAATCACCCACAAGGCTGACCCTGGCACATTTTCCTGCTGAGGTCGGAGTCTTTATTTTCTGAGGCAAGCTCTCCGATTCCTCTCTCTTCCCCGTCATGGTCTTTTCAGTCTTTTTTTTCTCTTCTTCTTCATCTTTTCTATCATTGTCGTAGAATGGACTCTCGACGATATACCATATATAACTATTCGTTGAGGGAACTTATTTAATTATCTTTAGAGTGCCTGGATGTCTGGCTGGCCGATATTATGTATCTTCGATATGCTTAAGAAGTGGAACTGAGCTCAAGGATAATAATATTGCTATCATTAATAAAATAGAGTTTTATTAATAATAACTATCAACAACACACAAAACGGAAAATATTAACATAAACAGAGAATGGAAAGGGTCGTGGGGACTCGAGCTAATCCGAGGATTAAAAGATTTAAAAAGGTAAAACAAATATAAAGTTAAAAAGATGGGATGGTTCGCTAAACAATTTAAAGCACAGGATAGAATTGACAAAAGGGTTAAATACTCAAAGGTAATGTTCGGCTTACGTAATTTATACTTGTTGTGCAGAGAAAGGCGGCGTGAAGGAATTTTCGGTCTGCTGGCGAGTTACAGCCGAAGGGGGGCAATAAAATGATCCTGACGTGGCGTCTGGGAATGAGAACTGTTTCTCGACGAACGGCTTGAAGAACAATGGCTGTTCTACGTTGTTCTCTTCTGAACAACAGGGGGGGCGAGAACCGCCTCTTGTCTACGGCCTCAAGAACAATGGCTGTTCTAATGTTGTTCTCTTTCTGAACAACATGGGAAGAGTGAGAACCGTTTCTTGGTGAACGGGGCTCAAACGAACAATGGCTGTTCTACGTTGTTCTCTTCTGAACAACAGGGAGGGGGGGACGTGAGAACCATTTCTTGTCAACGGGCTCGAACAAACAATGGCTGTTCTAACGTTGTTCTCTTTCTGAACAACAAGGGGCAAGCCTTGTGGACTTGGCTTCACGAAAGGCTCGAACCTTGGCACTTCAAGGGATATTGTCCTCCCTCTGGACAAGTGATGGTGAATCTCGAAGTTGAGGTCCCTTAGCGCACAAGGTGAGAGTGGGACGTAGTGATGTTTCGCGACGAGAATCTGGATCTCCAATCTGATCTTAGTGGTAAAGTTTCCATCTAAATAGTCGAGACACTCCCTTGGCGTGGGGCACAATGGAGTGAGAGCTTCGAGGGAATGCACAGCCGAGCCTGGGAACAATGACTTATCTGCCCATAAGCCTAACTCAATCTGGCGAGGTCGGCGTATGGGGGCGACGGGGGAGGGGATGATACACCTCCTTGTTTAAACATTGACTCAGGTGGCTGTGATAAGGCGCCCAGCTTCAAAGCGAAGATGCACATGGGGAGCATCGTGGTTTATCACAATCATCTTTTCCCCCTTGTCATCCTTTTCAATAACTTCTTCTACCTTTTTTCCTATTTCTCTTTATTCCTCTTTCTTCTTTCCCTTTTTCGCCTTTTTCTTTTTTCCTTTTGGCGTTTCTGCCACATTCGGGCCCGGCCTCTCTGCAGAGGTGGTGTTTGCCACAGGACTCAAGAGCTCGTTTAATTTCTCTTCGAGGCTGCGGATCTGGTGGGAGTGCTTCTCCTTGAGCCTCTCGATTTTCTTTTCGAGGTCTGTAGTTCTTTTCTGTAGTAGGCCACTACTTCCTCCACTTCCTTCTTTAAGATGCAAGTGGTGCATACACTGCCTGGGTGGCATTTCGCATAGCAGCCCTCCGGGAAGTCAACGCACCACTTGTCCTTCTTACATGTAGCACACGTGAATTTTATCGCTTTTGGAACTTTCTTGCCTGCCATTTTCAGCACTATATTTCTTAAGCTTGTGACCAATCAATATATAAAAAGGGGGGTTTGGTGAGTTCTCCCCACGCGAGTCGCTCCAGCCGATTGATCGGAGTCGTTTTGGAGTGTTCCAGAAGGCACGCTCCATGTGCTGCTGTTCGTCCGTCCGAGTCGTCAAGCCTTGGCGTGCCGTGGCTCCCAACCAAGCAGGACAGACGGTCCCCGAAGGGGCCATCGATTTGTCACCAGGTAAACAACAACGAAGCACGCCCCTTACTAAACTCCTACTAGTTCCCTTCACAACGGCCAGGATCTCGGAGCAGCGTTCAATGGATATTTCGCCCCACCAAGAGACTCGACCCAAGCCTTTTTATTGGCCTGGCAACTAGCCTGGGAACAAAGGGCCGTCACCTCAGACCGATGCTACCAGAGGCACCCGTCAACGGGCACTGGGAACGGTCAATAATTACGCGCCAGGGAAGGGGTTAACGGGGCACTACCCTCATTCCATTCATCGTGCCCCAAGGCCTAGGACCCCTCTAGTCCTAGTCTCTCGCAACCAGTGAGCGTCGATTGGCGTTGTTTATAGAGGTTCGAAAGCCTCTCTTCTGACGTGTGAGGTAGCTGCCAGGTCCTTATATGTAGATAGAGGCAAAAAAGGGAAATAGTGACATGATAAGAGGCTTTTTTTTGTTTTTTCGGTTTTGTATAAGTGGGAGATAGGATAAAAGTAAAAAAGGAGCAGGATAGAGTAGAAAAAGGAAGGAATGACGCACTTAGTCTGGAACCTCGTTTCCGACCAAATCGACAAGGGAAGCCCTACAAGGGGTACCTAGAAGAGGTACCCCCACCGAAATAGCTCGAAAAGTCAAAGGTACACACAAGCTCTCTTCCCGCGACATGGGAGCGTCACCTCTCTCTCTACTTTCTTAATGAAATATATATAAAATGTATTATAAATTGGATTATAACCGAGTTGAATGTCTGTAAATGAGACAAAAGAATCAAGCATTAATATATATATATATATATATATATATATATATATATATATATATATATATAAATATATATATATATATATATATAATCCAATTTATAATACATTTTATATATATTTCATTAAGAAAGTAGATAATATATATATATATATATATATATATATATATATATATATATAGATAATATATATATATATATATCAAAAATATATATATATATATATATATATATATATATATAAATATATATATATATTAATGCTTGATTCTTTTGTCTCATTTACAGACATTCAACTCTGTTATAATCCAATTTATAATTTAATTTATAATACATTTTATTTAACAATTACTATTTACAAATTACTTATAATACAATCTATTTAACAATTATCCAATTACCAATTATCAATCATGATTTGTTATACTTTAATTACCAAACCAAATTTACCAATTGTAAATCCATTCCTGTTAACTCATGCAAATTTATTTCACACGTAAAATTCAATCCATTCATAAACTGTTACTGTATAAATTCACCCTTAAATAATCTTACTGTTTATTCAATAATATATATTTTTATTAACTCTTTGTTTTTAATTTACGTATTCCCCCAACGTCGCCAAGATTTAGGCTTAAGGTATTCGTCTGCAAAATTTAGACTCGTAATCATTTGAAAATTCATTCCCTTGAATAACGAAATATAGGTTTTTATGTTTATTGTGATCTGAGAGCTATCTATGATATTGCCGCAATATTCATTTGAAACCTATACATTGTTTTATTCATCGGTTAAACCTCGTCCTGATTAAGGTCTGCGACCCGAAACAGGTAAAGATCGCTCTCCAAACACTCAACGAAGTTTACAGCTTCATTTATTCATCAAACATGCGCTCAATGAGGTTTACTGAGCTCATGAAAGGCCTACTAGAAGGGTTGAGAGACATGATGCAGTCACTGTGTTTACTGAGTTCCTGCCGGTAATTGCTGGGTTTTTTTTTAGGATGACAGCAGTTCATATGCGAAGGCAGGACTACTATTGATCGCAATCTGAGAACCACGCTTTCTAATTGGCCTAATCGCCGCTGGGTCCATTCTAGCTAACACTGTGGAGCCAAGCCAAGCCCTGCACTTTCCTACAGTTGATCTAATTTCAACATACGCCACGATTAATGAAGTCGTGGCGTATCTCAAAAAGACCCTGGAAGCTGCTCTAATCAGATTCCATGACGTTTTCAAGAAGGCAGGAGCTTCTTTAGAAGATCGGCTCATCAAATGACATCATTTCAGTGCCTAGAATTTGCAAACAACAAAGTCAGCGAGAAAATGTACCATTCCAGAAGCTGAAGAATATTATTGCCGATCTGTCTACGTTCCTTTCCTTGACCAGGTGTTGACTGAGCTGGTGAACCGATTTGGGGTGATACTTTTCATCGCATTCAACATCAAACATCTGCTCAGCGGCACCAACGGAGATCTCGCTGCTTTAATGACTGTGGCAAAAATATACGAGGCTAACATCGAAGCTTGTCAAGGCAAAAATGGAGCGCTAGTTATCGTCAACAGTCAAGTTTGACTCCATTAGAGATACCCTTACGCTCAGGATCGAATGTATTTTAACTTGGCCAAGCTCCTCCAAGCTCTGATCACGCTCTCAATCTCGAACGCGGAAGCTGAACGCTCATTTACAACCCTAAAGCGTCTGAAAACACATTTTAGGAATACCATAGGTCAAGAACGCCTGAACGGCCTGGCACTACTCGCCGTTCACAAGGAAATTGAAGTTAAAATCGACAGTGTAATCAACTTATTTACCCAAAGAAACAGGAGGATGATTCTCGTGTGAAATAATAAATAGCGAATATCATATTTACTATTGCTATTTTTATGTTGCTATTGTTATAGTTATATTTCTTTATTTTATAATACAAAGCAATATGAAAAATCTTTTCTTTAGTTGAATGTTATACCTCAAACTTCTCCTGGATCCGCGCCTGCTCTGAGTACGGCTCTATTTGTAGTGATACTATCTTAAAAATAACTGCTTTCTGCACCAAAACGAAGCCCTAAATGGTGACTGAAATATCTAAAAACACCATTAGTATCGTTTTTTACTACTAAAAACACGGCGTTCGGTTACTGGAAGCTGTTATCGAACATTGCTATGGGTTGCCATTATGGGGGCTCCGCACCCCTCATACCCCGCTAACTTCACTCGCACCTGACACACACGTAGTACACAATTTTAAAGTCTAGCAAAACTCACTGCGCAAAAAGCACACGACACCATCATCACGAACGCTTAACAAACGGGCTTCAGCAACAATCGAAATCAGCGCTGTTTTAGGTGCTTGCATCCAGAGTTGCCAATTTGTGAATTAAGTTTGAATTTAATGTTGCCAATGTGTGAAATTCATGGTGTCTGGTCACATTGGGAGAAGGTAAGACGGACTTATTTTAATTTCGATATTTACTCCACACTGCATGGTATCTAAAAAAATATGTACTTACCGCGCTAAAACGCGACCATATATGACGGCTGGAATGACTATAAAGACCATTAATACTTTTTTAATGCTAAAAACACGGCTTAGGTTTACTGAAGTTTGATCGTTTTTTTCAAGCAAGCACCCGATCAATGGGTCTCTTTTCTGCACCAGAAATTCTACGCTCCCCCCAAAAGTCAAACGGGGCTATGAGGGAAAGACAACGTCACGAAACTTTTATTAAGTTTATACCCGGAATAAATATATAATTAACGATTGTTACGTCGAAAAACTAACCTACTTTAACCTAACTAAAGTTATTCCTTCGGAGTTAGCCAAAAGTCTACTGGCTATATCATTATAATAGAACGCACAACTACTCAACAGGGGATGGTCCCTTGTGATATATAGTTAGTGACTAGAAGTATCAGCGCAATGATAGGGTAGTAGTGGACGAATCTTTGGGTGTGCTGTTTAATGGCGATTCTGCATGGGTTATTCAACATGTGTTTCCTTGAGTGTTGAGTATCTTTCCAAATGATAAAAGACTTGACCTCTAGTGAATGAAGTATGTCCACGGACATAGCGACTGCTCTGTGACCTGAAAGGATGAGTCACTAATTTGAAATACAGATGAACGTAAAAGGGAATAACCAGAAAATGATTGGAAAAGCAGTAACCAGTAACTTAACCGAGATGTGGTAATAACATAGGACGACTATGAATTCAAACTGCATTTTCGAACGTTAATTTATAAAACCGTTGCATGGTAGAGGCGGAATTTGAAGAAATTTAAGCTGTTTATAAATGTCTTGGGGAATGAACGAACGGTTAAGATCTTGCGTATCTGATCGGATGAGAGTACGCTTAGGGCCTACATTTCAAACGATCTAATTCATAAAAACGGGCTATGTACCAGAAATCATACTTGAAATTAATATTAACTTAAAATACGCGAAAACACAAGAGATAACCATTAGAATTGAATAAAAAACAAGCGGAAAAAAATACCTTGCTAAGACGAGATTAATCAATCAATTAAATGTGGGTCTTAGCTCGAGGAGTTTTTGGCGGCAGAAAAAAAAGGGGCGCTCGTGTTGAGACGAGATTTGTCAACAACCCCGGAAGAAAATTAGAACGAGCAAGATAATTAAAATAAGCGATTTTCCCCCTTTAAAACAATATTTAAGTCATATGTAGTACATAAATGAGCTTATAATACCGCAATCGTACATATGTTGGATTGAATGTGCGAAATAACCGGTTTGGAAATTAAGTTGAAATAAAGATTTAAAAAGTCTTGTAGTTTTCCGAACCGTTTGAATTGAAACAATTAACTCACTTAGCTGTTAAAACAGAAGTGACAAAATAAGCAAATGATAAAACTTAAATGTTAATACTCACGTATACTCAGACAAAATGGTTTTAGAATATACAATAAATGGAAAGAGGTTACCAAAATTTAACTCTAAATGAAATATATTAAACTAATAACTACATATATTTAACCTCCGTTTGACAGAGAATTGATTACTTCACAGTGTGATTCCAAAATTAGAAACCTCTCTGTAGACTCCACCGAACCCTGTGCTCAAAGAAGCTCTGTTTAGGGAACGTCATCTATTTTTGAGAGGAGGGAATCACAAAAGAAAAGGGATCAATGTTCAATAACTCTTAACTATTTAACTTATTCTAACACAGCAAAGGTAAGTTTTTTTTTATCAAACCCGTAGAAATTATTCCAAATTTATAAGAAATAATAATTGAACGACCAAATCACAACATAAATTAATTCAATCTTAATAAACATGAAATCAATCGAAAATCACCATAGACATCACAAAGCAGGCTAAAAAGGCTCACTTAGTCTGATCCCAAGGATCACTATATTTTCTCGAGTTTCTTTGCTTCCCTATCCATAGGCTGTGTTTACACAAACTCACCCATTATATGTGAGAAAGACAAATAGGCAAGAACGCCCATCGATTAGGGTAAATTCTATGAAGAAAGTGTGAAAGAGGAACACAGCTGAATAGCCTATAAGACCATTATGAGTGAAGCAGTCAACAAATGTCTTCTTAAGACAATTAAATGCTTTATTTTCTATTTATTTAATGAATTATAATTATAATTTAAGCTAATAAACAATCGTCATCCTCCTCCTCTCTCAAAAATACAATAATTATTAATAAATAAATATATTAAAAGGGGAGATGAACGGCTTTGCTACTCCTTCTTATAGGATGAGCTTGCGCTTTGCAGGCAGACCTTTGGTCTGTGGCCTATGGTTTCTCCGGTTCTAGTAACGTGGTTTTGGCCTAAAAGCATTTAAAAGGTTTCCAGTACATATCTCATAATAAGTAACTCTCGGTCTATCTTGATTCACATCGATGGTTATTTTCTAGGCCTAAAGAAAAGAAAAAACTTCCATTGAAATTATTTTGAAATACGGAAAAAAACAACCCAAATGAGTCTTTTTTTCATGTAAATTTGCTCTAATAATTTCATTTTGGTTTACTCGTTTTTAGGAGCAACGAAGCAATTCCTTTTGATAAAGATTAAAATTGAAAATCTATTTCAGAGATAACTTTGATAAAATCTTCAAATATAAGGAAAAAAATTATAAAAAGCAAAACAGCCGAGCCTAAATTTTCTTAAATTTTATGAAAATTACCATTTGTAATTCTTTTTCTTTTAAAAAGTTCCGAAATATTCGATAATCATATTTATTTTTTCTGAACTTTATCATTTTGTTTTTATAAAAATTCCAAAGTTAAAATATACTCATATGATAAACCAATGCCAAAACCTTTGGCCATGAAAATATCCAGTTAAAATAAAATGTAATGGAAAGTAAGTTTTATTTTAAATTAACTAAACCAACCTACCTTAATCATTCACACTATTTACATCAAAGGAAAGAGAGGAACAGTAAACGGCCGGCAAAAGGTAAAAGTGGTGCAAATTTCACAACAAAGTCTGTTTACCAAAGTCCCAAGTCGCGTGCTCTCACTTATTTCTGATTTATGACCTTACAACCTACAAAACTTTCAATAATTCCCGGACTAATCTTAAGGGGACCTTGATAATTATTATAGCATTCGAAAGAGTGTGTAAAACAACATAAGGGTTTCAAATTTCGTAAGAATCGGGTGAATAGTTATGAGGCTATTGTCAAATAATTCCCCGGCTAACCTTGGGAGTACTTTGGAAATTATATCACTCGAAAGAGAATGTAAAACAACATAAGGGTTTCAAATTTCGTCAGAATCAGACAAATAGTTACAATGTTATTACAACAAACAAAGAAGCAAAACGGGGACCGACGGATCGACCGACCGACATAGTGTGAGATAGAGTCGCACGCGACCAAAAATAGGAAGAACGCTTCCTTCACCCAAAACATTCATATTATTATTCACCAGATTTGGATACAGAGCAAATTATTATAGGATCACTAATATAATATTAAAAATATGTATGGCGATCTTTTACAGAGGGCCTATGAACTAGGAAAAGGTTTGAAGGCAAAAGTGAGTCATCAAATCAAGCTTAAAGGCGCCAAGGATACATCATGCCGATCATTCCATCCAGTAGGACCAAAAATCGAGAAAGTAGGATCACCCATGCGCAGATAAATCCTAGAAGGTACTAAGAACAACGAAGCAGAGCCCGAAAGAATGAATCTCAGGGATCGGGATAGGACTAGAGAGGAAGGCTAGAGGAAATAGCTAAAGCCTTTCTTCTGAACGCCTCATTCGTTTCATTTTGGTCAGGAACTGTTTTAAATGTTATGCCTCCATACAAAGACGTGGAAAGAAAAATGTAATAAAAACGTAAAAGATAAAATAGAGGAATTCTGAACCTACACTATTTAGCAATAAAACGATTATGTCGCCACTACTACAAAATTGACCTCCGAGTTTAACTAAAACCTTCCAGATTTTGTTTCACCCCATGCGAGAGAGCTCTCCGCTTGCTGATCAAAATCACATTACATAAAATGGTACACGAACCATTGCTTTGGGAAAGTGGACAAAGAGAACGTCATCCTCTAAGATGAATCATCGTTATACAATAGTTTTTAACTTGGGTTTATGCGTTGAGGCATCACAACAGCACGTTTTATTCCACTTGCTTTCAACCTTTAAAGCAAAGCATGGATGATGATCCTAGATGAATTCAGCAGTGACACCGTGGTTACTATCTTGGTCCTACCAAAATACTACTTGGCAAGGTTACCTGCCAAGTCCATCTGCTGATTTTAGCAGGACAAGGCCTTCCAATGGTGGGAATATTATTACTCTCTAATGGTAATGTAGTCTTACAGATTTGCAATGACTAATCAATACTGATTCATTATTTACAATTGCTAGAAAATGCACCTCACTTCTAATCGCCCTCCAAAATACGGAAATCACTAAATCTTAACATCATCGATTCTCTATGGGTCATAGAGTTAGCAAGTCAGAAGCTGAATGCGCTTACAAGAGTCACTGAAAGAATAATATAAAAGTTTGATTAAAGAATTAATGAAGAATAACTCAGAACCTTTTCCATAATTTATATAAATTCATTATGGGAGATATCGAAGAGTATATTGCTGAAATGATAAAGTCACGCCCGCTTTTATAATGACAAATTTATCCTAATATCAGGTTTCCCATTCTTTCGATCAATGCTGGGAAATCGAATCGAATTCGAATCGATAAACCTTTAAAATCTATATATTTTCTTACTCAAATTAAAAATAAATTCGAATTGAAATATTTTTGAAAACTCGAATCGAAAATAATTAAAAAACTCGATTTCGAACTTGAATCGACTATAAATATAAGTTTGAAGCGAAAACGTCGAGTATCATTATTAAACAAATTAGGAATCCCAGGAAATTACAGTGGTTCAACTTGTGACTAGTAGGTAAATGTATATTTTAATCTTTCGTCCTAATCTTGTTCCGAGTTTTTAAATCCCTAAGAGATTTCTTAATGATCCAGCCTGACTTTACCTTCGCATCTAAATGATAGGCTCGAGTTCTTGTTTCACTAATCACAGAATGACTCAAAGCTAAACCTTTCTTCTCACTTACCATAGATAAAAGCGCCCTTTTTTCGCCGACCCGGGGTATAATCTTCTAGAATTTAGTAGAATAATAAAGTGGATAAATTGTTAAAAGTATTCAGAGAAAATCAGTTTCAAACTAGACAGCATCCTGTAAATGTCACATTTTTATAAACGCTTCTTTACAATTTAATTTTTTGTGACACCATTTTTCATCTCATTTTTAAACCCTCAAAAATGGGACGTCAAAAAACGGATAAGTGTTACTCGTATTTCCATCTTAGTAGATGCGGAAAATTAGCAAAAGCAACTTGCAAAGTTAAAAATTGCACAATGACCTTAAAGTGTTCGTTTGCTACAAATTTAAAGAAACATTTAGAAAGGTATCACCAGAATGAGTTTAATTTATTGAATAAGTGTGCTACTCAAATTGCTAAGCGATCTCTCGCACAAGATGAAGCACAAAGATGTGAACATTCCAAGCGAAGCAAGACTATTGACCAAATATTTCACCCAACAGTAAGAAGCATAAGGATGAACGCAACATATTCAATAGTCACTGTAATTCAAGACCATTTTTTACTGTTGAAGATAGTGGACTATTTAAAATAATAGACCCCATTAAAAAGGCACTCAATGTTACAATGGATAAGAAGAAATTTTAAACTTTAGTAGATGAAAGAGCAGCAGATATTGTTAAAAAAAATTAGCAACGAACTCCAAGGAAGCCTATTTTCAATGAAGATTGACATTTCATCCCGCTTGGACAGATCTGTGCTTGGTATTAATGCTCAATTTATTATTGGCGATTCTGTTCAAATAAGAACTTTAGCAGTAGCAGAATTTTCCTGCTCTCATACTGGAGAACAAATCAGTCACAATAAGGTTTGGTTCCATTGCAAAAGTGAAGTTTCAAAACTGCAATGCACTACTACTCGCAACCTGCATGATGCGATTCGAGAAAAAAAGAACTATTTAGTACCGAACCATTCGTAGTATCATTATTTCTAGATCCTAGGTTGAATGTTTTGCTTTCCCAATTCGACCAAGAAATTGCCATCGAACATCTACGACAATTGCACACGAAAGTGCAATTGCTTAATGGTGAGTTTGAACCTGAAGAGCAGAACGAATTGGATCCTACTACTACAAGTAACTCAAACGAAAACGATTTAGAGAAGGCCCTTGAAGCAGCTGAAAAAAGAAAAGTAACTGCCACACTCAGATAACATGATGATATATCGGCTCTTACAAACTTTGCTAACGATGCAAGAATCCCATCAGATAGTAATCGTATTACATGGTGGAATTCTATGAAGCTTAAATATGCAGAGCTACATGAGCTAGCTCGAATCCTTCATGCAGTTCCGATGACTCAAGTGTCTGTTGAAAGATTGTTTTCCACTTTTAGATTAATCTTAAGTCCACAACAAAATAGTTTATTACCACAAAATATAGAAAATATCTTTGTGGTTCGCTTAAATTTTAATATACAGTAAACTGTTCTATATTATATGTTTCCATGAAGAATACACACACACACACACACACACATATATATATATATATATATATATATATATATATATATATATATATATATATATATATAAATATAGTATATATTTGCAATTTACTTTTTATATGCCTTACTTTACTTGTAGTTGTATCAATAAAAATAGTTCAATTCATACTTATATCGTAAATAATATTCTATATTTGTCTTAAATACATAGCTCTAAAAACATAAACTAGGGAGATATGTACTCGTACTAGGATATAATTTCGACCTACTCTATGATTTTCCTTGAAATTATGTATGCTATTGTGAATTTAAATTTATGTCAAATATATTCACCATTTGGTTGTCAAGTTTGTTTTTAAAAGAGCTTAAGTTGTTCTTATAAGATATTATTTGTATTTTGTATGTTTATTGCATAATATTTCAATATAATAATGAAAATTTGTAATATATACTTCACCAGTTTTTTTTGCACAATGTTCAAAAATGTTTCGTGGGTTCTGTATTTTTATTGCATAATATTTCAATAGAGAAAAAAGAAGATGATAAACTTCCCGTATTTTTAGTATTTCTCTTTCGTAAATAGGAAGATAAACTTCCCGCTTTGTAGTATTTCTGTTTAATAAATAGGAAGTTAAACTCGCCAGTATGCAGTACTATATCATGGGTCGGCTATACGTGGCTCCGTACAAAATAGATCTTGTTCTTGAAGTCCCCGTGGGGAAAAGGTAAAATATCGATAGCGTTTTCTTATATATATATATATATATATATATATATATATATATATATATATATATATATATATATATATATATATATATATATATATCCTTAATATTATACTTATTTTAAGAGAGATAAAAAAATTGAAAAGTAATACTATATGTAGTTAATCAAGTAATCTAATTGTTCTATACTGTAGAGGAATTACGTTAAAGTCCCCCCTCCCCCCCCCTAAGGAGAAAGCAAGAGAATCAAGCCACATGAGGAGAGTCGTGGGAACGTTAGCCGGCGGAATAACCGTCAAACGGCCTACCCTTTTTTATCTCCCCACCGCATAGGTAGTGGTAAGCAAGCCGCTGTGCCAAGGTGACCACCAAAGGACATTACGCAGCGCTCAAAGGATCCAATTACCTACGAGATCCGGAGGCCGTGGTTAAATCGCCACAAAAAGCGGTGCCAGTCAAAAAGAACACCAAGGATGGTGATGGTTGGCGGTGCCTCTAATTAAGAAGCCGACTTGGGCACCCTCTCCTCAGCCCTCGCTCTCCCCACTGCGGCTTCGCCCCTCCCCCCTTAGATGGGGCCGTCGCCAGGCTATAAATAAGCCCCATAAGGAAAGAGAAAGGATTATTCGGTGAGAGACGATAGAGGACCAGTTCGAGAAGATCGGTCCTTCGCCCCATTTCGAAATAACTTCGAAACGTTACGTTTGTATCGGTGCCAGACCGAGGTATCCTGCACAGGCTTAGTACGAAGCTTGGCTGGACCAACATTCCTAGTGCCAAACAAGAACTTCGCAAGTAAGATTATAGAAGAACCAGTCACCCTCTAGTGACACTCAAATTGCGATCTTAATATCGGAGAGAGAAGAAGAATCAATACCCGAGGAAGATCCAATTTTTCAAGTACATTCAAAATCTCCTCGTATACCCAAAAATCCAGTTGGGCAACCCCTCAAAGAAGACCAGGATACAAAAAAGCTTCAAGAGCACCCAGAAGAGTACTCCTTGAACTAGAGAGTACAACTCATCTCTCCGCTTTTTAACGTAAATCCGAAGAAGTGACATCGTATCCCCTACCCCCCTCCAACCCGTGGAAAATCTACAATCGGCCGCTCCAACACAACGAAGCGCGATAAAAGCCATCTAGTGACATCCGGCAACCCGATCCTTTCTTTCATGTAAGTGAGAATGACCATTTATATTTGTATTGTTTTAGTATGAGTCATTATGGTACTCAAATTAACGGAAATAGAGACAATGTTTAGTGAACCCCGTCATATTTACCGTATAGAAGAGTGAAACTTAAATTGGAGTTTAATGCTAATCTAAATGGGTCACTATAAAATAACTAATCGGTAATTGGTTTGTTTACTCGGAGTCTATTTCGATTTGGACATGAATATCTTCTTAAATAGGCCTGGTTTGAAGTATGGTTATCTCCGTTAAACTTATGAGGTCCTTCATCAGAAATAGGATCAGACTGGCGCTCTAAAGTGACAACAACAATACCTCGACATATGCTATATTTTATTTTTTTATTATTTATTTTTTCTTAATTACTAGTTATAATGAAATATATACATTTATATAGCTTTCATTCAACACATTCATTCATGTTTGTGAGTGGATTTATTAATATATAGTGTGTGTATTTGTTTGTTCGGTGTAGTCTTTATGCGAACAACGTAGCCAACTGTTCCCGGAGCATTGTCTCGAGCTGGGAAATTGCTTAGTTCTGGTCACGTTCTCCCTTTTGTCCGCTGGGATGTTTAGACCCTTCCCTAGTTCAGGTGTCGTTTTATTCAGGGTCCTCTTCCAAGTTCCTTTGGCCAAAATTGGGTCACCAGATTGATAGGTGTCAAGGCGGCTCTTCGGTGGAGTTCTCTTTGGGGTATTTAATATACCCTTCTGTGTTTGTTTATATAGAGAGACGCATTGTTCTGGACTCTTTGTAGGCGCTTCAAGTGAGTCCTACTTAGGGTTTGGGCCATCACTGCGGGGTATATGAGTGTTGCTCGAATATGCATAAGATACAACTTTCTGATGTTGTTAGAGCTTATATTTCTAAATCTGTGAAGTTTGTTGAGTTCTAATTTTGCCAGAATTTCCCGCGTTATAAAGTGATGACTATTTCAGGTGGAGGTGATGTTGAGCCCCAGAACACTCCTTTCATGGTGATAGGGAAATATTAGCTCCCCTATTGTCACGTTCGCTGTTTTTTTGCGGCCGAGGGCGAGGATCTTGAATTTTCAGCTATTCGTGCGGATCTTCTACTTTCGTACTCATTTACGTTGGTGATTTCATTTCCAGTCTCGAGAGCCTGAGTCCTGGCATTCCAGTATGTACCACAGATCACCTGGGTTATATCCTCCGCGAACTAGAGATATAATGATTCCTCCTTTACCGGGGTTGGTAAATCTATTGTGAAGATTAGATAAAGGAGGGGGCTCAGACAACTTCCCTGCGGAACTCTGGCCTCGAGGAGGAACTCTAGTCCTTGGTGACCCTCAATCATGATTCTGGCGCGTCGTTTCTTGACGAAGTCACATATAATGCGTTCCAGGATCGGGTCTAGCTGAAGGTTCAGGATCTTATGTTGAAGGCCCCTCAGCCAGACCTTGTCGAAGGCCTTTTGCACGTCCCCTAGTACGATGTCAATGTATTTTCCATCCGCCCTGCACCTTGTATCCATCAGGGAAGTAGTCAGTGTTCAATCTCGCGTTCATTACATTCGTAATGCCTTGTAGCAGGTGGGGCAGAGCATTTACCAGATGGTTTTTGGTAATCTCTGTCCAGCCAGGAGCTCTCTGCTTGAAGGATTTGAGCGTGCTCAGGAACTCCTCAGTATTGATCGGTCGCCCGTGGCCCACCACTCTCCTCTCTTCGGAAACGTGCGGGGAGGAAGGAGGATGCGTGCGGTGGATTACGTTATTGAGATCGTCATTAAACTGGTGTTCGAATTCCAGGTCGAAATCCTCGTTCTCTTCTGGGGAATGGAGAATACTTTTCGCCAGTACCTTCTGAACCTTCTTTCGAGTCTTCCCGGATCTTCTATGAGTTCCCCATGATCTTCCAGCCTTATTTTCTCCTTCAGGGGCATACCCCTCAGCTTTATTATCTCCTTCCAGAATTTCTGGGGGTTCTGCTCTGTGTCGAGCCTCTCGATAATTCCGTCCCATATGGCCCGTTGTTGTACGTTGATCTGGTCTTTGAGTTCCTCTTTGAGTTGTCAGAGTCTTGTGGTGTTATCTCTGTTTAAGCCAAATTGCCTGACTTACTCATAGATCTCTCTATGTTCTGAGGCAATATCTCGCATCTCCTCGGTCCACTTGGGTTGTGGAGGTCTTTTGTGCGTGATGTATGGAATGCACTTTTTGTCCGCTTCCATGATCAGGAGTGTTATGCAATTTATTTCCTCATCAATCTCTTCCAGAATAGCTTTGCTTAGGTCGGCTGGCTCAAAGCTGTTGAGCATTTGCTTGTACAGCTCCCAGTTCGCTTTTGCAAAGCTCTTTCTGGATGGGATAGGAAGCATGATAGGTGCGAGGGAGATGGTGGTCATGATGGAGATCTGGTCGCTTGGAACCGTCGGGCCAGGCATACTGACCAGATTGAAAGAAATTTTATGTTGTATGCCTCTTCTCAAGAAAACTTCTAAGAAGAAATATATGCGCTCCTGGGGCTGATTGGAGACTCCTCCTGTTCCTCTTGAGCGAATTAGCCCCCACGAAGGGGTTGCTCTTCCTTGTTCTAAATTCTTGACTCTTTTTTCATACTTTTTATCTCAAACTTACTTCTCACTAGCACTACATAACTTAGTCACCGGCAAGGTCTGAGTTGTAGTTAGTAGTAAGGTATAGGGAATCCCTGCAGGAGACCCTCTTAGCGGGCCAGAAAAAGGGGGCCGATTCTCGGTCACGAGTCAGAACCCGACTGTGGACCGCTGTTAGGGCCAGACCCAGATATGTAGGGTTGAACAATGAGAGTGCAAAAATTGGAAGGTAGGCGAGATAGAACTAGAACAGATAGAGTGGCTCCTCCCACTTGTGGAGACTGGCTAAGACTTCACAACTGAAGATCGACAGAAAAACTCCTTTCCTCGGAGAGGGGACGACTCCCGGGAAGATGGACCCACTGGACTTTAAAAGGCTTCCCCTGAAACTCGTACCGAACGGAAGGAAAAGATCACCACAAGAAGTAGTCAAATGCATATTTATATATCTGGAGATACCACTAATCAAATGCATTGAGACACCATCTGGATTCACACTTATTTGCCCAGAAAACAAAGACAGAGCAGCTACTGTCATCTACGGGGAGCATTACGGTAAGGAAGTTGGACTTGGAAGCTAGAGTACCACCACAAATCACGGCTAACAGAAGTGTAATCTGCCGAAAAATCGAGTCCTGAGTAGGAGAGCGCTCATGCCAATAAATAAGAGAAGAACTTCAGGAGAGACAGAAATGGCTCAAAATTGCAGAGGTGGTCAAATTTCAAGATCCCACTCACGTTTTCAAGGTCATTTGTGAATCTTCCAAAATGGCTTCAAGGATCATGGAACTGAGACTTCTCACTTTCAACATGAGGATCCCATCCGCCCACATACAAAGAGACGTCTTCTCAAGTATACATATATGCTTCAGATGTTATGCGTTGGAAGAACATACGACGCAAAATTACCCCCCAAAAGACCTTATAATCTGTTCTGAATGTGGAACTGAAAGCCCTTCTTGGCGATACTGCAACAACACAGATAAGAGATGCATTAACTGCCAAGGAGGACACAGAGCTATGGCCATGATTTGTCCCAAAAGAAGAGAAATTATAAAGAGAAAAGAAACAGAGTCAAACAGAAATAATACGAATGTAAATAGAAACTCATACGCAGCAATGGCAAAAAAGTGACCAACAAACCAGCAACTCAGATCAATTTAGATGGTACGCCCAACGTCAAAATACTTACTTGTATATTACATGCCAACGTGATGAATATAGCTAACCCTGGAAGCTATGCAACAACAGTCAACAGCATGTTACAGAAAAACGGGTTCGAACCGATGAAATTTCCCAAAGAAGTCGACTTATCGGCCATTTTCAGAATCAAAGTCACAGAAAAGACAAAACATGAGTTAATCTAAGAGGCAAAAGGAAATCAAAAGGCAGAAGAATCAGAAGAGGACACAATCAGCTAAGACTCAGAGACTGAAAACTCCTCCGACGACACGAACAAGAGTGCACACGGGTTACTCGCAGGAAAGCCCAACAGATCTAAATCCGCAAGTAAAAGGGGTCCATCACCCAGAGATGAACTACCAGAGGGACCCTCGAATGCAGTCAACAGAGGGAGAACCGAGGAAAAACGAAAGAAGAACCAGAAAAAGAAGAAATAACAGATAAATTAACAGATAGGACAAACCAAACGGAAAACGAATAAACGAACGGAAATGGACAATTGGATTATGGATATTAAGAAATAAAAAAAAATACTACAAATTAACACATGCAGATGGAAAGACAAGGAAATTATGTACGGGAACTTATTCAGAACGATTCACCCAGATGTTATAATAATATCAGAACATGGAAGAAACACAGAAAACGAGAAACTAAAGATATGGAACTACAATGTTATTAACACAAATCCTTCAGGAGAAACACATGACGGAGCGGCAATAGCTGTCAAGCAAGGATTGCAGTACAAAACAATACAAGGATTAAAAGATGCATATTTAGCTATAGAAATTAAAATGGAATTAAGCAACATGGTTATCGCAACTGGATACTAGCCACCCAGGCGCCCCAATTATCGGTCCCAACTTTACTAAACTCTTCAACTAAGTTGGAAAACAACTTAACACGCGTATCAATAGACGTATACTGCAAAGACTGGGACCCAATTTCCCTAGATACTTACCTAAGAGAACACGAAACAAAACCGGATAACAGCCTGGCTAACTTCAATCTGCCCTTTAACTATTTTATGGAACCAGTGGATCTTCCTTTCAGTGACTACACTGCGACTCTAATGCACATAAACAAGAATCTTATACAAATCCCTCCGAAGAAATGGAAGGCATACAATAGAGCGGATTGGAATAAGTACAAAGAATTACTTCAGACGTATGTGCCCAGCCCGCTCGAGGAAGCCACTCTAAGAGGAAATTGACGGGGAGTTGGATAGGATCGGAGAAGAAATTAAAAGGTCAGAGAAGGGTCCGTCCCCATTATCTCGTTCCAAACCATTAAATAATTTAGGTGGACACCAAAAATGGTGGCTTTGAGCGAGCAGATCGGCCGGGTGGCAGAAAATATAAGAAGATTCGGAACATCAAGGGAAGCATACAACGCACTCAGGAGACAGAAAAGAGAAGTAATAAGATTAATTTATAAAAAAAAAACAGAAAGAGAAATGGGATCACCACATCGAGAAAATAGATGTGGAAACATCAGCAAGGGAATTTTGGAAACATATCAACAGATTAAAGACACGAACAACAAGGATAAATGAAAATTAAGGATGCAGCGAACAACATTTTAGAAGATGAGGAAGAAATAGAGGCATTATTTAGAGAGCACTGGAGAAATGTATTCAAAATTAGCGAAGAGAATGAGGACTATGACATTGAATTCGAACATCAAATCGCGGTCGAACTCAATGGGGAGATCGAAAGGACATGCCCCTTCCACTTTGTCGAGGAAAGGAAAAACAACAACGACGGAATAGACGCAATCATTACATCTGAGGAATTAAAAGAAACCATAAAGAACTTCCGACAGACAGCCCCAGGCAGATCGGGACTCACCAAATTAAATTACATCGAAGCACCCCCGAACATACTGGAGGGAGTCAGAAACGTCTTCAATGCGTGCTTGAACACGGGATACTTTCCTGATGAACTGAAAGTGGCGAAAATGATATTCATACCCAAGGCTGGAAAACCCCCAGATTAAATGGGTAACTACCGCCCCGTCTCGCTGCTAGATTTCATCGGTAAGGTATTGGAAAAAATAATTAATAACTGTGAGGGAATCCCCACGTGGAAGATCTTTAGCAGAAAGAAACTCCCATGTGCAGCAAAAGGCCCGGCTAGGACTAGAGTGGTAAGCCTCCCCCTTCCCTTCCACAAGCAGTTGCCTCGAATCGAGTCCCCCACGATACACCTTTATGCAGACTAAAATAGCTCTGCAAGAAGATTCGAGGCCCTTCGAGAGTAGAGTTGTTTCCCGCTAACCCCCAACTCCGGGAAGATTCGGACATAAATAACGCTCGACTCCCCGGAAGACACACAGAGTTGAGAAGTCTCGCCAGAACCAAGAAGATTTCCCCATGGTTCCGAGTCAAGTGCTAGCAACAAAGTAAAGTGACAGCTGGACTATTTTGTGTATTTGGAATTAGCCCCAGCCAGGAGGTAATTCCACTGAACGATCACCCCGAGTGATTTCCCCGACTTCTTTCATCCACTCCTGTCGAAGCCGTCCTTATTTCGGGTACCTGAAATACTCTCCCCTGGACCGGAAGTTCCCCCCCCCCTTACTTTTGGAGAACCGTCATCACTCCAACCTCCCGCTCTGAAGTCCGAGCGGTCTCACTTCACGTACAGAAGACATCCGTAAGCCAACCCCCCTTCCCCCTTCAGTAACCCAATTGAGTTAATCTTTCCCCCTTCGTTTATTCATGTGATTTTTGCCCCTTAATTTTCTGAGGTAATTTTACCCTTCAATTCTCTTATTAATTTTTTTGTGTAAATAAAATTCTATTTTTGTCCAAGTCTCTTTAAATAACCTTGAACTTTGCCATTGTCCATAATTTGCCTGACCTCGTTGCACTCTCTCGTTACTCAGCCCGTCTGAACGCGTGGTTTTCCGTCCCTTTTGTCGGTTCGCTTTCAAGCTAGTGGTCCTCTCCCATAGATATAATATGGTATTGATATAATGTAATGTCATACCACGACAATAACAGACTGTCCAAATTCATCGATGATAATGGCCGAAGAAACAGCTGCCAATTTGGCTTAAGGAAAAACAGAAGCACATAGATAGCCCTTAGAGTCATCCTTGAAAAGATAGCGAAAGCAAAGAGAGAAAAAATAAGCGTAGACATCGTATGCCGGGACGTGTCCAAGGCATTCGACCAGGTCCGGCAGAGGGATATACAACTCAAGATACTCAGATTAGGAATGAACAACAAGATCGAAAGGATTTTATGTGATTATGTAATGGAGAGACGTGCTTATGTGGAAATAAAACGACATCAGGGTGAAATATTCGAGCTCGCTGCGGGTTTGCCCCAAGGCGGATGTCTGAGTCCGTCTCTCTATTCAATCTAAACAGCAGATATACCACCACCAAGAAATGAAGGCTGCTTGAATATCCAATTTGCCGGCGACGCCCCTACAGGAACGTTCCAATGCAAGCTAGGATGACTGCAGAAGAGATAAGAAGCATTAATAGATACGAAGAAAAATGGAAACTTAAAACCAACAGGGATAAATTTAAAATGGTACTCGTGTACAGGAGAAACATCTGAGATGTATATGTAGAAGGACAGCGCTACAGATACGACAAAGAATGAAGGTGCTTGGACTAACCATTACGAAATCAGGTTATAAAAAGCACGTAACTGAGAGGGTAAATCGAGGGACGAGCGGCCTGGCATTACTGTACAAGTTAGTTAACCTAAGCATGAAAAACAAAAGAAAGATTTATCAAGCTATAGTACAGTCTGCGATTATTTATCCAACCATCGCGATGTACACGATCTTGAGAAGTAACCTATTAAGACTCCAAAAAGTCCAAAACAAAGCTATCTACTTAATAAAAAACACCAGAAGAGGAGAGACAGAAGAAGACTACGAGACCTGCATAGGGAGGCAAAGATAAAGCAACTTAACAGAATAATTGCAAAAGGAGCAAGGAAAGTCTTAGAAAAGAGACAGAATGAAGTAGGAGTTGAAGTAACCAACAAAATTGCCCAAAGAGGAGGATGGAGATCACACAGATTATTCCCAAGTTTCCCAAGGATAGATGAGGGAGAAGAAGAAGATGAAGAAGAAATCTACACCTAAAGAAAGAGATTAATACTTGATGACGACTAAGAGTAATTAATTAACCGAAGCAAACCAGAAAATAGCATATAGTCAATTATAACAAGTATACGAGTAGCAATAAGAAAGAATAGATAAAGAGATAGAAACCTAGACCAGTTTTTAGTAAGAATATTTACTAATAACGGTTCGAAAGCCTCATAAATACCAATACTACTTTCTAACTTTATCATGTTAGCTTTACTACCTAAAATGGACAGAGATAAGCCTGACCTCCAGGCCATTAGCATCTCTTTGCAAGCCTCTTACTTCCTTCAGCCTTCTGCATCTATTCGTTTTTTACTATCATATTCGCGCACGGGACTCACAGTGATACGTGGGACAGGGGGCACGATAAACTGTTATAGTTATAGTTAGAGACAAGCGACACATCCTGGTTCGGATTCCACGTTAAGCTCTAGGTCCCATGACTAACTAAGTCCGACTATTTTCTTCGCTGTCCTATCCTAAAGCCTTCTTCTTCCTCTTCCTCTCCCTCTCACTCCTGGGCACCGTACTCTAGACAGTGGCTCTAGACAGTGTGACTATGGGGATCTATAAAGGAGTACCGGGCCTCGCCCCCCCCCCTCCCTCCTTGGCGGCTCCATGAGCACCAAGGAGTGTTGGGGGCGGGGGAGGGTCGGAAGAGCTGTTCTTTGCCTTCCACCTCTCTTTTCATTTCATTTATTTCTTTCACTCTGCCAGATCCTCACTTCACTCATTACATCGGTAGAAGAGGTAAGAACATATCAAAAGGCTCCGAAGATGATCGAATAAGATTGAAAACTTAGCAATTTAGTTTGTTTTTCACCAAATACATTCATTTAAAAGAGAGATGAATACAGGACAAGTGATCCACCATCTACAAGATGGAATAAAAAAGATAGTTAGAAGAAGAGAAAGTTGCCAAAGGAAATTAATTAAGGCGAAATACACCATGGTCTTCAACAAAATTTGCATTCAGGAAAGACTGCTACCCAACTACACTAATATATATATATATATATATATATATATATATATATATATATATATATATATATATTGCAAGAAAGAGAAATTGGACGCGAATGAGCAATGCGACAAGCATCATGAGTTTTTTAGAGGTAAGAAAAAGGGACATTAGAAGAAGACTAGAATCAAAGAGAGCAGATGGCGGCACAATGAAGACAATCCTTTACCGAGAAGACAGAGATAACGCCAGGGAAAAAAAGTTTGAACTTCCTGGCCGGGACTCGAACCCGGGTCTGCTGATTGCCGGTCAGATGCTCTACCGCTGAGCTACCAGGCACAGTGACTCTACTTCGCCCAAAGCGTTACCCACCAAAACTCCTGTTTCTTGTCTCATTGCTCATTCGTGTCCAATTTCTCTTTCTTGTACTGTATTGTTATATAGTCTGCAATGCAAGGTTTCTGCACCTTTATTTCTGTCTTCAAAATTGTTTTGAAAGGCAGAAAATAAATATGGCGAAAGCCCTGTGGTGGTTGTTATCACCCGCAGAACTTGCATTTGCTCCTTCTTCTATATATATATATATATATATATATATATATATATATATATATATATATATATATATATATATATATATATATATATATATATATATAAAATATATATATAATATTTATATTATTTCATAACTCTTTCTGAATAGCAGAATACAAGTAGAACTTAAAAAAATAAATATAAAAATAAACGGGTCTGAAATTTAAGTGGAGGGAGAGGCTCAGTCCCCTCGACCTCCCCCATGAATCCGCGCCTGAAATGTACTATTTGTATGTATGTGTTGCTATGAGTTCAGAGTCTTTTCATTTTTGTATTAGCAGTGCACTTCACGGCATGTGTTCGAATCATCTTTTCAAAAGACGGAAAAATTTTTCATTAATTTAACGTAAATGTGTATTTAATATTACGATGCGCGAATATATGAAATGATCGTGGTTTAAGGCCGAGTACGTATGTACGTCTGATTCGTACATGTGTAAATCCGTTCCACTTTTCCCTAAAAGTGCTTTAATTTAATTCTTTAACCAGGGAGGATTCGTATTATTATATATCTACTGCCATTTGCAGCGTTCGACATCTAATAAAACAACTCAGACAAAAATATACTTTTAATTACATAAACGAATAAAAAATTCAATCTTTAAATACAGGGAATGGGAAATAACCAAAAAAATTAATAAGTTTTGGATTCTTATACCTTTAATTCATAGGGAGTAGACTGTTGGGTGACCTTGAAAGTGAGTCTCCTCGCTTCGGTGAGGCGATTTGGTGCGAGTTGGACTGGAGACTGCCTCGCTGAGGTTAAGCGAGCGTGGGGAGGTGATTTGGGAAAAACAGCTGATGCTTCTTCCGGGGGGAGGTGGGGCGGGTAGTGATGTTTCTCAACTTGAAGATGTAAGTGAGGGAATCTTGGATGAACGGAAGTTATTCCGAGCCCTGTGTTACAAATTTGGGCTTCTCGATGAGGAGACAACCAAGAGGTGAATCTTTTCTCGAATGTGAATTTACGTTGGTATTCCTCAATGGTGAGAGGCATCTCTGTTTTTATTAAAAAAACTGAGATAAGGGATTTTCTCTGGACGAGAATGGTATGAGAGTTGGTCTCGATACTACTGGTCTGCTCTTCTGAGTGACCAAAGGAGTGGCCTCGAGAGGGAAAGTCCCGCTCGGCTCCACTTATAGTCTTGACTCCCTGTTTGACTCAGGGACTCGTCTTCTTCTCTCGATTGCTAAGCAGATCGTCCCTTAAATTTATCAAGATCGAACTATATATACATCGATTATCTCCTGGGGTGAGGGGAGAGGAAGGAGTTTAGGAGGGACCCTAACTGGCTCACAGATAAGCCTCTCACCTAGGGCATAAATTTCAATGCGGTGACACTTCGTCCTTTCAGGTTTACGCATGGGGAAGGTGAGATTTCGTCTATTTGGCGAAAATTGACATAAACAACCGGAGAGAACAGTAAGACTGTTTGTTCATCTATTTTCTGCCGACGAAGGCTTAGGCAGCGAGATTTTTATTCTAAAGGCTCTCGCACCCTCCTATGTTTATATTAACGGACTGCGAAATCTGCTGACTGGAATCCTTCTTTGCGAGCGACTTCATGGAAAGGAAGGAAGGGGGGGTAAATTCTTGGCCCATGTGGAGCGTAACGGTTGACGCTGTATAAACAAACTAGTGTCTGTTGTCCTCGTGATATTCATTCCTCCACATAAATGATTGAGACAAATATGTACCCTTTATTAGTGTATGTCAAACTTTACAGGCTGTTTTGTAAATTTTTAAATCCGTTTCCTTTTCTATATCTCAAATTCCTCAATTTGTTAGTGCATCATAGACCCCAGGGCTAATTTTTAAGTTTCAATAGGCGATTTCAGGATAGTCTACATGGCTGAGTGATGGTGCTTAGCTTGGCGGCAATTAAAGAACATCCAACTAGAGTTCGATCAGCTGTAGGGTGGCGAAGAAAAGTGACCTTACTGAAAGGTTGTTAGGTGTTCAGGAGAAAGAACTTGATGATGCGGAAAGGAACTGGCGATAAAAAAGGTTGGAAGGTGTTAAATGGAGAAAGAATTAGGAGATGAAGAGCAAGGAAAGGTGTAGGAAAAAATTGGTGATAAAAAGGTCAGGGCAGGAAGACCCCTGAAATAAAAAAAAACAATTTCGGTGGCCTTCGCTGTCGAGGCTGAGAAAGAAAATTGGCCAGGAAATGAAGAAGGAAGTCGGAAATTGAAGTCTAAATCAGTCATTTGGCATTTTTGAATTAAATTTTCAGAGGAAATAAAACGGAAACTTTTTGAGTCGAGTTTCCTCTGAATCGGGAATCTTATAAGGAAATAAAGTTAAAAAATAAATAAAAAAAATATCTGAAAATATCTAAACAGGATATAATCGAGGGATTTTATATATATATATATATATATATATATATATATATATATATATATATATATATATATATATATATATATATATATACACTCATATATATATATAGGGTGAGCTGTAAGTTTCCATACATCGAAAATTTTATATTTTTTTTTATGTTTCAGATACCCTAGAATATGCGTTTAACGAAAGAGCAACGAGAATTGAAATCATGCTGATGGCTGGGTCGGGAAGTAGTCGCATGGTTGCAATGATCTTTAACAGAAAACATGGAACGAACATCACACACGACACTGTGGCAAAACCTATTAATAAGTTTCAGAAAACTGGAAATGTTGCAGATCAACCGCGAAGTTGTCCAAGACGTACAGCCACCGATGAAGACACAACAGCTACGATACTTACAGCGCTTACACGGAGCCACAGAAAAAGTACACGACGGTTGTCAGCAGAAAGTGGTGTCAACAGATTGAGTATCAGGCGCATTTTGAAAGCAAACAAATGGCATCCATACAAATTGCATATGGCGCAGCATTTGAGTGAAGACGACCCGGATAGACGGATGGAATTCTGTGAATAGTCATTGTTAAAAGTGAACGAGGATGAAAACTTTTCAACTAAGATCTTGATTTCTATCTTTGGGGGCACTTGAACGCCATGGTGTATCAGGTAAAGATACGAGACATAAATCATCTAAAGAAACGTATCACCAACGCTATTACAAACATAACTTCAACTATGCCAATGCGTGTTCATCAACAGTGGGAAACACGTATTAAAATGGGTTTTCAAAACAATGGCAACCATGTAGAGCATATTAGATAAATAAAAGGGTTGTCCATAATAAAAATAATATTTCCTTATGTATGGAAACTTTCGGCCCACCCTGTATATGTATGTGTGGAAAACTGACAAAGTATCGCGTAAGTAAGCAATAAATACAACAAAGCCCACAGGGAAAATTAATACGAGGATTCCAAGTACTTTCGAACTTTATTTTCCTTGTGGGCTTTGTTGCATATATATATATATATATATATATATGAAAAGAATCTCACAACTTGCACGTGAGTCAAAATTAGGATATATATTATATATATATATATATATATATATATATATATATATATATATATATATATATAGTGAGATGAAACAAGTATTTGCATACTTGACTTTTCAATATTTCTGAAATATTATGCCTTTTCGTGTGATTATAAAACTAAGAGAGGAACCTGAGTAAACATATATTTACAGAAGTATGCAAGAAAAAATTTATTTGCATATCCTAGTAATTGCTAATAAACAAAATTGAGCAGATGACAGAAGATTTCGAACACTCGAATAACATGCGAGAATATTGTTATTGAATAAAAGAAATCTTCTAAATTCGATGTAAAAGGTAAAATTGAAGATTCGAGAAATTTCTAGAAACGAAACTCTGATGTAAACTGCCGAATATTAGCATCAACATTCATTGATAATATTCTATAGAAGGACGTTTGTATTGAGCAATGTCGAAGGTCAACGAAGTTCCTCAAGCTATTCGACAGCAAATAATTAAAGTTCATTCAGATGGCATATCTAATATGACTATTTCTGAGGGAGTTGAAGTCTCATATGCAATTGGGGGGAGCTAGCGTTAAAGAATGGAACAAAATATGATGAAATGATTGAGAAAAGCTAATATCAACCCATGAGAATCGTCTTCGTGCTGTTATTGCAAATAAAGGTATGCCACGAAATATCAAATGACTGAAATTATTATTGGTTGAATGGTTTAGTCACCGGTTATTTTTTTTAATTAACAATTGTTGCTATAAACAAAAAATCTTTTTAAGCGTATTTCTTTTGTTAAATGTATGTATAAATACTTGTATCATCTCAAATATATATATATATATATATATATATATATATATATATATATATATATATATATATATATATATATATATATATATTTAGTATAAGTAGGCAGAGGTTTTTCTTGTATGCATATTTTTTTGAAGACCATTATATATTTTAACCTTAGTTAATTTTCTCTGGCAACTTTCTACTTTCCTTTTAATTTTCTTTTCTCCCCCTATTAGATTGATAGTTATTTCTTTTTAGTATTTAAAGTTTGCTTTTTAACAAATGGACTAACTTGAAAAAAGAGAGATAAACTTAGGCGAAATCATTTACCATCTACAAGATGGAGAAACGAAAATTGTAAGGAACCTAGAAAGTTGCCAAAGAAAATTGATTAAGGCTAAATATACGATGGTCTTCAACAATATATATATATATATATATATATATATATATATATATATATATATATATATATATATATATATATATATATATATATATATATATATATATGTGTGTGGAGAATATGAGTTGGAAGTAAAAACCCTGGAAAGTACACTGAAGTTCTTTCTTTATTGACGTTTCAGTGTACTTTCCGGGGTTTTTACTTTCCTCTCCCATTCTCACTTATACGTCGTGATATTCGACCATATATATATATATATATATATATATATATATATATATATATATATATATATATATATATATATATATATATATATATATAATTTGTTAAAATTCACAGCGATGTCTGCGTGGTTAAGTTCACGCTGCAGCTTTTTAATATTTTCAAAGACTCTTTTCCGAAAGCAAAAGGAGGGGAAAATGCTCGCAAGTGGCATATCTTTATTAGCCAAGACGTTTTTCAACCTTTTTATTATGATGAAGTGGTGAGTACGTGAGTGTGAGAGATAGTGGTGTAAAGAATAGTGGGGTTTGGGAATAGTGGTGAAAATAAGGAAGTCTTAGGGTTACAAGATTTGCAAAGGTGCTTAGAGATCTGGCTAATCTCTTCCTTTGTTTATTTTGCTTCTTTTATTAATGTTGTTTTTTATATATGCGTATTATTAAAAGGCGTTCAAACGTTTGGATACGTGTACTAGCTTAGCTTTTAATGCTAACTTTACGTGTAGTTTGGTTGTTTAGTTTGCTTTTATGTGTTTTTTTGTTACTGTATCGTTTCTTACGTGTGTCTTATTTGATTTTTGTAAATGTTTTTATTTTCATCGTTGGTTGTTTGTATTCGTGTTTATGTTTTGTGTGTTCTGTGTTTCATACTTACTTATTTTCTTCCTTTTGATTCTTCCTCGCCATCATTAGGTAGTTGTGGTCTTCTCCTGTTTTGAAGTAAAATTGATTTGGTTTGTCGTTATCGGTTGCTTTTTATCGTTAGTTTTGGTCGGTAGTTTTTTTATGCAAAAAATGGGACAATTGCATTTCCAAGCTTGCTGGCGCTGCTTGGGAATCTTGCTTGACTTGGACCTCGTTGGTCTTCTGCGATGAATGCTCTAATTTCCTCGGTGCTATGCTATTCGTTGTAATTTTCTAGTTCACATCTGACGCTCTTTCCTTTAGGATTGTGTTGAGCGGCCTAATGTTCATGGCTCTGTGTAGATCCTCTTGCCTCTTTCTATTCCTTCTGTGTGTATTGGTGATGATATACATGTACTTGTTTTGTATTTTATGCATCTCATTCTTAGCGCTTTTCGAAACGCTAAAAAGAAATGCTGAGGGATAGGTGAGGGTGGACCTGACCAGCGCCAGATATAATTTCTTTTTGTTTCTTTTGCTGAGGTTTCTGGAAGTATAAAGGGTTTTGGCTACTGAAGATGCTTTTTAGATCCGTTATTTGACGTGCTACCTGCACCCGGTTGAAGTGATCCTCATCCCGAATACATTGCACTCGTTGTGTAGGAATAGCGTGTATACCCCACTCTAACATCTGTAAGTTTTATTCTTCCTAATGGAACAATATTGAATTTGTCGCCATTAGTTCGGATCTTCCACTTTGACTCATATTCATTTAGTTTTCTTATTTCTTCGGTGGTCGTTCGAGCTTACATTGGCACATTTTTATATCCACAAACGATGAGTTGGCTTATATCATCGGCGAACTGTATGTTTATGCTATTGGGGCTGCTTGGTTCTGGGACGTCGGCTGTATAGATCGTGTACAGGGTAGGATTGAGACACCTGCCTTGAGGCAATCTTGCCTGTAGTTGGAAGGTGGGGACATCCGTATGCCCTATACTGATGTAAGTTGATCTCTCCATGACATAGTCATAGAGAATATTTTCAAGCTTGGCGCTTAAACCCAGCTGGAATATCTTGTAGTGCATACCCCTTAGCCATACTTTGTCCAACGCCTTTGACACAAGAGGCAGTTAGGTCCAAGCCGTACCCTTTGCCCGTTCGTTCATTTAAGGAAAGAATTCAATGCCGAAGTTTGAAAATGGTTAAAGTTCCAGATAATTGAACCCTCCAAATCAGATTATTGTTCCCAGGTTGTAATGGTAAAGAAACCCAATAATTCCTCTAGAATGTGTATAGAATTTAGAAAGCTAAACACTATCACCGTATTCGATGCCGAGCCTATTCATTTGATCAATCGAGATCTTCATTTGTTCCAGAAGGCGACGTATATTTCCGAATTAGATCTGTGTAAGGCCTATTACCAGATCTCATTGAGGGAAGAGGTAAAAAGGTACACCTCGTTCCCGACCGAGAAGAGATTAATGCAGTTTCATCGGCTTACCTTTGGTCTCGTCACCGCTTGCAGTAATTACAATCTGATGATGAGACGAATTTTAGATGGCTACCACACGTATCCTTCTATTTTAAAAACATTTACGTGGCTAATAATGATTGGGAACAGCACCTGACCCTTCTTCACGCTCTGTACCAAAGGTTAAGGGACCGTAATCTCAACATCGGCCCGAGTAAATGTCATTTTGCTTTCATTATCATCGATTACCTAGTCTTCCACATAGGGAACAATCAATTAGCCCCGCATGAGGATAAGATCCGAGCCATTGTAAAAATGCCGCTTCCCATAACCAAAAAGCAATTAAGGTCCTTCATGGGCTCCCCCTTCTTTTATCGGCGTTTTATCCCAATTTTGCCACCCTTTCCTCTCCTCTATGCGAGCTCCTGAAGAAGTAGTCCCCTGTGCAACTTGTATGGACCCCGTCATCCATCGCCAGTTTCAAGCAGCTTAAGGGTAAACTTGCGTCGGCCCGGATATTGTGATTGCCTAATCCCGACGAACCATTTGGCATTAGGACGGATGCTAGCAATGACGGTATTGAGTACTGTCGTGGTGTGACATTACATTATATCAATACCATATTATATCTATGAGGGAGAGACCAATAACTTGAAAGCGAACCGACAAAAGGGACGGAAAACAACGAATTTAGACGGGCTGAGTAGCGAGAGAGTGCAACGAGGTCAGGTAAATTATGGACAATGGCAAAGCTCAAGGTTATTTAAAGAGACATGAACAAAAATATAATTTTATTTACACAAAAATAATGAGAGAATTGGTGGGTAAAATTACCTCAGAGAATTAACGGGAAAAATCACATCAGTAAATGAAAGGGAGAATTGTAATTATAAAAGAGACTATGAAGTTAGAACTTAAGGTATTTCAGGAGGAGACTATTCAAATGAGAGGGGATGGGGAATTAACTCCATTGAGTTACTGAAGGGGGAAGAGGAGTTGGCTTACGGATGTCTTTTGCACGAGAGGTGAGGCCGTTGCCACTTACCATCAGAAAAACGACTGAGCTCTCAGAAATCTGAGATTTCTCCGCCTCTACTCTGATGTGGTTGTTACCCCGTCCTGACAGGCAGCTTACCTTCACACTAGTGCGAAGGCGGGCACTAGCAGGGGCTGCAAATGACTGAGTCTTTCCCTTTCGGGAGCAAATTGCCTGTTTTCTCTTCTTTCTCTACATTTTTTTCTTCTTCTTCTGCTTTTTCTTGTCTTCCTTTGTTTCTCATCTTTCGTTTCTCGTTTCTCTTCTTCTGCTTCTACTTTCTCGTCTCTTGTTTCCACTTTCTTTTCTTTTCTTTCTACTTTCTCTTCTTCTCTTTTTAATTTCTCTTCTTTCTTCTTTCCCTTGTTCCTCTTTCTTTTCTTCTTTTTGACTCGTTGAGCCAGTCCCGCAGCAGAAGACTCCTGCTCTTGGACGTCGGAAGCCTTCTCTCCTTCGCACTCTCCTGAGCATCTGCACCTCTCTGTTTTTAAGAGGTGAACCTCCCTTTTGAGGAGGGAGTTCTCCTCTCTCAGTTGAGCGATGCTCTCTCCCAGGTGCTTCTCCAGTTCGCAAAAGTCACAGACACTAACTGCATCTGTGAGCTCCTTGCAACTCTGCCCCCGAAGTCTTCACTCCATCTTTAGACTTTGCATATTTTGCAGGTTAGCTTTCGAAACGGAGGACCATTCTTCTTCGCCATCTTACAAATATCTCGGACGATACGCATTAAAAAAGGGTTTTTTGGTTGTGATTTTCTCTTGCACTAATCACATCCGCCTCTTTCCAGGAGGTTTTCGGTCGTTCGGCCAACAGAAACCCTTTGACCAAGAACACCAACCCTAAAGTCTCCCCTGGGCCGGACGTCCCCAATCGTGCCGCAGCTCCCAACTGAGCAGCACGAGAGCCCCAGTAAACTGGATCTCTGATTTTTCGACAGGGGTACTTGAGGTGTAACTGTCTTCCTACTAATCCTTACTAATCAACTAAAAACAGCCAGAATTAAGACAAATAGTAAAGCTAAGTCCCCACGACTTCATCCGAGATCTTTAACTGAACTGGCAAACAGCAAGGCGCAAAAGCTCTCTCACCAAAGAGCAGTCACAGGGGGCTGATCAGGCAATTACACGTTAGGAAAAAGCTTCTAAGGGGTACCTAGCATTTCTTCATTAATCGTACCCCAAACGACTGAGATCCCTTCAATCTCAGTTTCTTGCAACCTATGAGTGTTCCAAGGCGTTATTTAAAGAGATTCCAAAGCCTCTCTTCTCACACGGAATAAGGGAACTGGTGAGGCCCTTATTACTAAAAAACTTATGTGTAATAGAGCTAAATGTTTTTTTTTTTGGGGGGGGGGAAGGGGGGGACAGTTGAAGACAGTTGGTGAAACTTAGTAGTAACAGAGTCGAAGAGGTTAGTAGGGGGATACAAGGAGACGCATCAAAGAAATAGTAGAGAAGTTTGACAACCCTTAGTCTGGATCCTACTCAAGCTACCTTATTGGCATGAGCGACCCTACCGGACTAAAAGTTCTCCAGCTTAGCAACTTAGCACAAGCTGATCGCGCAAGCTCTCTCACCGACGGCAAGGTGGTTGTTGAGAGAGAAAAAAAGCGAGAGAGAGAGAGAGAAAAATAGAAAGAGAGAATGCGAGTCAAACAGATACAAAGAAAATGAGTATCTCACGGACGAAGAACGCTCGATCGGAACATTTTGGTAAAATTCCGAAGTGATATCGAAGTTAGACTGGAGCCGGGACACCCTTTAGCGATATGGCGCTAAAACCATCACGGCTGTCCTTGAGGGGTAGAGTCTAAATCGCTTCGGTCGGCAAACAAAAGAGCTCCAGGCGGAGTAGTATATACGAGGGGCGGTCAATAAGTTTTGCGAATCGGTAGGGCAAAACAGAGGAAGGGGGATAGCTGTGTGTGGGTGTTAGGACAAGTTATGACAAGTCAGGACCTGCAGCCGCACGCTCCTGCCTCGTCCATTTAAGAAGCACTAGCTGATCGCAGATCGTCAGTCACAATTTTTTCAACAATGGAGAAGGTTGAGCACCGCGTAGTGATCAAATTTTTGACCAAGGAAGGCAAGAATGCAAAAGAGATCCATGAACGCATGGTTGCAGTGTACACCGACACCACCCCTTCCTCTGCAACCATTGCTTGCTGGAATAGGGAGTTACGCCATGGTCGTGAGTCCCTTGAAGATGACCCTCGTCCAGGTGGCCCATCAGACGTGACCAACGAGGACAATGTGGCCCGTGTGGAGAAGATGATCCTCGAAAATCGACGGGTGAAGGTCGAAGAAATCGAGCGAAAACTTGGAATATCACATGGAAGTGTTATCAACATCATCCACGACAATTTGGCCATGACCAAGGTCTCTGCCCGTTGGGTCCCGAGAAACCTCACGCCCCATGATCAACTTCAACGTCGTCAAAGTCCACAAGGCCAGAGTTGCACAAGCTGCCCTGCGCGTGTGCGGATTCGAGGAGCTCAACCATCCCCCCTACAGTCTAGATCTGGCTCCTAGAGACTACTTTTTATTCGGCCAGTTCAAAGCTGCACTGCGTGGACGCCGGTTTGGGGACGATGAAGATGTCCAGCTCGTCGTCCAGGGGTGGATTGAAGAACAGTCGGGAGATTTCTGGTTGTCGGGAATTCGAAGCCTCAGGGACAAGTGGCGCAAGTGCATTGAAGTCGAGGGTAGTTATATTGAAAAATAATAAAACACTTGTACCTCATATCTCGTTTCCTTATATCCAAATTGCAAAACTTATTGACTGCCCCTAGTATTACCTATCAAGGGAATGATCAAATGAGTATTCTCAGAGCATTCGGGACGCGAGCTGTATCCACGCCGCTTTTTCACAAGCAAGATTCACGCAGTACTCCCAAAGTACTCGAGCAGCATCTTGAGAAGTCATTGGAATCATCCAAGGACGACGCGCATTCTCGAGCAACAACCGGCACCCTTAGGGCTCTTAGGCAGAAACAATTATTCGGAACGACGGGGGTCAAGGACGAAGGATTCAGTTAAGAATAACGCGCTTAGCTACGCTTCTCCGAAAAGAAGCTCACCCAAGTGACGGCTCGAGGTCTCCTTCAGAAAATCGTAAACCATTACATTTTCTTTTTCATCGTCGAAGAGGCGTGACGCCTTCCGTCGAAAGGCTCACTTCGTAGTCTCCTCCCGATCCCTCTAGGGTAATTATTGTTCCTCGTACGGCTCAGACAATATCATTATTTGTAAATTTATTTCAATTTTTATTTACCGGACAATTAACGTAATAGTTAAAGTATATCATACTTATTAATATCATTTGTTGTTCGTATAGTATTAAAGTTTATTTTGTTTCACTTGTTTATATCCTATAACCAACCGAAGCCTGTTGAAAAAGTATCTAAGTCGGTAAATATTAGAATTTGCACTCGTCTTTAATCCTCACGTACGTACGTAAAAGATAGACAATTCCTATATTTGTTTGTCGCCTCCTTTTCCTATGTCGAAGGAGTGTAGCTAAGGTCAGGAAGTACTACCTGATCATACGACATTGTTATTCTCTCAATCCAATCTCGTCCTTATTTTTACAACTAGCTAAATAATATTTTATTTTCGATATTTGAAGAAACTTTAAACGAACTTGAAATTACCCCGAAATACTGGAATATAGTAATTTTGGGTTAATAAATATAAATTAATGTAATTGTCGTAGAATAGACTCTCGACGATATACCATATATAACTATTCGTTGAGGGAACTATTCTTATATTTCGAGTGCGTGGTTATCTAGTTGACCGATGTTATTTATCTTCAATATGCTTAAGAAGTGGAATTGAGCTCAAGGATAATAATATGGCTATCATTAATAAAATAGAGTTTTATTAATTAAACTATCAACAACCCACAAAACGGAAAATGTTTACATAAACAGAGAATGGAAAGGGTCGTGGGAATATCTGGCTGATCCGAGGATTAAGATTTGGGAGAGATTTAAAAAGGTAAACAAATAAAAATTAAAGGGGGAGAATGGTTCGTTAAACCATTTAAAGCACAGTGTAGAGTTGACGAAAGGTTAGATAATCAAAGGTAATGCTCAGCTTACGTAATTACAAGTTGTTGTGCAGAGGAAGGCGACGCGAAGGAATCTTTGGTCCGCTGGCGAGTTCCAGACGAAGGGGGGGGGGATTAAATTATCCTGACATGACGTCTTGGGAATGAGAACCGTTTCTTGACGAACGGGCTTGAAGAACAATGGCTGTTGTAACGTTGTTCTCTTCTGAACAACAGAGGGGGGGGGGGTGAGAACCGTCTGTTGTCTACGGGCTCAAGGAACAATGGCTGTTCTAACGTTGTTCTCTTTCTGAACAACAAGGGGGGGGAGAGAGAACCATCTCTTGTCAACGGGCTCAAAGAACAATGGCTGTTCTAACGTTGTTCTCTTTCTGAACAACAGGGGAGGCCTTGTGGACTTGGCGTCTTGAAGGCTCGAACCTTGGCACTTGAGGGATATTGTCCTCTTCTGGACAAAAATAGTGGATCTCGAGGTAGAGGGCCCCTGGTGCGCAAGGTGAGACCGGATCGGCGTGATGTCTCGCGAAGATAATCTGGATCTGATCTGATCTAATTGGTAAAGTTTCCATATAAATAGTCGGATCTATCCCCTTGGCGTATGGGACAATGGAGTGGGGGCTTCGGGGGACTGCCCCAGCTGCGCCTTGGAACATACCTTATCTGCCCATAAGCCTAACTCAATCTGGCGAGATCGATGCATGGGGTGAAACGATGGGGGGGGGGGGGGGTGAACCTCCTTGGTTAAATATTGACTCAGGTGGCGATAAGGCGCCCGGTTTCGACGCGAAGATGCACGTGGGTAGCAACGTGTTTCTAAACAACATGTGATAGCGGTTGAATTTAAGCGGCCTCAGACCGTTCTATCACAGTAATAGTCTATAGATAACAACTACAATCATGTTTCTTTGGTCTATTTAATATAAATAGAGTTTAATTGAAGAAAAAAAATTCTTTTAGAGCGCTGAAATAAGAAAAACGGTGACATTTGGCAATCATGCAAAGGCTAAAGAGTAGGTCATTCTTTCGTCCTAATATTAAAGAACGTGTATTAATTCCTTGTATATTATTATATAGCAATTATAAGTCCCTTAATTGTGTAAGAATTAGTAACATTAGTTAATGCAAGTAGAGAGAATATATTTAATGTTATGGGAACTAATTAAATGTATAAAAGGATAATTCTCTTAGTGGATGTGTTTAAAATACGGCATGTATGCGAGCTATGCCTGTAAAACGAGAGCTGGAATCCGTATAAGGATGAATTATACATATCAAGAAAGTCATTACGAAGTCCTCCAAATTTGCCGCTGACGATGAATACAAAAAAAGAAGAAAGAAACATATTACATACGAAAAAATAGTAACATCAGAAGACGTTTCAACGGAATGCAGAGATTACCACCATAAGAGGAAGCACCTAGTTTGCCGCTCTCCGTGAATACCCGAGCTACACAAGAAGAAGACTTGTCACCAGTTACGGGCTGCACCTCTCCCAAGGAGGCAGACGCATCTATAACCGGTGACCTCTCCAAAGGATAGTGGAGAAGAAGATGGATTTATGGCGGATGTTTTATTCGTGTGGTCACTAAGTTTATAATGGGTCGCTTAGTTTATGAGATCCCCGGCGAGTACCAGTTTAGAGGAGGAATAACTTTGGAGCGAGCCTAAGTTACCCGTAAAGGGGTGTCGGACGAAGGCTTTTCAGGTCTCACCGTCGAATTTGCTCTGACTAACAAATTCTTACGGAGAATCCATTTATAGGCTCGCTTCGAAAGGTAACTTGATTAAATAAATGACTCGAAAGGAAAATGGTATTTTGTAGGTTTTATTCTTAGCTTAGGTCTACCTTAATTGGGGCAAGCGAGATAGTCGAGTCTTACGCGTCTTTGTTGTAAGTTTCCCTCTACGTTAAATAGTTGGGGCTAAGGATGGCTGGATTTAAGGACGAGGGACTGACTCGTGACGCTAATAAGATTAATGTGAATCCGGAATCAGGAGAGATGAATGTGTCTTACTAATAATAGTAATGTTACTCTGCTGGAAATTCTATACTTGTCTTATTTATACGAATCTCCATTAAAGGTGCACGACTTAGCTATCCTTAATCAGAGCGCGAGGCAGAGCTTCACAGGTTAAAGTATCTTCGTTTCTTCTTTTGTTGAGACAGCTAGGCAGAATCAAAGGGTGTGCGTGTTTGAAGGGAGACACATTTGGCCGCATCCAGACTGGCATCGATAGCAAGGTGATAGCAAAAGTGATTTTGTCGTTTCGCAGGTCCACGTAAATTTTAGATGGTCAAACACGACTCCGTTCCAGCTGCCTCGTTATCTTGTATCAATACTATTCGGCTCGCAGTTGTTTCCTCGCGCGTGTATGCTTGTGCATTCGCATGGGAAACTCTAACAATTCGCTTGCATTTTTGCACTCATGTTTTTCTTAATACATGTAAAATTGTGATTTAACATTATATATAAGTATTTGGCTTTATTCTACAGTAGTTCATTGCTACTACATGGTATATTATTTCTGTAATTAATATGTGTACCCAATTTCAATATTTCATAGGTCCAACAGAGTGCTGATTTGTGAGGTTCCTCGTTGAGCCGACTTTATCTTGCAATTCGGGTGTCGCTAGAGATTTACCAAAAGAGCAAAAAAAAAGCTGCTCGCTTTACCAACTAAGAAGAAGACCTGCCGAATTCCTTTACCATCAGCCTCCCGTCTTCAACGAAGCAACCGTTACGGGATGGTAAAAAATCGTCGATCTTCGCTGCCTTGCGGCTCTAGGCAGTGGGTCGAATTCCAACTCCATCGAGCCTCCCGTCTTCAACGAAGCAGCCATTACGGGATGGTCAAAAATCATTGATCCTTGCTGCTTTGCCGCCGAGACAATAGATCGAATTCTACCGACGATCGTATCCTCGCAGAATTACTATCCTAAGAACCCCAAACAGCGCGCTCTGTGAGACTCGGGAGCAGCAAAAGTGATTCGAGGAGCCCATTCCTACGCACCATTCCAAGCAACCTTGTTGGGCTAGGATGAACCGCTACAAGTTGACGTGGGTTAAGACCTAACCCGGCAAAAGTTTATCCAGTCTCTACCTACGAACACAACACCCTCATAGCACCTCAAAAGGCTAACACTGGACCAAGAGAAAACCAATGAACGAACCCACGCCATTTGTTCGTGCACAGTGATAAAAAATTGATAATAACAATAATAATGGTAAAAAAATCCCAAAGCAAATCGGTTTAACATGTAAATTTAGTGCTAATTTAGTTTTAAAAATGTAAGCAGTCAAAAATCCATTGATCAGTGATAAGAATAATAATATTAACTTTGATAGACCAAATTAAGTGTATAAAATCCATGTAATAATTAATTTAAAGTTAACTCTGTGATCAAAAGTTCCGTTTGGTTTAATAAAATTGCTGTGGTACATACACACACAAATAATATAGAAGAAAAAGAGGTTTTGTTCGCGATGAGGAAATGCAGCTCCGACATGCGGAACGCTCTAATCAATGTTAAGTGCCTGGCATTATAAGTTAAATATAGAATCTCAAGATTGCTTAGCCCTCTGAAATTTGTTTTGCAGTCAAGAATAACTAAACTGAAATAAGAAAGTAAATATAATCTTGTGGCGTGCGCGCACAAAGCTATATGCATAAAAAATAAAATAATACAAAACCCTCAGCAGCGCTTAAGTATTGAAATTTATGCTGCAGTCAATAATAAAAGTACAGGAAGGAAAAATAAAATAATAAAAATAATAAATTTTTGCCGCCCACACAAACGCAAATTTTTTTTTGTTCGCATTAAAGAGTTGCAGCTCCTGCATCCGAACGCCCAAAGAACCTCTGAGTACGGTAAATATGCGTGCGAAAGAATTATTTCTAAATACATTCATAATCTTGTTTTAAAACTCCGTTTTCTGGAAGGGGAGTGAATGTAGTGCTTACATTGTAAGATAGAATGAGATAATCAAAGATACATAAAATAGTAGCTTTAAACCAAAATAACATTCCATAAAAAAGGAATCCGAATAATGAGTGCTATTAAAAAGAGCACTTTTTCCAAATCGTAAATACTTCTCCTTTGCATTATAGTCAAGATTAAACAACTTAGTTATATTTTCCCAAATTATTGTCATTCTCTCAATCACTTCCTTACTTTTACCACTAACTAAATATTTTTTTAATTCCGTTATTTGTAGAAACTTTAAACGAGCTTAAAAAACCTGAAAAAACTGAAATATAGTAATTTTGGGTTAATAAATAAAAATAATGTAAAAGTCTATAGATAACAACTACAATCATGTTTCTTTTAATATAGACGAAGAATATTTGTTTTAGAGCGCTAAAATAAGAGAAAAAGGTGACATTTGGCAACCATGCAAGCAGTAAAGAATAAGTCATTCTTTCGTCCTAATATTAAAGAAGGTGTATTAATTCCTTTTATATTATTATATAGTAAAATTAAGACGATACTTGTGTAAGAATTGGTAAAATAAGTTAATGCAAGTAGAGAAATAAATTTAATATTATGAAAACTAATTAAATTTCTAAAAAATAATTCCATTAGTGGATGTTAAAAAGTCGCATGTATGCGAGCCCATGCATGTAAAACGAGAGTTGTCCTGCCTCTAGGGTTTAAATCTTTTATCAGAAAAGGACATCTGAAGTCGATTCACAGTTCCCACCGAATAAAGAATATTGAATCCAGCTCCAAGATTCCTTTTACCTTTGAAGAAATCTCTGATCACCTATCCCAGTCTACAATCAAGCAGAAGAGGGTTTCCTACTCTTTTGGACTTAATACCATGTGAATACCATACATTCACATTAAGAGCAAACAGACAGCCGCCAACCGAATCAAGAAGCCCATTTGGTTGCTCCAAGAATGGTACCAAAACTCGGTAACAAATCACCTTTGGTAATCACCGCACTCTCGGAGAGGCTTACCCAGCCTACACAACTTATAGACATGCTTTTCTCCTTCATAGATAGCCATAGAAGGATAGAATGGAATAATTCCATTGTTTGAGACCTACTGATTAACGTGGAATTTGAACCATGGGTTGTTTTGTCCAGTTCTATTTTATTCCTTTCTTTTTATTGTTCCTTTGGTGTGTAATCACAACTTCTTTATAGTGTTCAGGAGAGCAGACTAATCTTTGTCCAGTTTTGTTCTCTCATTCTTGTGTGTACTGTATCATTCATGTCGTTGTTTGATTTTTTGTTGTGTCGAGCTACTCACTTTGTTCACTTATTTCACTCTATTTTCTTATTTCACTCTGTTTTTACTGCTTTACTTGTGACACACTATGATTCTTTAAATCCACTTTGATGTTTATTATTTAACTTTTGTCACTATTTCTAAACACTTCAAATTAACCACTTATACTGGGCTAATGGATTGCAATTTTGTTTCACTTTTTGTTGGATGCTCACATTAATGAGTTTTGTTCGGGTAATTACTATTGCGGCCACTTTCTTTGAGTCTTGATTGAGGTATTTAGTCCTAATCGGTTAGAATATTTATCGAGAGTATTTTCCATTGGTCGGTTAGGTTTCTTAGAAGCATATCACTTCTTTGATCTTATTTTTTCTTAAGTGTATAATGGTGCTTCCACGATTCCATGCTGAATATTTCCACTGGGGAATCTGTAGTTAAAAGGAGCGTTTGCTCTTGTGTCGTTATTTTATGCAGAGATTGCAAGGGGAGAGTGGATCTTCTCTCAAGTATTTTTCAATCTTTTTCTTATGACGCCGTTGAAAGGTTGGACATTCACTGTCACTGCTTGGTGTAGGAATTATGAGTTTCTTTCGTCTCCTTTTTTTGTTGATTTAAAGGGAGAAAGCTTTATTTTGAAATCTTTTGGGGTGTCCGTTTCTTTTTTTGATAAGCTGTTTAGGGCAATGGGGGTAAATGAGCGCCTCTCCTTCTAGTGCGAGGTATATCTTTATTTTGTTATTTACGCTTAAAGCCTATTAAAGATTATAGGAACCTTAGCACTGGTATGACTTTCGATATTCCTTCAGCTACGTGTTGCATGTAGCCTGCTGAAGTTATCTTTATTCCCAGTAATATCCTTCTGGGTGATATCGGTAGAGTTGTTCATCTCCTTCGATATCAGTTACCTTTTTTTCTTGAGATCGGTAACTATAATGAACTTTTGTCAGTTCGTTCTTATTTTCTAGTCCCTTCCGAATTGGTTGATGTTACCAATCTCGATTGCTGTCTTTCATAACTGAAATTCATTATGTATTAACTGACAAGTAATTGACTGATTTCGTAGGCGAATTGGATATTATGCATTCAGGCATTCTAGGTGGTAACATGTCAGCTGTATAGATTAAATACAACGAGGGTTGTAATATAATCTCCCCCCCCCCCACCTGGGTGCTTCCAATTCGAACTCAGGACCATTAAATTCACTGACAACGGTATATAGCTACAAGGAAAATAAGTACTCTAGAAGACCTTACGGTCCATACTCTTCTATATGTAAGATAGTCACAGAGAATTCTCTCCACGTTGTTGTTCATCTGGAGATTGAGTATCTTGTGTTGCGTGTTTTTGACCCAGACTTTATTAAAGGCTTTTCTATATCTTCCCGGACCATATCGATGTATTTTTTCTCTACTTCGGGCTTCGCAATCTCTTCACCGATGATACCAACTGCCATTTTGATGTATTTACCTTTACAGCATCTGAACTGCAATTCGTTGTTAAAGTTGTATAATTTATATATTCAAATAAGTCTTCTGGTAAGGATTGTAGCGACTGGCGTGTACGTTCAAAATAGGACACACGCGAGAGTCGCTACACACATAAAGTACAGAGAGAGAGAGAGAGAAAAGTAAAGTTAGCGCCGTTTATGAGAATGTCACACGGTAGTAAACGGAGCACAATTATCTCTGGTAGAGTTGGTCGAGGCAATCTTAGGCAAACATTATAATCAAGGCAGAATCCAGAATAAACCCGATAACTATCAATATTAAACAAATAGAAACCAGATTAGGAAGCTGTCTCCATGGCAACATGCCACCGCCCACAGAGAGTTTTACCCAATAGTCGGAGTGCCTTCCTTATCAATATGTTCGGCAGTAGCCAATCAAAAGTCGAGTTATGTTAATACTGACAAATCAACAGGCCGGTACATAAGAAGGAAGTATGGCTTAGTTGGACGAGGAACTTGTAGGGCGTGGCTTAAATTGAATATATAACTGTGTGAAGCCAGAGCAAAGAGGATAATTAGATTACTGTTTTATATAGCAATATATCGCGTTATATATCGTTCAGTCCGATCTTTCGGATTCGCGTAATTCATCTTTGTATATAGTCGTGTACATAACGCAGATATTAAGGTGTAACCCTCAAAGGTTCTATTCGTCCGGCCTCCTTTAGACCTTGCCCGCACTTGACCTCGAACTTAATTTATGTCATAACTTAGAACTTAATTAAAGAACTTTTGTAGAGTGTAATAAGATCTAGTCCAATAATAATTTTTGTTTTGCTTTGGTGATTTTAATATCCTGACGTTCCTCAATTTCCCTGCTTCAAAGCCTTATTAATCGGGAAAACAGCCGTTGCGTATTCTCCGCGTTAATCGCAATTCCTCGCGATTACATAACTCCCGAAATACCAGTGTTCTACCCTGGTGTGGTCTATCCCCATCCTCCGCGCTATTTGACCTCGTCACTAGAATAAGGCCATCCCTCGGCTTATGGCACCCCATAGCAATCCCCTAAATAACTCTCGTGGGAAATAAGGAAGGGCAACGCAAACCAACCGGAGCATCTGTATCTTCCGGAGTCCTTGCCAAAAGATTACGCGATAACTCGGTAATTAATCTATCACCAATACTGGCAACCAGCGTCCCCCTTCCAAGGCTCTTGGGTTGTCCTCACGATTACCTTCAAGGTTTCCCCATAATTAGGGACGACCTTCAAGAGCCCTCCCCCCCATCCGATAAGGATATTTTCTGAGACTTTTCTAATGAAGTTCAGAAGCAATATAGGTTGCTAACTAGTGAGAAAATCCGGTAGTTTGCCTGATTTGGGGATGAAGATCATTTTTCTTTTGTAATCGTCTGGGAATTATCTAGTGTTAAGGTTGGAGTTAAATATATTTTTGATGGTTTCGATTATATTTTCTGGTGCCTTGGTAACTGCGATCCTGGTAATTCAAGAGGGGGCCTGGCGTTTTTTTCGGAATAAATAAATAACTCTTTTTAGTTCTTTAGTTGTTATTGTAGCTTCTGGTCCCAGATTTTGTTCACTTTGCTGTTCGACGAGAGACTGGGGATATTTTATATAAGTCATTTCTAAGATTGTCATGAACCATTTCTTAGATTACTGGTACAATGTGTCACCTGAATCTTTCTTCGATGGTTCTTTTGTATTATATTTTTGTCCCTTGATCGTTTCCTAATGTCATTTTGCTCCGGGGTATACCACTCATTCTATTGCTTAGCCTTTAGTTTTCTTTGGAAGTCTTTTCTTCATTTGTTTCTCCGATGAGGCTCTCCAATATATTCTCTTGTTGTTCTATGAGATGCTTCATATTTTCTTTCCTATTTAGCGCTATTGATCTTTTACTGTTTGGCCCGAGAATCGCTATTTGGCGGTAAACACGGCTCAGCTGTCTGTTCTTCTCTCATTGAAGCTTGCGCCTCAATATTCCTGGTGCTCCAATGTTCATGACGTGTGCGTATAGAGTAGATAGACGTCAATACTTCTATCGTTACTCCGTTGGGTAGAGTGAGGTGTGTCTTCGCTTCTCTCATCTCGTTAACGTTAGCTTTAGCCGCACCTGCTTAGGTCTCCTTCCTTCTCTTTTTCTGCGCTCCCTCCTCTTTTTTGTTTTTTATTTCTACAATTTCTTTGCGTTTCTGGGACGCCGTTGCCATTGGTCTATCGGGCCTTCTGCAATTGAAGCACCACTTATAGGTTTCGGTGCATTCTCTTCAATAGTGGCCTTTGGATTTATGTATATTCGGTAAAGTTAGGTCCTTTCTCTGGGTACTATTTTGTGATATGGTCCTCCATTTTGTAACATTTGAAACAGACAGGGGCTGGGCAGAATAATGGAAGCACCATTTAATTTCCCAAAAGTTTATCTTAATAAGGGGTAGGACCACCTTTAGCAGTAATTACAGATGGAATTCTGCGAGGGATCGACTCGTACAAAGTTTGAATCGTTTCTAGGGGAATTTTCATCAGCTAAAGTAGTCTCCAATTCTTTCAATGATGATGGTGGGGGATATCAACCCCTAAATTATTTTTATAAAATGCACCATAAATGTTCAATGATGTTGAGATCTGGAGATTGTGGGGGCCAGATATGGTATTCTATGGTATTCATTCAGCTACAACTTTAGCAGTATGAATAGGAGCATTATCATCTTGAAAGATGGCATTTCCATCCGAAAACAATTCCTGAACCATAGAATGCATCTGATCAGCTAAAATACTCAAATAGTCTTGACTATTGATTCTAACGGAGACTATTGGGCTGGCAAATTTCCAGGATACAGCCCCCCAGATCATCACAGAGCCTCCTCCATGATTAACAGTTGGGAGCAAGCAGTCTGGATCAACTCCATCTTTTGGCTGTCTCCAAACGTATACACGGCCGGAGGTGGGAAATAAGGTAAAAGAGGACTCGTTAGAGAATATGACCCTTCTCCACTGCTCTTCTGTCCAATTCCGATGGTTTTTACACCACTCTAAACGCTTTTGAACGTTTGTTTCTGAGAGTAGTGGTTTTCGGATTGCAGCCCTCCCATAGAATCCGGCTTTATGTAACTCCCGGCGAACAGCTTTTGTTGAGACTGAGTTCCGGACATGATCATTAAGTTCTGCAGTAATTCTGGTAGCTGTGGTTTCATGTTCTGTTGTAACTATCAGTGTAAGAGTGCTACGGTCCCTATAAGACAGTTTTGGTTTCCTTCCTGAGTTTTGCTTTGAGGAGGACGTTTTTCCTTTATTTTCATACACTGTCATTACTTTTGATACTGTGCCTCTTGATACGCCAACCAGTTTAGCCGTTTAAGTGATGGTAGCACCTACCATCCAAGCTCCGACAATCAGACCTCTTTGGAAATCAGATAGATCGCCCATTTTAATAAGTTTTGAATAAACTAATTTGGATAATATCAGTAAAAAAACAACAATATTAGCACAAGATGATGTACTACTATTATAAATCAACAAACATAAATATAGACAAGATTTAGACTAGTGATGCCCAACTTTTTTGGTGTCGAGGGCCAAATAGTGATCCCAGCAGCTCTTTACGGGCCGCATGGGCATACTTAAGATATCTACGTATTAAATTTATTTAATGAGCAATGATTTTCGAGAAACTGACTTTTATTATCCATTAATTCCACGTATTTTAACTATAGCCGTAATTATTATAATAAAATAGGAAAGGATAGCGAAAAATAATATAGTTCAAACATATTCTTATGCAACTTTGAGCAACATATAAGTATATAAATTCAACAAAACATCCTTTGATCCTTTGAAATGATAGTAAGATATATAAATATTATCCCTTGGATTTCATACATTCTGTGTTATACACATATTTTCATTGAGGTATGATTTTTCAAAAATGTTTTCTTTCATTAATGAGAAGGTTGGTATTGTTTGGACTCTGTCAGCTTTTTAATATTTGGCTTCAGCTTAGTTGTTGCCACCCTCAGGATGGAAGAAATGTTATCATTAGTCAATTGGTTTCTGTATTTGGATTTGTTTAAGCTTAGTTGGCTAAATGTTTGCTCACAGATAGAGGTTGAGCCAAATAAACTTGCGTATTTAACTGCTTTGTTGTATAGATAAGGATACTCTTCTTTCGGTAAGCATTTATAGAAATTGAGCGGATTTTTTTCTTTGTAAATTTCTTTCAGACTTGTAGAATTTTGAAGATTGATTAGCTCTAATTGCGCCTCTGTTTCACATTCTTCTGGACATACATTGAAAGGATTTTCAAACACCTGTAGTAGTGATTTTTGTAACTTCCTGATGTCTATAAATCTACTTTCAAAAACAATTTGAAGTTCTTTACTTTTCTTTGCGTATAAATCTGCCTTGTAGACAGCTCTATGTTTCTCTATCATAGATTTATAGGAAGGAAAATGCCCAAGTTCTCCTTCAAGGATAGAGGATTTGAATAATTTGAGTTTTCATTCAAAACCAGAGATTTGGCTAGCAAGGTCTGATACCACCTGATTTTTTCCTTGGAGCTTGTTGTTTAACACATATATGATGAGTAATTCAACCAGAAGAGCTAAATCACTCAACCATTCAACATTTTCCAGCTCTGGAACAGTCTTGTTTTTCTCATTAAGGAATATAATGATTTCATCTAAAAGAGAAAGAAATCTCTGTAATGTTTTTCCTTTACTCTGCCACCTAATTTCTGAGTAGTAAATCACATATTTGTACTTTGCTTCTATTTCTTCACAAAATAATTTGAACTGGCGATGATTTCAGAGCTCGGAATCTTAGGAAATTCACAGTAGAAATTACGATGTCCATCAAGTGAGTAAAGCCAAAATGCTTGCCACATAAATTTGGCTGGTGCAAAATACAATGATTTTTTTTAAGTTCCCTGACATTCTCCAGTTGTTCTCCTAACAAGAAAACCATACCCCATTTTTTCCATCAGTAGTAACCCCAACTAATGCTTTCAAATTAACTCCAATATTATTGAGATTTTCTAATATGCAGTTAGGTATATCACTTCCCTTTTTTTGTCCTTTGAGAGAACTCGTGCTAATTAGTTCTTCACAAACAGTGAAATCATCAGTGTCGTGGAATGGCCAGACTCTCTCTCTCTCTATATATACGTAGGTACTTTGGGGCTTGGGGCCAAAGTTGGTTGAAGAGTCGCTAGTGAGGGGGAAAATTGTTATGAGTCCAGTGGGGATGGTTTATTATTAAGTTTGCGGGGTCCTTTTAAAACAAATATTTTAGAGTGCAAGTTGGCCAAAGATTACCAGGTAGCTGGTACGCGTTGGGGTTGCAAAAGAAAGACAATGACGAAAATATATCTTTACTAACAACAAAAATGATATTTATATTTACACAAATATTGGGTCTGAAGGGAATGTCGCGCAGACGGGGTTAAAGGTTCACACAAGATACAGGTAGGGTAATTAAGGGATTAAAGAGGTCAGATACAGTTTGGTGATTTAAAGGGAGATTTTAAACCGGGGCGTTCACACAAATAATTGGGTAAGCCAGATTCAAGATCAGTCTGCAGGCGGCAACGGTTACGATTACCTTACGTGCTCGTTGCTGAAAAGGGGCCAGTTGAGGTACGATGAATGCAATGGAAGGAGTCAGGTTACCTCTTGTTTCGGATGAGGGAGCACTTGTCTAGCTTTTGAAGTTGGGAATCCTCGTCAGATTCTTGCCGATTGACTATGGCAGAGTTCACTGAAGTCGATACTTGCCGATTGACTATGGCAGAGTTCACGGATGGGGATACTTGCCGATGGACTATGGCAGAGTTCACGGATCGATTTAGCCTGGAGAGTGTCCTTCAGCTCGTTCGCTAGGGTAGGTGGTAAGTCTAACAGTGTTGCTCTCTAAACATAGTGTCGAAGAGTTATATAGGCGCCTGGTAAGGTGGCTCCAGACGCGCGTGCAACTCCTTCAGGGGAAGGGAGAATTGTGATAACGTTGTTTGGAATGTCCAACGGATTTCAATCCGTTGGAATGTTTGCAGAGAGGTGGCCGTGGGGGACGATGAAATCGGTCCCTAGGCAAATACAGCTGGGGCGTGTGATAAGGGTGTAGTCTGCCTCCTTGCTCGGGTTCAGCCATAATTTCACAGCTCCATGTGGTGATCTTAGGATCCACGTGGGTACAGAAGGGCACGCGTTCACCATCGGACCTCATTCTGCTACAATCATAAACACCTCTTACAAATACCAATAGTTGTGCAATGGAAGATATGTCTGTTGATTCATATATGGCTATGGAAAAATATTTAAAGCCAGGTGCTTTTTCTCTCAATTGACCGAAGATGTCACTGGACAAATCACAGATTTTGCGTTGCATTGTGTTTCTACTTAAGCTGAGATTTTCAAAAGTTTTGGACTCATTGGGACAAAGCTTATTTACAGCAATTAATATATATTCTTTAACAAAATCACCGTCATTAAAAGGTAACTTCTGTTGAATTCACGTTAGCTGTCTTAGTTGACCCTGTTAGTTTTTTCAACGGTTCAGCATTGCCGATCAAGCGTTGTAGCTTTTGTTGTCTAAGTTCGCCTGTTAAATTCTCATAATTGTTTGTGGTTCTTCATATAATGCCTTTTTAAATTATATTCTTTTGGAACACCAATACACGTGTGGCAGATCAAACACATAATCTTTTTTAAACTATTTTCTATTAAAAAATATTTATTACTCCAAACTTCTTGAAAATGTCTATTCTCATCTTCAAGCTTTCTTTTAATTTTAACGTTAGATGTCCCAACCATTAGAGGGGTTCAAATGCTGCAAAAAGAAATTAATTATTAATTTTCCATTGTATGTCATTATACAGTTATATGCATATAGTAAGTTATAATAAATAGCAGGAATTGCAATAATAATGTTAAGTTTATAATAAAAAAGAAATAAATAAAAAACAACCAGCGATTGAAAAGTTAGGCCCGAGTTCACATAACTTAATCTTAGGTTTAACTCAGGCTATAGATGGCGAAACTATTAGATATTTCATACATGGTAGTTGAAATACATGTTTTAATTTCTTAGTAATGAACAGTTTAATTTATTTTCCGGCACTGTAGAAATATTTTACATCGAACAATAACACGAACATATCAGCAGCCAAATAACTACTCTTCGTTTTATGTAAACTATCACATTTTTACGATTTTTCCTGGGCAAAACAACTATCAAATAGCAAAATTGGAGCATTAATGATCACTTCACAATAAAAATAGAATCGATTTACGGTTTTAATTTGTCAATATATGCTGTCGAAACTGACCTATTTAGCATAGGCTTCAATAGAACAAATGTTTTGTCACCACGGCGCGGAGTGCAAAAATGGTACACCTTTGTGGGCGGAGTTTAATGGTCCCGCTGCCATTCAACATGACTTTGTTTGACTACTTTCCCCAAACTCTATATTAGTTCATTCACCATAAATAGAACAAATCTGATATAACAAATGTGATTTTGGCCGTGAGACCTGGCGGGCCGTAAGTTGGGCTTCACGGGTTTAGACAGTTTAATCAATATTCCAAATTATACTATTATAATACTATGTGTTTCCATTATTCTGTTCAACCCTTTAATTATATATTAATATGCTTCTCTCTTTCCACATTTTCGAGTTATATTCGCATGTTAAATAGTAGTTCATTCTGTGCAATTCTATTTATCATTTTGGCCATTGAACACACTATCTTAAAAGTTTGTGTGGTTTCCGAATTTAATAATTTCCCTGATTTTCGTGCCGCTGTGTCTCTGCTTTGTTTCTTCCTTGATTTCATTATTTGAATGGTGGCCTACTCATAAGTCGATGTTTAGCCACATGATGCTCCTATTGGCTGTAATTTGTGGTGGAATTCTGCATGTTAGCTAGATATTTTGTAGGCTTTCGATGCCCTCAATTGAGACTAATTTTTGTCGTCGTTTTCGGTGCTACAGTTTACTACGTATCTATTAGGGACGTCAATAATTCTGATTAAGGAGTCTCGCTGGTTTTTGTAGATAAGTCTTTGTGAACGCACTCGTATAAATTTTACTGTATCAAATCGTCTCTAGAATACGGACGCGGGAAATCAGACAAAAGACGCAAGAAGTAAGAAAAAGACGTGGAGATCAGACGAAAGACGGGGGAATGATCAAAACGCAATAAATCAAATAAAAGACGCGGTAAACCCGACAAAAAATACGAAATCAGACAAGAGACGCGGGCAATCAGATAATAGGCTATATTTCAATTCATTTACACAATGTTCATAAGTTCATTTTTCCATTTTATGAAATGAAATAAATAATATTATTTCTATTCCAAAATATTCCGGCTAATACCATTTCTTTTATAGAAAACCGACAAGCCTAATGCTGAAGTCTGATTGGGGGACTACTTCTTTACAACACACATAAACAACAACGTTCCGTGGATTTTTAGGAATTCAAAAGTAAATCATTTTTTTACTCGTAATTCTTTTTTATTTCACGATTAGATAAAGATTTGTCCTTTGGAACACACTTAAAGAGAGGGTTTAGAAAGGCTCTGAATGGAAAGAATTAGTGAAAAATAATTAAAAGAAAGAATATTCGAGTGGTGGGGTAAAATGACATAGACAGAATTTAGACAGTGCTTCAGATCATTTAAGAAAAGGTTGCAATTTGTTTGCGAATAAAACGGGGTAAAAATCGATCATGTAAGTTTTGGTGCTGAATAAAAAAAATGTATTTTTGACTATACCTCTTTATAAATAAAATTCTAAACAAAATAATTGATGAAAGTTTACGAAATTTTTATGATATGATAACAAAAGAAAAAATAAAATTTGGTGACGTTAGAATTTATACTTAAGAGTATATTTAAATTTAAATCACAGTTTTTTCTGCCCCAACCAATGTACAATATATGGGTATACAAAGGAGATATTAGGGAAGATACCGAGAAGTCGATGATATGGGTGAAAGATCAATTTCAATTGATCCCTGATACATATGACATTGGAAGATTGCAGAACCCTTAGCCCCATATATACTTTACCTCCATGCCACGTTGCATGGAGGGTGATTAAGGCTATAAATTTCTTCCACACATTTTCACTTGCCTTAATCTCAGCACTTTTTTACCGATCTATCCTTAAGAACTTTCTGCGGGAGAATCTTCGGTTTTCGCCTCGAATTTTGAGGAAAAAAAAAATGAATTGACTCCGGTCATACTTGACTCCGACCGCTGGTAGGCACGATATTGCTAGTACTCTATGCGAATAGAATGGTACAAAAGGAAAAAGGTTACTAAAATGATACCAAAGTGGCCCTCCAGAGATCAACTACATGAATGCATCTACAAGGAAAGAGGGTGGCGATCCATGCGTTTTCCAGCATGAGACAGAGCCAGGAGGCATTGAGCAAAAGTAGTGCAATGGCTCGGCACTACTACTACACATATGAAGACACCATTACGACATATATGAAGACATCACTACTACATATATGAACACACTACTACCACATATGTGAAATGAAATGATAGTGTAAAGTGAGAGAAATTTGTTTAGAATCCGGTGCCCCTCTCCCACCCCCGACCACTCCCTCCCGGCGGAGGGGCCTGGTTGGGAGAGTGGGGTGAGGTTCGGTTGCCCCGAGGTTCCCCGGCGCCCTCCTCCCTCGGGGCCTGAAGGCAGCGAGGGAAAAGAGCTCCGGAGAGGGGGAGAGAGGGAGGGGGGGGGGAATAAGTAAGGATAGGATGGACTGAAATAAAGTCAAAGGCTTGAAAGTTGACCAATTGGTCTGTGGACCTGCTTAGCGTGGGACCCGAACCCCGGTGTTTTTATGTTTTCCTAGCTTTTAATTGTTACTATTTGCTGTTACCTGTCCCTGGTGTTAGTGTTTGACCCATCTTTGATAGCGGTAAAGAAGGAAGATGATTGAAGTGGAAGCAAGTTGGAGGTTTACACAGAGGTGCAAGTTGCGTGGAGGTCACGCTAATTTCTGTACTATAAACTAATTTTAGAGTTGAGTTCGAAATAAGTTAGAGTGAAAGTGTGTGTGTTTGTTTATTTCTGTAGTTGTTTTGTTTTTATGTTATGTGTGTATGAGATAAGTGTTCAAACCGTTGTTAGCGTTATTTGTTTTCCTGCTATGTTAATAACTCGAATTTCTATGATTTTTGTAGCATAATTCTCGTATTATGTATCTGTTGTGTGGGCTCATGTTTGTTGGTTATTTATTTGTTTAATTCTCTTCTTTATTCATGTTGTTTTTCCTTTTGCATTCATTTGAACTTTTTGGTTAGTTTTGTTATTCCTTGTGGGTATCAAGTCCAATCCGGTGCGTTTGTCATTATTCGTGAAAGTTTTTTGTCACAATCGGGATTCCTTATTTCGTGTACACGTAAATCTCCTCCTCTTCCCTTTGGTCCGCTTTGTTTTTAGCACTAGGAAACATCATATGCTGTCTCCATCCTTTCCCTCGTGCTATTTTATTATTTAGTTTCTCTTCTATTTCTTCTCGTGTTTTTTCTATGACTTTTTTGGCTCTCTTTTCAATTATTTTGTTTAATGTTTTATTTTCACTTCGTTGTGTAAGCCTCTTTGTTGTTTCCTCTCAAATCGTCGCGTGTTCGTAATTATGTATACTGCCTTATTCTTGTATACGTTGCATTCTTATTAGATTGCATCTTGAAATGGTATGCATGGCAATTGTTGGATATATAAAAGTAGGCTGTATCATGGCCTGGTAGATCTTTTTCTTTTTTTTCATGTTTAGGTTTCTTAATCTGTAGAGTAAAGTTAGCATGCCTCGTGCTTTGTTTATTCCTTCGGTCACGTTTTTCTTGTAACCATTTTTGGTAATAGTTAGGCCTAAAATCTTGCCTTCACCTCTATACCTGTATCGCTCGCCATCTACGTAAACTCGGATAGATTTTGCGATACATTAGTATGATTTTGAATCTATATTTATTCGTTTTAATTTTCCATTTGCGTTCATACTCGTTTAGATTTTCTATTTCTGTTGCCGTTACTCTGGCCTGCATCTGTGGGTTGCGATAAACGCAGGGAATTAATTAAGTGAAATCATCTGCGTATTGTATGTTAACACAGCGCTCACTCTTGGGTAGGGAAATGTCCAAGGTATACACTGAGTATATTGAAGGACTTAAACATCCTTCCTGAGCGAGACTCGCATTAAGCTTCAATCTTTCACCTTGGTGATTTCCCGTGTCTATGTATGCATATCTCTCCATGACGTAGTAGCATAAAATTCTTTCCAGATAGTTGTTCATTTCCAGATTTAGAATTTTATGTTGTATGCTCTTTGCCAGACTTTATCGAATGCCTTTGATACGTCCCGGCATACAATGTCCATACGGTATTGCTCTCCTTTTACTATCCTTAATTTTTTTCTGTAATCACGCTGACGGCCATCTCCGTATTCTTGTTCTTTTTGAAACCGAATTGTTGATTGTCCCAGAGATTGTTTCATGTGAGATATTCATTTAATCTTGTGTTCAGGATATTTTCAAACACCTTCCCGATGAAGGCGAGAAGGGATATCGGTCTGAAGTTTTCGACCTCCGAAAGCGGTTTTTTCCGGATTGTAGTTTGCAAGGCAGATATACGTAGTAGTTGCCGTTGTGTTTACGATGTACGAGGGGCGGTCAATAAGTTTTGCGAATCGGTAGGGAAAAACAGAGGAAGGGGGATGGCTGTCTGTGGGGGGTGTTAGGACAAGTTATGACAAGTCAGGACTCGCAGCCGCACGCTCCTGCCTCGTCTATTTAAGAAGCAGTAGCTGATCGCAGATCGTCAGTCACAATTTTTTTTAACAATGGAGAAGGTTGAGCACCGCGCAGTGATCAAATTTTTGACCAAGGAATGCAAGAATGCAAAAGAGATCCATGAACGCATAGTTGCAGTGTACACCGACACCGCCCCTTCCTATGCAACCATTGCTCGCTGGAATAGGAAGTTCTGCCATAGTCGTGAGTTCCTTCAAGATGACCCCCGTCCATGACGCCCGTCAGACGTGATCAACGAGGACAATGTGACCCGTGTGGAGAGGATGATCCTCGAAAATCGACGGGTGAAGGTCGAAGAAATCGAGCGAAAACTTGGAATATCACATGGAAGTGTTATCAACATCATCCACGAAAATTAGGTCCCTAGAAACCTCACGCCCCATGATCGACTTCAATTTCATCAAAGTCCACACGGCCAGAGTTGCACAAGCTGCCCTGCGCGAGTGCGGATTCGAGGAGCTCAACCATCCCATCTACAGTCCAGATCTGGCCCCTAGCGACTACTTTTTATTCCGCCAGCTCAAGGCTGCACTGCGTGGACGCTGGTTTGGGGACGATGAAAATGTCGAGCTCGCCGCCCAGGAGTGGATTGAACAGCAGTCGGGAGATTTCTGGTTGTCCCGGAATTCGAAGCCTCAGGGACAAGTGGCGCGAGTGCATTGAAGTCGAGGGTAGTTATATTGAAAAATAATAAAGCACTTTTCCTCATATCTCGTTTCCTTATATCCGAATTGCAAAACTTATTGACTGCCCCTCGTATATTGGGAAGTGTGGTCCCAGTCACGACTACTACATATATGAAAAGACCACTCTTACATATTTGAAGACATCACTACTACATATATGAAGATACCACTATTAGATATATGAAGACACCACTACTACATATATGAAGACACACCTACTACATAAATGAAGACGCCACTACTACATATTTGAAGAAACCACTACTAAATATATGAAGAGACACCACTACTACATATTTGAAGAAACCACTACTAAATATATGAAGAGATACCACTACTACATATATGAAGACACTACTACTACGTATAATAAGACATCACTACTACATATATGAAGAAACTACTACTACATATATGAAGAAACCACTACTACATATATGAAGAAACCACTACTACATATATGAAGACATCACTACTACATATATGGAGACATCACTACTACATAATTATGGGTGTATGTCATTGAAGGTTCCTAGATATAAATTGTCTCGAGGACCTGCGGGTGATCCTCAAAGGGAAGGGTTAAGAAGCGGAATCCCTCAACTTATACAGACAAGGAAGGAGAAGCGATAACAATAATAACATTGTCAAACGATGATTTTGCTTCAGAAATGAAAAAGTAGTTTTCCTTTGTAGCCTTTTGCGTAGATGACAAAAATGACCTTTATTTTTCATGAAATGACCAGTTTTTTGTAATTCTGCACATTTCATTTTTTATTAATATTACATTATTCAGTATATAATGGTATGAAATATTTGTTATTATTTTTATTTATTTGACAAAAAGTACAAAGATAAATAGAAACCTAAAGTTTATTCATCAAAAGAATTTAATAAGTCCTTTTAAATAGATTTCAGAGTGTGGTATTATAAAAAATATTTTTTTAAAAATAATGAAGATTTAAGACTTTTTCAAAATTGCGGAAATCTATACAATAGTTATATATTTTTAGAGTATTTAGGCTTCTTTTAATGTGCAACATCTTGTCTGTCTCGGTGAAGGGTCCAACAGAAGTCAGCAATCATTGCAGGCCTCCATTTTCATTTATAACGATTTTCTATATTAGCAATATCTTGGTGGAATCTTTCACCATGCTCATCGCTGACGTCTGCTGGATTCTCTGGACAGAAAGACAGATGGGAATGCAAAAAATGCACCTTTAGTGACATACGACATCCCAACTCATTATAAAACCTAATCAAATTCTGAACAAGAATGTGGTAATTTTCTGATTTGTGCCTTCCAAGGAGACGATTACATGCACCTGGCTTAATCAATTTTGCCTCAAACTCAGTATCTACCATAAGTTGTCGAATCTGAGGCCCAACAAAGATTCCTTTTTTAATTTTAGCATCACTAATATTAGGAAATTTTGTTTTTAAATATAAGAAGGATGGCTGGTCATGCTTTAAGGCTTTCACACATTGTTTCATTAAACCTTATTTTATGTAAATTGGTGGCAAAATTATGTTTTCCTTAGGAACCAATGGTTCACGTATGACATTTTGACAACCTACTTTTGTCTCTTCTCTTAAAGGCCATTGCGCTTGTACGTGGATATATGATCTTCCCGTTGTAGGAACCAGCAGTAATCACTCATGTTTTCGTTGAAGCGGCCTTGATACCTGCTTTCCATCATTGCGATATCTCAGTGGAACCTTTCCCCATGTTCATCACTAATATCACCCAAATTAGATGGAAAGAAATCTAGATGCGAATCCAAGAAATGCATCTTAAGAGACATCCGACACCCTATTCGTTGATAGGCCTTTAGCATGTTTTCCACTAGTTCTTCATAGTTTTGAGCCCTATGATTACCAAGGAAGTTCTGCACTACATGGACAAATAAATCCCATGCTGCCAACTTAAGTAGAGTTAGTTTATTTCTGAACTCTCTGTCACGTATCAATTCTCTGATCTCAGACCCTACAAAAATGCCAGCTTTAAGTTTAGCATCGGTTTTCTTTGCACCAAATTTCTTTTTGAGTGCTGGAATCCATTAGGATCATGAGCCATTTTTTAACAAAATTCGTGATAAGGCTAAGTTTGATATAAAGTGGTGGAAGGTAGATCTTTTGTGTATGTACCATAGGCATGTGCTTCACATTGTACCGGCCAACTATGTGTTCTCTTTCGGGCCACATTTTGACAATATAATGATTACTGTCGTCACGGCTGCTCCATAGACATAAGAAGCACATATTCTTTGTATATTCTAGCTGCAGTCCTAGAAGTAAAGAAATTACCTTTAGATCACCACAGATATTCCACTTATGATGCGAGTAATGAACACCTTCCAAAATAAATTTCATTGAGTCATATGTCTCTATCATTCCAACAATAAGTGCGACAGGAATTGAAGCTTTTTAGTTACCATTGTGTAGCAACACAGCTTTGAGGCTAGAAGTGCTTGCATCGATGAATAGTGTCCATTCATCAGGTAAATGCTCGTTTCCTAGCTGATTCATGAGCCCATTAACATCACTACAGAAACAAGAACCATCTTTTTCTTTATATAAGGCAGCTAAGGCCTCATGGTGTTTACGGAAAGTAGATATTTTTGCACCGTCCTCTAGAAGATTCCATTGCTGTAGTCTAGAGTCAAACACTTCTGGGTTCTCTTTTGACAATGACAAATATCTCACCAAATCATTCAATCTTTCTTGATTTATCAACTGGATCTTCTTTTCCTTAGAATCATCCTCATACGTTTCATCGTCATTGTTATCCTCTTCTTCAGGCGGTGAATCATCTTCTTTAACTGCACTAGCTGATGGAAGAACTTGGATTGGCATCTCCATATTATGGGGGACTGGTTTTATAACTGACTTACAATCTGGATATACAATTTTTGACTTGTTCTTATTTGAGAATCCGCAATATTTGTCATACAAAAGTAGCAACCAAAAACATGACTTGTTGGCTCACGCCCCACCATTGGTACAGCCCCACTGTGTGAGTCCCGTATGACGCATAGTACAAGATTTGAGAGGTGCTCAGGGCTTATCTTGGTCACCAACTTTACAACTAAAATAATAATTGTATGCAGTTTTCACTCTTTTAACTAAATCTTTCCGCTAGTTGTTTGGAGTATATCTTCCACAGATATATCAAAAGTTGTCTGGGCTATTTATACATCTTCGCCGTTCATGTTTTCAACTTAGTTGTATATATCCTGTTATATACTTTTGTATAACCTTATTTCATTTACCAATTTATTGAGAGATAAATCTGAAGGAAAAATACAATTAATCACTGTATGTAAATACCGTTTCAACACCACTACTATAATGGCTAAATTTGACAACGTGATTAAGCAGGAGTGTAACGCAGGAACCAAACACACAGAACACATCCTATCACTACGGTAGCCGAAGTAACACTGCCCATATGTGTAACTAAAGAGTATGTGTGTAACTCAGGAATGTTACGTGCTAGAACAATTTTGATTACAGATTCGGAATCAGCATACTCAATATAGTATAAATCACAAGCTAACACCCAAGTAGCAAAATCATTGTTGACTAATGTAATTATATTTAATTATTCAAAAAGACGTGGAATATTACTACAGTAGCATAAATTGTTGTCAAATGAAAATGTGTCTTGTAAATTGTTTGATCGAATGCGAAATTTAGTAATTCGAACATCTTCTGCTACTAAATTTCTTTCTTTCAGTCTCGAGGCCAGTAATTCATTCTGTTGCTTTGTTAAGTTTAGATCTCTTATAAGATAACCTAAATCAAGTTGTAAGAAAGACTTTGGAGTAGTATCAACAGTTTCAGGAACCTAAATTTCAGTTTCTGGTTCACATGATTCTATATCTGATTCATCAGAGTTAGTCAAAACGATTTCTGCAGGTGGTTCAAGTGCCGGAATGTCTTTTGAGTGAGGTATAGGCCGAATAGCAGATCTAAGGTTGGGATATACCACAGCTGAAGCGCAATTCGTTGCTTTACCTAAAACTATGGAAATTATATACATAAAATATAAAGTTATGTACATATGTGTGATTACAATAAAGTGATTCTAAACTTAATTAATTTTATATTTTAAAAAAAATAATACTACAGTATACTACTTCAAAATATAGGTACAGTGTAAAATAAACAATTAGTTACTTTGTATGTCTACCAAACAGAAATAGCAGTCAGTAGCATGAGCTTAGGGCTCTTTCCATGCCATTGGAAACCAAATTGAAAGCATTTTATTTTCCCTTTAGACCATTTTGATAAAGAATTAAAGCATGTCGTGCAACAGATATGTGGTTCCCATGGTTTATCTTGGTCACTAATTTTACATCCAAAATAGAAATTATATCGTTTTTTCACTAAAGAAGAAATTTTTCTTGGATTTTTTCTAAATGTTACTGAACCACATATGTAGCAGAATTTATCTGGACTACTTTTACACCGTCCTCTTGGCATTTTATTTAAAATTGTTGCTTTTATTTAAAATTTTATTTAGTTAAATAACCTGAAAATAAGAAATAAAAGAATGAAATTCGTTAAAATCTTCAAAAACTGGAGTCATTTCGATAAAAATGACTTCCATTTTCTGAATCTTCACATAAAACTACATTAAAAAATGTTATTTTAATCTTTGTAGTCAACAAAAAGTTAAAAGTTATTCGCCAGTGTAATCAGCGGCGCGCAAGATAAGGTTAGAGTGTAGCTGTTATTGCTGCTTTGACAAACATCCCCCATTAAAATGTCCCCACTTGAAGCAAGTGGAAAACCATAGAGTGAGCAAGAAAGGTTTCGGGTGAAGGTGGTATTATTTCAACAACGTCGACCTCATGAAAATATAGTGCCGATTCAGAGAAGAAAATCGTAAATCTTCAATTTAATTCCTTCAGTGTCGTGTCGAAATAACTATACTGGGAAGGAGAAGAACCTTGCTGCATAACACGTAATTTAATTACTTTTAGTGCGAAGGAGAAGAACCCTGCTCTCTAACAGGAATTTAATTCCTTTTAGTGGGAAGGAGAAGAACCCTGCTCTCTAACAGGAATTTAATTCCTTTTAGTGGGAAGGAGAAGAACCCTGCTCTCTAACAGGAATTTAATTCCTTTTAGTGGGAAGGAGAAGAACCCTGCTCTCTAACAGGAATTTAATTCCTTTTAGTGGGAAGGAGAAGAACCCTGCTCTCTAACAGGAATTTAATTCCTTTTAGTGGGAAGGAGAAGAACCCTGCTCTCTAACAGGAATTTAATTCCTTTTAGTGGGAAGGAGAAGAACCCTGCTCTCTAACAGGAATTTAATTCCTTTTAGTGGGAAGGAGAAGAACCCTGCTCTCTAACAGGAATTTAATTCCTTTTAGTGGGAAGGAGAAGAACCCTGCTCTCTAACAGGAATTTAATTCCTTTTAGTGGGAAGGAGAAGAACCCTGCTCTCTAACAGGAATTTAATTCCTTTTAGTGGGAAGGAGAAGAACCCTGCTCTCTAACAGGAATTTAATTCCTTTTAGTGGGAAGGAGAAGAACCCTGCTCTCTAACAGGAATTTAATTCCTTTTAGTGGGAAGGAGAAGAACCCTGCTCTCTAACAGGAACTTAATTCCTTTTAGTGGGAAGGAGAAGAACCCTGCTCTCTAACAGGAATTTAATTCCTTTTAGTGGGAAGGAGAAGAACCCTGCTCTCTAACAGGAATTTAATTCCTTTTAGTGGGAAGGAGAAGAACCCTGCTCTCTAACAGGAATTTAATTCCTTTTAGTGGGAAGGAGAAGAACCCTGCTCTCTAACAGGATTTTAATTCCTTTTAGTGGGAAGGAGAAGAACCCTGCTCCCTAACAGGAATTTAATTCCTTTTAGTGGGAAGGAGAAGAACCCTGCTCTCTAACAGGAATTTAATTCCTTTTAGTGGGAAGGAGAAGAACCCTGCTCCCTAACAGGAATTTAATTCCTTTTAGTGGGAAGGAGAAGAACCCTGCTCTCTAACAGGAATTTAATTCCTTTTAGTGGGAAGGAGGAGAACCCTGCTCTCTAACAGGAATTTAATTCCTTTTAGTGGGAAGGAGAAGAACCCTGCTCTCTAACAGGAATTTAATTCCTTTTAGTGGGAAGGAGAAGAACCCTGCTCTCTAACAGGAATTTAATTCCTTTTAGTGGGAAGGAGAAGAACCCCGCTCTCTAACAGGAATTTAATTCCTTTTAGTGGGAAGGAGAAGAACCCTGCTCTCTAACAGGAATCTAATTCCTTTTTGTGGGAAGGAGAAGAACCCTGCTCTCTAACAGGAATTTAATTCCTTTTAGTGGGAAGGAGAAGAACCCTGCTCTCTAACAGGAATTTAATTCCTTTTAGTGGGAAGGAGAAGAACCCTGCTCTCTAACAGGAATTTAATTCCTTTTAGTGGGAAGGAGAAGAACCCTGCTCTCTAACAGGAATTTAATTCCTTTTAGTGGGAAGGAGAAGAACCCTGCTCTCTAACAGGAATTTAATTCCTTTTAGTGGGAAGGAGAAGAACCCTGCTCCCTAACAGGAATTTAATTCCTTTTAGTGGGAAGGAGAAGAACCCTGCTCTCTAACAGGAATTTAATTCCTTTTAGTGGGAAGGAGAAGAACCCTGCTCCCTAACAGGAATTTAATTCCTTTTAGTGGGAAGGAGAAGAACCCTGCTCTCTAACAGGAATTTAATTCCTTTTAGTGGGAAGGAGAAGAACCCTGCTCTCTAACAGGAATTTAATTCCTTTTAGTGGGAAGGAGAAGAACCCTGCTCTCTAACAGGAATTTAATTCCTTTTAGTGGGAAGGAGAAGAACCCTGCTCTCTAACAGGAATTTAATTCCTTTTAGTGGGAAGGAGAAGAACCCTGCTCTCTAACAGGAATTTAATTCCTTTTAGTGGGAAGGAGAAGAACCCCGCTCTCTAACAGGAATTTAATTCCTTTTAGTGGGAAGGAGAAGAACCCTGCTCTCTAACAGGAATCTAATTCCTTTTTGTGGGAAGGAGAAGAACCCTGCTCTCTAACAGGAATTTAATTCCTTTTAGTGGGAAGGAGAAGAACCCTGCTCTCTAACAGGAATTTAATTCCTTTTAGTGGGAAGGAGAAGAACCCTGCTCTCTAACAGGAATTTAATTCCTTTTAGTGGGAAGGAGAAGAACCCTGCTCTCTAACAGGAATTTAATTCCTTTTAGTGGGAAGGAGGAGAACCCTGCTCTCTAACAGGAATTTAATTCCTTTTAGTGGGAAGGAGGAGAACCCTGCTCTCTAACAGGAATTTAATTCCTTTTAGTGGGAAGGAGAAGAACCCTGCTCTCTAACAGGAATCTAATTCCTTTTTGTGGGAAGGAGAAGAACCCTGCTCTCTAACAGGAATTTAATTCCTTTTAGTGGGAAGGAGAAGAACCCTGCTCTCTAACAGGAATTTAATTCCTTTTAGTGGGAAGGAGAAGAACCCTGCTCTCTAACAGGAATTTAATTCCTTTTAGTGGGAAGGAGAAGAACCCTGCTCTCTAACAGGAATTTAATTCCTTTTAGTGGGAAGGAGAAGAACCCTGCTCTCTAACAGGAATTTAATTCCTTTTAGTGGGAAGGAGAAGAACCCTGCTCTCTAACAGGAATTTAATTCCTTTTAGTGGGAAGGAGAAGAACCCTGCTCTCTAACAGGAATTTAATTCCTTTTAGTGGGAAGGAGAAGAACCCTGCTCTCTAACAGGAATTTAATTCCTTTTAGTGGGAAGGAGAAGAACCCTGCTCTCTAACAGGAATTTAATTCCTTTTAGTGGGAAGGAGAAGAACCCTGCTCTCTAACAGGAATTTAATTCCTTTTAGTGGGAAGGAGAAGAACCCTGCTCTCTAACAGGAATTTAATTCCTTTTAGTGGGAAGGAGAAGAACCCTGCTCTCTAACAGGAATTTAATTCCTTTTAGTGGGAAGGAGAAGAACCCTGCTCTCTAACAGGAATTTAATTCCTTTTAGTGGGAAGGAGAAGAACCCTGCTCTCTAACAGGAATTTAATTCCTTTTAGTGGGAAGGAGAAGAACCCTGCTCTCTAACAGGAACTTAATTCCTTTTAGTGGGAAGGAGAAGAACCCTGCTCTCTAACAGGAATTTAATTCCTTTTAGTGGGAAGGAGAAGAACCCTGCTCTCTAACAGGAACTTAATTCCTTTTAGTGGGAAGGAGAAGAACCCTGCTCTCTAACAGGAATTTAATTCCTTTTAGTGGGAAGGAGAAGAACCCTGCTCTCTAACAGGAATTTAATTCCTTTTAGTGGGAAGGAGAAGAAATCTGCTCCCTAACAGGAATTTAATTCCTCTTTGTGGAATGAGAAGAATTCTGCTTCCTAATAGGAATTTATTTTTTTCTGGGAATTAAAAGAACTCTGCTCCCTAAACGGCATTAATTCTTTTTAGTGTGAATGGAAGAACTCCTATCCCTAACAGGAATTTAATTCATTTTTGTGGGAATGGGAAGACTTTCGCTCCCTAACAAGAATTTAATTCCCTTTTTGTGGGAATTACAAGAAATGTGCAACATAAAATGAATTACTGTCTTTAATTTGAATAAGAAGAACTCTGATCCCTAGCAAAAATGTAATTTCTTTTTGTGGGAATAAGAAAAATCTGCTCCCTAAAAGGAACTTAATTCCTGTTTGTGGGAATGAGAATACCTCTACTCCCTAAAATAAATTTTGTTCCTTTGTGTGAGAATGAAAAGAACTCTGCTTCCTAAAATGAATTTATTCCTTTTAGTTGGAATGGGAAGAACTCTGCTCTCTAACAGGAATTTAATTCCGTTTTGTGGGAATGGGATTACCGCTTCTCCCTAAAAGGAATTTAATTCCTTCTTGTGAGAATGAGAAGAATTTTGCTCCCTAAAAGGATTTTAATTCCTTTTTGTGGGAATGGGAAGATCTTGGTCCTAACAGGAATGTAATTCCTTTTTGTGGGAAGGGGAAGATCTTGGTCCTAACAGGAATGTAATTCCTTTTTGTGGGAATGGGAAGATCTTGGTCCTAACAGGAATGTAATTCCTTTTTGTGGGAATGGGAAGATCTTGGTCCTAACAGGAATGTAATTCCTTTTTGTGGGAATGGGAAGATCTTGGTCCTAACAGGAATGTAATTCCTTTTGTGGGAATGGGAAGATCTTGGTCCTAACAGGAATCTAATTCCTTTTTGTGGGAATGGGAAGATCTTGGTCCTAACAGGGATGTAATTCCTTTTTGTGGGAAGGGGAAGATCTTGGTCTTAACAGGAATGTAATTCCTTTTTGTGGGAATGGGAAGATCTTGGTCCTAACAGGAATGTAATTCCTTTTTGTGGGAATGGGAAGATCTTGGTCCTAACAGGGATGTAATTCCTTTTTGTGGGAAGGGGAAGATCTTGGTCCTAACAGGAATGTAATTCCTTTTTGTGGAAATGGGAAGATCTTGGTCCTAACAGTAATGTAATTCCTTTTTGTGGGAATGGGAAGATCTTGGTCCTAACAGGAATCTAATTCCTTTTTGTGGGAATGGGAAGATCTTGGTCCTAACAGGAATGTAATTCCTTTTTTTGGGAATGGGAAGATCTTGGTCCTAACAGGAATGTAATTCCTTTTTGTGGGAATGGGAAGATCTTGGTCCTAGCAGGAATCTAATTCCTTTTTGTGGGAATGGGAAGATCTTGGTCCTAACAGGAATGTAATTCCTTTTTGTGGGAATGGGAAGATCTTGGTCCTAACAGGAATGTAATTCCTTTTTGTGGGAATGGGAAGATCTTGGTCCTAACAGGAATGTAATTCCTTTTTGTGGGAATGGGAAGATCTTGGTCCTAACAGGAATGTAATTCCTTTTTGTGGGAATGGGAAGATCTTGGTCCTAACAGGAATGTAATTCCTTTTTGTGGGAATGGGAAGATCTTGGTCCTAACAGGAATCTAATTCCTTTTTGTGGGAATGGGAAGATCTTGGTCCTAACAGGAATCTAATTCCTTTTTGTGGGAAGGATTTACATTCTTAATAATTTGCTAGAAACCATAAAACACATTGTAGTAGAAATGGTGGCTCGATTCTGCCCCCCCCCCCCTCCACTCACACCTTTTATGAAGCCCACTTACACGATCCCTGTTTTTTAGTAGCATTGGCAACCTTCTTAGAGTTACGGACCCCACTAAACGGTCGCTGTACTCATCTCACACCAAATATTTGATCTAAGTAAAAATTTTCATTTATAAAACCAATAATTAATATACATTATTGATTTGGGGGGAGAATTTACATTGTAATGACATCTATATTATAATTATCATTAGATTATTTATTCTAAAAACAAAAATAGCATAACACAAATTAATATTACATAGGCCTTTGCTTGCCACACGAAATCATTTTTGTGGACTAATGCCACCCACCCATACCGTAGGTTGCCCTTATGTGTTTTAAATTCAATATACCCCCATAATATACTAATAATCCGTTTTTATATTTTGGGGTAAAACTGACACAAGCATAAAATTTTTAATGATCCTTTTCAAACCATTTTGTGTTATCCTGTTGCAAAGAAATTAATATATGATCAACCTGTTCTTGGTACAGTCGGATCCAAATTTAATGTAACAGATCTCTAGCACCAAGAAACCCAAGCTGGATGTGGAACTCGCTGTCCTGTGAGTCGAAGAACGTTCAAAGATAGATTTAAACTCACAAAGTCACCCGAGAGTCCTTACATAGACAATAATAGATTCATAAACCACTGGGAGTCTTCTCAAATAGCGAATGTTAGACTCATAAGCCAACCAGGATTGCTCTCTTGAACCACATTAGAGTTCACAAATAGCCAGAATTGCTCTCATAAACCACCTCAGAGTCCATGAATAAACAGAATTGTATAAATCGGCCACCTGAATGTCAAAAATTAACTAGAATTGCACTCATAACCCACTAGAGCTCATAAAAAGATATGTAGACCCACGGCAATTTATACAAGGAATTGACTAATGAGCCACGTGGGAGTCCAAAATGAACCTCGAGATCAAAAACCATCATCCGTGACTTCGAGATATGCCCACTACGAATTTGGGTACATAGCATACTAGTATATCTTGATGAACTTACTCAATTACTGAAAGGAAATTTACAAGAGTAAATTAATGGGGAAAATGAAGGACCTCTCCTTCCCTTCCACCACAAAATAATACAGAGATCCTTGAAATGATTTCGGCCGATTAAAAACAACAAATAAACCGACCAAACTAAAGTCATTGCCATCAAACAAATGAAGGGATTTGAAGATCGATTTCGATGCCGGCTAAATAAACACTCGAGTGTGAAGCCCAATTTCGACACCAGTAAGATAAAGACAAATGTGCGAAGCCCGAAGTGGACGCAGGCCCCAAAAAACAAAACACACGGCTTTGAAGCGTGATTACGAGACCGTCAAAATAAACGACTGGTGTGAAGCACACATTCGACCCCGGCAAAATGAAAAAAACGGCTTTGAAGCTCGATTTCGACAGTGGCAAAATAAACGCAGGGGTGTGAAGCCCGATTTTGAAACCAGAAAAATAAACAAACGGTAGTAAAGATGACTTTGACAGCAGCAAAATAAACACACGTGTGTGAAGCCCGATTTCAACACCGGCTAGATAAACACACGGGTGTAAAGCACAATTTAGACACCGGCAAAATAAACACACGGGTGTGAAGCCAACTTTCGACACCTATATATAAACACACGAGTTTGAAGCTCGATTTCTACCCCGTGAAAATAAACACACAGCTTTGAAGCTCAATTTCGAAACCAGTAAAAGAATACACGGATGTGAAGCCCGATTTCAATACCAGCAAAATTCACACACGGGCGTAAAGCTAAATTTCGACACAGCAAGATAAACACAAGGGTCTGAAGCCCGATTTCGATGCTGGTAAAATAAACACACTGCTTTGAAGATCGATTTCGACGATGGGAAAATTAACAGATGGTTATAAAGCCGAATTTAGGCACCGACAAAATAAACAAACGGGTTTGAATTTCGACTTTGACACCAGCAAAATAAATACACGGGTGTGAAACTCAATTTCGACACCGGCAAGATAAACACATGAGTGTGAAGCCAAATTTAGCCACAAACAAAATAAACACACGGATATGTAGCTTGATTTCGACCCCCCCTCCCCACAAAAAAACCCACGGTGTGAAGCCCGATTTAAAGAGCCCCTAAAATATACACACAGCTTTGAATCTAGATTTCGACAGCAGGAAAGTAAACACACTGGTGTGAAGACCGAATTCGAGACCGATAAAAAAAAAAACACAGGGCTTTGAAGCTAGATTTCTACACCGGCAGAATAAACAGACTTGTGTAAAGCCCGATTAGGACACTGGCAAAATAATCACATTGGTCGATTGCCAGATTCGACACCGATAAAATAAACACACAAGGTGTGAATCCTGATTTCGACACCGGGAAAATAAACACACGAATGTGAACCCTGATGTAGACACCGGCAAAATAAACACACGGATGTGAAACTCGATTACAACCCAATCAAATAAAAACTCAGCTGTGAAGCCTGGTTTCGACACTGGTAAAATAAAAACAAGAGTTGAAGCTGAATTTAGAAACCGGCAAAATAAACTAGAGGTGTGAAACTCGATTTAGACACCAACAACATAATACCACGGGTATGAATCTCAATATCGATACTCGCAAAATAAACATACGGGTGTGAAGCCAGATTTTGGCACTTACAAAATATACCCACGGCTTCGAAGCTCATTTTGACAGCGGAAGATTAAAGACACTGGCATGACGCCGAATTTCGACACAAACAAATTAACACGCGGCTTGAAAGCTCGAATTTGTCACTGGTCTGAAGCTTGATTTTGACACCGGTGGAATAAACAAACGGGTGTGAAGCCCGATTGGGACAGCGGCAGGTTAAACACTCTCGTCTGATGCCAGATTTAGACACAGATAAAATAAATACATGGGTGTAAAACCCAATTTCGACACTGACAAAATATACATACGGCTTTGAAGCTCGACTTTAATGCCAGCAAAATAAAAATACGGGCATGAAGCTGATTTAGACAAGAGCAAGATAAACAAACGAGTGTGAAACTCAATTTCGACACCGACAAAATAAACACACGACTTTGAAGCTCGACTTTGACACCACCAGCAAAATAAACTCACGGGTGTGAAGCCCAATTTAGACGCAGGCTAAATAAACACATGTGAGTAAAGCCCAATTTATTTACCGGCAAAATAAACACATTTCTTTAAAGTACGATTTGGATACCGGCAAAATAAACACACGGGTGTGTAGCCAAATTTCGACACCGGTTCAATAAACACACGGCTCTGAAGCTCGATGTTGACACCAACAGCAAAATAAAAGCATTGGTATGAAGCCCGATTTCGACACTGGCTAAATAAACACACGGGCATGAAGCTCAATTTCGACACCAGAAATAAAAATCACACGGGTGTGACGCCCGTTTTTTACACCGGCAAAATAAACACATCGCTTTTAAAGCTCGCATTTGACACGAGTTTGAAGCTGGACACCGGAACAATAAACAAACCGGTGTGAAGCCCAATTACGACACCGGAAAAATCGACACACTGGTGTGAAGCCAGATTTAGACACCGGTAAAATAAGCACACAGGTGTGAATCCCGATTTCGACAGTGGCACTTAACACTCGGCCTGGAAGCCTGGTTACAACACCGGAAAAATAAACACACGGTGTGAAGCCCGATTTTGTCACCGGCAAAATAATAACATGGGCGTCAAACCCGATTTCCAGACTGGAAAATAAACACACGGTTGTTAAACCTGATCTCGGCCAGGGCAAAATAAATATACGGTTGTGAATCCCAATTTCGAAACCTTAAAAATATACACACGACTTTGAAGCTCAATTTTGACATCAGCAAAGTAAACACACTATTGTGAGTCCGATTTCAACACCGACAAAATAAAAACACGGTTTTGAAGCTCGAATTTGAAACCGGCCCAATAAACAGACGGGTGTGAAGCCCGATTAGGGTACGGGCAAAATAAACACACTAGTATGATGCCAGATTTAGACTCTGATAAAATAAACACATGGGTGTCAAGCCAAATTTAGACACCGACAAATAAACATTCGTCAGTGAAGCCTGATTTCGACACCGGAAAAATAAACACAGGGTGTCAAGCCCGATTACAACAGAGAAAAAAAATATAAAGGTAAGAAGCCCGATTTCGATATTGGCAAAATAGATACACGGGTGTGAACTTCGATTTCCACACCGGCAAATAAACAAATGGGTGTGAAGCCCAATTTCGACAAAGGGAAATTAAAAACACAAGAGTGAAGCCAGATTGCAAAACCGGGAAAATAAACACACGTGTGTGAAGCTCGATACAGACCCCTCAAAAATAAATAGACAGGTGTGAAGCTCGATTTCGAGATCAGCAAAATAAACACAGCCTTGAAGCCTGATTTTTACACAGATAAAAAAACACGGCTTTGAGGCTCGATTCGACACCAGCAAAATAAACACACGGATGTGAAGCCCGATTACAAAACCAGCAAATAAACACTCGTCTGTTAAGCCTGGTTTTGAGAACCACGAAAGTAAAGAGGCGGGTGTGAAGCCCGATTTCGACACCGTAAAGTAAAGAAAATGGAGGGAAGCGTGATTTCTATATTGGTAAATTTTACACACGGATGTGAAGCCCGATTTAGACATCGGCAAAATAAAGAAAAAAGTATAAAGCCCGATTTCTATATTGGCAGAAACTATACAACAAGGGGTGGGGGCATATTTAGATACAAGCAAAATAAACACACGGCTGTGAAGCCTGGTTTTGACACCGGCAAAATACACGCACGGGTGTGATGCCGGATTTCGAAACTGGCAAAATAATATAAGGGAGTGAAGCTCGATTTAGAAGACGGCAAAATAAAACAAGGGATAAGAATCCCAAGTTTAATAATGACAAATAAACATTCTGATGTAAAGCCAGATTTCGACATCGTTAAAATGAACATACGGCTTTGAAGCTCGATTTCGACAGGAGAAAAATTAACTGAGTGGTTTAAAGCTTATCTCGACAGGGGTAAAATAAATACACGCCTTTGAACTTAGATATTGTCGACGGCAAAATAAACACACGGGTGTGAAGCCATATTTCGACAACGTCAAAATTAAAAAACGGGTGTGGAGTTCGATTTCGACACCGGCAAAATAACTACACGGTTTGAAGCCCGAATTTGACACCGGCAAAATAAAAACACGGGCGTGGAGGCTGATTACGTTTAGGGGTTTAACCTCGATTTCGACATTGGGTGAATAAACCCAACGCTGTGAAGACTGAATTCGATACCGGCAAAATAAACACACGATGTGTGCCCGATTTAGATTTTTGGCAAAATATACCCACGGCTGTGAAGCCTGATTTAGACACCGGTAAATTAAAAACACAGATATAAATCCCAATTTCGACATGGCAAAATAAACATACGGGTGTGAAGCCCAATTTCGACAGATGCAAAAAAATATACACACGGGTCTGAAGTCTGATTTCGACAGCGGCAAAATAAACACACGGCTTTTAACCTCGAATTAGTCTCCCGCAAAATAAAGAGACGGATGTGAAGCCCGATTTCGACACCTGAAAAATATACACATCGCTTCGAAGCTCGATTTCGACAGCGGCAAATTATACACACTGTGGTGAAGTCCAATTTCAAAATCAGAAAAATAAAAGACGGCGTTGAAGCTTGAATTTGACACTGGTTTGAAGCTCTATTTCGACACCGGAAGAATAGCAGACGGGTGTGACGCATGATTAGGACATCAGAAAAATAAACACACTGTTGTGATGCCAGGTTTCGAAAACGAAAAAATAAACACACGAGTGTAAAGCCCGATTTCGACACCGGCAAATAAACACTCGGCTGTGAATCCTAGTTTTGACACCGAAAAAATAAACACAAGGGTGTGAAGCCTGAATTAGAAACTGACAAAATAAAGATAAGGGTGTTTGGCTAGATATACCCACGGGGTGTGAAGCTCGATTAGGCACCGGCAAAATAAATACACTGGTTTGAATCTTGACTTCGACACCGGCAAAATTAACACACGGATGTGAAGCCCGATTTCGTCACCGAAAAATTAAAAACACGGGGTGAAGCCAGATTTCCACACCATAAAAATGAACACGCGGATGCGAAGCTCGATTTCAGAACCAGGATAATAAACACACTGGTGTGAAGCTCGACTTAGATCCCAGCAAAATAAACATGGTTGGGAATCCGAGTTTTGACATCAGCAAAATAAATACATAGCTTTGAAGCCTGATTTCAACATCGGTAAAATAAACACACGCATTAGAGGCTCAACTTCGACACCAGCAAAATAAACACACGCTTTACAGGCTCAATCTCGACACCGGTAAATAAAGACACACGTGCTAAGCCCGTTTTTGATACAGGGAAAATAAAGATAAGGGTATGTAGCCTGATTTCTATATTGGCAAAATATAAAACACCCGTGTTAAACCTGATTTTGACACCGGCTAAATATACACACTGCTCGTTTGGACATCGGCAAAATAAACACACGGATGTGAAGCTCGATTTAGACCCCAGAAAATTAAACACACGGGTGTTAAGCCCAATTTCGACAGCAGAAAAAGACAAGATTTTTGAAGCCTGATTTCGACGCCAGTAAACTAAACACAGCTTTGATAATCGATTTCGACACCAGCAAAACAAACACATGGGTTTAAAGCCCGAATTCAGCAGCGGCAAAATAAACAGACTACCTAGAACCTCGATTTCGTCTGCGGTAAAGTAAACACACGGGTGTGAAGTCCGATTTCAATACCAGCAAAATAAACACACGGGTGTAAAGCTCGATTTAGACACCGCACAAATAAACACACGTTGTGAAGCCCGATTTCAACACCCTCGAAATAAACACACGGGTGTGAAGGCCAATTTCGTTACGAGTTTGAACCTCTATTTCGACATCAGCAGTATAAACACAAGGTCGGGAAGCCCGAATTCGACCCACCGGCAAAATAAACAGACGGGTGTGAAGCCCAACTTTAATTCTGGCAAAATAAACACATCAGTGTTTGGCTCGTTTTCGAAACTGCAAAATTAACCACAGGGTTTGATCCCCGATTTTGATTCAGGCAAAATAAACATTTGGCCCGGAAGCCTGGTTTCAACACCGGGAGAATAAACACACAGGTGCGAATCCCATTTCGGATAAATAAAGATAAAGGTGTGACAGATAAATAAAGATAAGGGTGTGACGCTTAAATAAAGATAAGGGTGTGACGGATAAATAAAGATAAGGGTGTTACGGATAAATAAAGATAAGGGTGTGAAGGATGATTTCGACCCTGGCAAACGATTGCCATTTTGAGCGACGAAGATCGTTTGGGTTTATTTGGGTTGCGATGGAATTTCGTTTCCACCAGGGCGTCCCTGGTTGTTTCTGGTGCATGGGCGACGCGCCCCTATCACGGACGTTATACACCCCTCTACATTGCACTTAGGGCGTCCTCCCAGAGCCCTCCTCCCTTTGCCCTCACACATTCACACTTTCCACACACTCCTCTCTTAGTACCGGACTCTGAAGGGCGCCATGAATATAGGTTCTCTTTCTCCATATCCTCCTACTTTTTCTTCTCCTCCTCTTACTCATTCTCTCCCTCCTCTGCTTCCTACTTCTTTTTCTTATCCTTCTTATTTTTTTCCTCCTTCTCATTCTCCTTCTGCTTCTCCTCTTCCTCCCCCTTCAAATTATCTTTCTACTTCTCCTTCTCTCCTTCCCCTTCCCCTTCCCCTCCTCCTCATCTTCCTTCTCCTTCTCCTTTTTCTTGCCCTCGACCTCCTCTTCCATATCCTCCTTGTCCTTTTCCTAATTCCTAATTATACAGGTTTTGAATGGTCCGATATCAAAACTAGTAGGTGGTCAACCTTTGGACAATTCTGAGCTAAACTATCGCTTACAATGTTGTTCTAAATTTATATACGACGATCACCGGAACTAAAATGACCCAAATTACCCTTTTTTTATTACAAAGGGCGTATTTTACCCAATCTTTCTTTACTTTTGAATGCACTAGGGAGAGTTTAAAGGGGAAAAACGAATTAAAACATACTACTGGGATGGTACGTGGGTATTTTTACTTGTATCGGAGTCATTCGCTCCTCGAAAGTAAAGTAAGATGGGGCCGGATTCTTTCATTTGATTCTCAACGAAAGGAAGAGAACATAAGTTGCAGGGGGATCTTTTAGCTATCTCGAGGGACCGGAACAATGGGTTGGTTACACCATCTCAAGTGAACGTGCCTTCAAATGAGGGGGTTTCCAAACTAAGGGGCCTTCTTATTCATCAGGGGAGGGGGGGGGGACATGACATGACTTCGTAAGAAATGAAAAGAGTTGTTGTAAGAGGAGGTCAACTCGTACAACCTGATCCTAAATTCCTGTAGCTTCTTTAGTAAGAGTGAAGTATGTATATATACTTATACACGCACGCACACACACATATATATATATATATATATATATATATATACTTATGTATATTTTATATTCACTTAAGGACGGACATTTTAATTATACAGATCTAGGTATAACTTGAAAGGTCGTAATACAATGCTAGAAGTCGTTATGTTAGGAAATTAGATACTTTTTATTCTAATTAATTTCGCTCTTGTTGTTCACTTGTTTTATTTCATTAATAATAATTTTCCAAAGTGTATTATTGCTTCTTATGCAAATGGAGCACATTTACAGGTGTACATCGTGTGGTAGGGCCCAGGATTGCCCGCAACTCTCCTAAACAGTCCCCTCTTTCTAATGGTAAAAACATAGCAAGGATGCACTTCTGATTTAACCGCTCTTTACAGAGTGCCTGAAAGCTTCTAACGTGCCCTCCCTGCCTCACATTTCGGTTCGGAAATTAAGTGCTTACTTATTGGTCTGTCTTCACTCATTCTTTACCAGACCCAACTAAGGGAAAATGGCTCGTTAAGCTCCTCTTCCTCATAAAATGTTTGTGCCTTGGAATTATACTAATAGTAATAGTAATATTATTCCTCGCGAGGAACCTTCACTCTTTCAAACGCGCGCGCCCATTAGTCTCGTCTGAGGAGATTTTCCCTCCCATCGCCTCCTCGTACGAAGAATAGCAATTTTCCTTTCGGGAAACATAGAACGAGCGGGATGGGGGGGATGAGGGGATGGGGGGGATGGGGGGATGGGGGGAGTATTTTTCGTCCTGTCTGGATTCGGCAAGAGCGGAGGGGGGGGGGGTAAACTCCCCCACCTCCTTCTCATCCCCGAACGTCGCAAAAGGCTTTCGAAGAATGATTTTTCGTCTTATTTTTTCCAGAAAAGGCCGAAAATGCCCTTAAAATATGGAACACATTGGGGGAATATTCCGAAAAGACTTTTCTAAAAGAAGGGCTTATTGCCAGAATCTCAGTGGGCCTTTTGTGGAGGAGAGCCTATTGCATCAACCCAGGGAACCTTTTCCAAAGAGCGATTCTATTACAACAGCTATCACAATATATCGTAATGTAACATACCAAAGTTGTTCTTTTTGAAAAACAAGCCTATTGAAACAGACTCAAGTAATTTCAAACAGGTAAATGAATCAAAACCTTTTTTTCAATATTTGGGACGCCTGCAAAAGCCATAAAAATCTAACTGACGAACGCATTGTAACTGATTGGAACTGATCTTTCCCAACAAACGAAACTATTGTAAACAAAGTAAGCCTTTTTCGATAGGTCAAAATATCCAGGTAATTTTTCGAATGGAGAGCCTAGTGCAAAGAAACAGGCATTTTGAAAACGAAGAACCTATTGCAACAACATAGTACTTTTGATGACAGTCAAGCTTATAGAGTCAGGTCTTTTACGGACCAGCAAAACTATTACATAGAACCCGACCTTTCCGACATGCCAACTTATTGCAACGGACTCCCTTTTTTCCCACGGGAAAACCTATAAAAAAACTCAGGCTTTATCCACCTGTGAACCAAATGTAGTAGGCCCAATTCTTTTTCAATAAAGCAGCCTATTGCAGCAGACCCAAATCTTTTGGACAGGTAATCTATTAGAACAAACCCCGGCCCTTTCCAGTAAAGGTAATCCACCACTCCGACGGGAAATGCGAACACTTCGAGTAGATTATGCCTGGTAGATAGGACATACCCCGAGTAGATCACCAGGCGTAGAGGCAAACACCTTAATTAGATTATTATAACAAGAAAGGTGAAACACCACGACTCGACTACCAGAGCGATTACCCAGATAAAAAAGGCGAACACACCTAAAAGATTACCCGAGCGCTAAAATAAGCGGGCAAATCTTCCATCTTAAGCAAAGTAGGGCCGCGGAGGGGGGGGGGGGTTAAGCTAGGACAAATGCTTCCAAACCACGATCCGGGAATGGCGAGCCGCCAGAGTGTTCGGCTTTACTACAGCCCGGGTAATCTACTTAGATGATATACTCGTGTTTTTTGCCTTTCTCGTTTGGGTAATCTTCTTAGCGCGTTCGTCTTTCCCGTCTGGTAATCTACCCGGAGTGTTCGCCTTTACTACAACCCTGGTAATCTACTTGGGGCTTTCATCTTTCTCTCCCGGGTAATCTACTTAGATTGTTCGCTTATCCCTCTTGTATGATCTACTCGTGGTATTTGCCTTTCTCGTTTGGGTAATCTTCTTGGCGCGTTCATCTTTCCCGTCCAGGAATCTACCCAGAGTGTTCGCCTTTACTACAACCCTGGTAATCTACTTGAGGCTTTCATCTTTCTCGCCCGGGTAATCTACTTAGATTGTTCGCTTATCCCTCCTGTATGATCTACTCGTGGTTTTTGCCTTTCTCGTTTGGGTAATCTTCTTGGCGCGTTCGTCTCTCCCGTCCGGTAATCTACCCCGGGGTGTTTGCCTTTACTAAAACCATGGTAATCTACTTGAGGCTTTCATCTTTCTCGCCCGGGTAATATACTTAGATTGTTCGCTTATCCCTCCTGTATGATCTACATGTGGTTTTTGCCTTTCTCGTTTGGGTAATCTTCTTGGCGCGTTCGTCTTTTCCGTCCGGTAATCTACCCGGAGTATTCGCCTTTACTACAACCCTGGTAATCTACTTGAGGCTTTCATCTTTCTCGTCCGGGTAATCTACTTAGATTGTTCGCTTATCCCTCCTGTATGATCTACTCGTGTTTTTTTGCCTTTCTCGTTTGAGTAATCTTCTTGGCGCGTTCGTCTTTCCCGTCCGGTAATCTACCCGGAGTGTTCGCCTTTACTACAACCTTGGTAATCTACTTGAGGCTTTCATCTTTCTCGCCCGGGTAATCTACTTAGATTGTTCGCTTATCCCTCCTGTATGATCTACTCGTGTCTTTTTGCCTTTCTCGTTTGGGTAATCTTCTTTGCGCGTTCGTCTTTTCCGTCCGGTAATCTACCCGGAGTGTTTGCCTTTACTACAACCATAGGAATCTACTTGAGGCTTTCATCTTTCTCGTCCGGGTAATTTACTTAGATTGTTCGCTTATCCCTCCTGTATGATCTACTCGTGTTATTTTGCCTTTCTCGTTTGAGTAATCTTCTTGGCGCGTTAGTCTTTCCCGTCCGGTAATCTACCCGGAGTGTTCGCCTTTACTACAACCATGGTAATCTACTTGAGGCTTTCATCTTTCTCGTCCGGGTAATTTACTTAGATTGTTCGCTTATCCCTCCTGTATGATCTACTCGTGTTATTTTGCCTTTCTCGTTTGGGTAATCTTCTTGGCGCTTTCGTCTTTCCCGTCCGGTAATCTACCCGGAGTGTTCGCCTTTACTCCGACCCGGGTAATCTACTCGGGGCGTTCACCTTTCCTGCATTTTTCACCACTCATTTTTCTAGCTCCCCTCCCCCCTTCTGTCGTCCGAATCCACACCTCAAAAGCGGAGATGTCCGTGTTGCTTATATGAGTACAATCGTCCTCTTTTGTGCTGTGGGAGGACACCCAGTGCTGAAATGAGCACTGAAGGTGTGGGGCTAATCACAGGAGTACTGTCCCGAAGTGAGTGCCCGGGAGCTCCGCTCCCCCCACCCCGCGGATGTCGGCACTGTTAGATGAAGAGAGAGCCCCATGCAGGATCCTCCGCCAGTCTAAGAAAGAGAGTGTTCAAGGTGAGATGCGTTTACTCCCGACGCCTCCACCAAATTCATCCGAGTCCTGCGAACCCGGTTTCGGACCAGTCATCCGCGGGTGAATTTGAAGTGGTGGTGACAGGGTGATTGTGTGGCTGGGGTTGTAATTCAGAACATTGTGGATTTCATCTGTTTCCTTCTCTTTCTTTCTCTCTATCTCTCTCTCTCTCTCTATCTTCGTCTATAAGCGGTACTGACGGTGGCTGAGGATCCTCATGTGGTCGTCTTCAGATCACTCACCGGGCTTTTTACGAAATTTGGCGCAGCGCCCCCTCCCCTTCTCCAGGTGTCAGTGCCGGAGATACGAACACTCATAATTGGGTGTGTTTTAGACTGAGTTCAATCTCGTTTCAGAGGTCGTTTTAGGGTCTGACTCGGTAGGGCGAACAGAGGATCGCCTTTAAGTTTCCTCTCCTTCTCTCCTCCACTTCATTTCTAGCTTGGTCCTAAAAATTCTCACTGGGTTGTTTTTCGTCCGCCTCAACCACCGATTCACACCGATTGGTGATTATCTCAGTGTTGTAGAAAATGACGTAACAGTAAAGACCGAATGATTCATCCTCGGTCTAAAACAACGTTCAAAAGTGAACTCCCCTCCACTTCCATTTAAAACTCGCCCTACAAATACTTTTTTTTATTTATTTAAAATAAATGAGGCTGGTAATGAATAGGGTCATAAACGGTTGTTTTTGTATCTTATAATGGTTTTGCTTTTCATATATATAAATATTTTAGTGATAAAATTAGTGAGCAAAATGGAGAAGAATTTTTACGGAGACAATAACAGCGAGGTCCTTCGTAGTCCAAAAAATATTTGCTTTTGAAGGTCGCACAAAGTAATCATTGAATGGTAAGTTAATTTTAATTTTATTATTTAATGGTTAAGTATTCTCTCGATCTTTTTCTGTGTCTAAGTTTCGGCCCACTCTCTCTCTCTCTTCCTCTCTCTCTCTTTCACTCTCTCTCGAATCACCCCTAGTTTGTATAATCTCGATCCAATTTCAAAAATGCAAAATTTTCAAATTTGCTGACGATGCAGATTTAGAAATTGTTGCAGAGATTTAGTAAATTTACAAAAATAGACTAATAAAATGGGTCGTAAAATGGCGTATAAAGTTCATAGTTGATAAGTGTAAGCTAATGCACTCACACACCAAAATACACGGGAAGTGTGCATCACGGTAAGTTCTAATCTAAGCACTGTTGCAATGGAAAAATATTTGGGTGTATTTATTTAGAACGATCTAAAATTTCCAAAAATGTGTTTTAGGACTCCCCAAACGAAAAGATTTCTGGGTTAAATAACCAAATGTTTTGTATCTAAACTTAAATATATTCTATCATTATATAAAGCGCTTATTAATACTCACTTAGAATATGCGATTCACTGCCGGTCTTCTCTTCTGCCAAAAAGTGTCTTAACCTCAGACGCGGATCTAAGGGGAAGTGGGTGTTAGGAGGCTGAAGCCCTCCCTACATCTCATACCCGTTTATGTTTATATTTAATTTTTAAGCCCTATTGGTATTTTGAGTTTCACAGAAAGAGTTATGTAATAATATATAAAACAGGGTTTTTTTTAAAACCATTGTGATCGAATTTACCTTATATGATACATGTCTAAAATGAAGGAAATTCTAAAAAAATAATTATTAAAATTATTAAACCTAAACTAAGCTAACCTAACCTAACCAAAAACTACAATTGATAGTTTTTTGATGTGTGGAATAAAATTCGGATCTGAGAGAGTTAGTGCTCCCTCTCGTGTGAGATACTGTTATTATCAATGTTGTGTAAAATAACCATTATTAATCATCAATTGCCTTTTCTCCGACTCATCAGAGGGAGGAATTAAGGTTAGCCCCCTCCCCCCTACAATTTTTTTATCCTGGATCTGCCACTGATTAGTCTCAGAAGGCCGCAGTCGACCAAATTAATTCTTCCACCTGAAATAAATCGCATGAAATCAAACTGAGGGAACGACTATGGCAACTATTCTGGGTCTTAATTTACATTCACTCGAAAATGGTCATTTGTAAGTAGTGAAGATGAGGCAAGTGAGGATGTGTGGAAGGCAAATAGACCGAGCAGTTTGATGAAAAAATTACTTGGGACCTTAATTTACATTCACTGGAAATTCCTCGTTTTCGCAGGGGGTAAGGAATCGATGGCTTAAAACTACTAAACGGTTTAACTAATATAAAACCAAAGTTACTACTTTAGATAGGTAAGGGAGTGGCCACTAGAAATAGCTGATGCAATTTTATTAAAAAAAAATTAACACTGCGATAACGAATTTTTTCTAGTATAAAATTAATCAGATGTGGAATAATTTACCCTCGCGAGTCGTTGTAAAACCTTCATTCAAAAAGCATGTGAAGAATACCAAACTAGCAATTACTAATGCCAAGAATAATTAAACCCCAATTGCTCATGTCAATAATGACCTAACCCAAAATTTAGCATGTGAAGAATAGCGAACCCCAACTTACTCATGTTAATAATAGCCAACACGAGCTATTGGAGTCTATATTTTTGGACTCGACCACATTATACTTGAACATGTTAAACGACTCTAGAGAATAACATTCCTTTTAATCTTGTGCCTTATTTTAACTCGGGAATTTATCTGGATATTCTTTCGTTTACAAAAAAAAACAGGTAATGGTTCTGCCACTCCCCCTACGGGGGGAGCTTGCGCTTCGCTATTAAGATTCAAATTTAAAATCTAAAAAAAAGCAGCAATGGTTAAATTTTTATAAATTTTCTGAACTTTGACCATTATAATAATTTTAAAAAGGAACTCTAAACTAAACCTTTTAATTTTTTTAGACTGAAACCCCGTTGCTAGAGCCAGATAGACCAAAAGTCTGCCTGCGCACCGCAATCTTCTCCTGTAAAGAGGAGGTCTGAAGCTGCTCTTCTTGTTGATATATAATTATATCTCCCTTTTCATCGACCCTTATCCTTGCTTTGATTGGCCTCGAGTGGATTTTAAGGGCTTTTCTTATCTGTAAGTCTATAGAATTCCTAACAAACGAAATCAGTGTTGGTTAATTTTCCTCCTTTAAATTATATATATAGCAGGCAATGGCTTCGCCTCCCCCCCCCTCTACGGGGAGAGCTTGGGCTTCGTTACTAAGATTAAAATTTAAAATCTAAAAAAAAACAGCCATGGTTAAATTTTTATAAATTTTGTGAACTTCGCCAATTATAATAATTTTAAAAAGGAACTCTAAACTATTTCTTCCCTTTCCAAATATCACGTTGCTAAAATATACTTATAGTTAAAATAAAAAAGAAGCCTGACTTAAATTTTAATAAATTTTATGAATTTCACTAATTGTAATTCATTTTCCTTTAAAACATTATAAAGCATTGGATAATCATATTTATTTTTTCTGAACTAAACTATTTTGTTTTTTCAAACTCTAAAGAAATTCTTAGAAATTACCTTGATAAAAATTTAACAAAAACATAAGTCATAACCAAACTAAGATGAAATTATTATTCAAATACTCCACAAAATCCCGTTCTTAAATTGTAGAGTTAGTGAAGTGATGATGATGATGATGATGATAAACCCTGGATTTTTTCAGGATCTTTTTCGTTTTTATATATTTTTTTTTTTGTATGTACAAATTAGCCAAAAGGAAATATGGGGATTTGGCTGCAGCGGCGAAACTTTTGACACCATTTTATCGATAAGAGTACATATATTTCGACTGATAAGAAAATTGCCTTCCTAAATAATAATGTAATGGATTAATGTGTTATATGAAAACCTACAAAAAAAAATAAAAAAAACTTATGAAAACAAATAATTTTATTTTGAATAAAAAACGCAAAAACCCCCAAACAAACCATCACCCACCAAAATACTAAAAGAACATCACGATCTATTAAGATCGGGTGTTATTATACAAATTTAAAATTAACAAGTAAATTTACAACAAGAAAAAAGAGCGAAAATGAGTTACATATACCAATTTAAATGTAATGGGTGAAAGATTGTACATCTTCATATATTTTTTATAACTCAAACACCCTCAAAATCTGCGCATATCAACATCACTTTAAACCGACCCAAATTCTAGGTAATTTTGAATAAGACGGGCGTAAGCGTTCTAGCCTACTAAACCATGTCATACTTATTCATATGGTTGTAATAGTCTCCTAGGAGTAATATTATGATGGCGGAGATGGTGTATCACCCCTTATAAAGTCACGGAAAGTCAATATTTAAACTCGATTCTGCAAGAATTCTTCAACGCCGCCATATTTAACTTACACTCGCTCGTTTGAAGATAGCGAAACAATGGAGCTGGTTTTTAAGGTTAATATTAGCTAATTTTTATTTTCTGAGCCAAATGGTAGAAAATTAGAGGTAGTTGGTTATTTTAAATTATTTAGTTTTGGTAATTTTACAGATTAACGCCAAAAATATAAGGCCAAACGGTCGCAAGCGTTTTCTCGTCATTTTTAACACAGGCTGCTATGATAAACCAGTTAAAGAGCCTTACCGCCCCCCCCCTCCTCCCATTGGACTAACATGAATTTAGGGCGTTTGAAAATAAACATGGTTAGGTGCCGCTTTAGCGTGTGTTCTATCGACCAGTTTTGTTCTTTAACTTGTAACCTACCATGATATTGTTAGGTCTGGCTTTAGTTAGGTTTGTTTATAGGTTAGGTTAGGTTTTGGTTAGGTTTGGTTTTAAATTAGGTTTGGTTTTAGTTTAGGTTTGCTTTTGGTTAGGTTTGTTTTTGGTTAGGTTTTTTCTGTTTAAGTTTAGTTTTTGTTATGTTTGGTTTCGGTTATGTTCGGTTTTGGTTAGGTTTTGTTTGGGTTAGGTTTGTTATTTGTTAGGCTTGGTTTTAGATCAGGTTTAGTTTTAGGCTATGTTTGGTTTTGGTTAGGTTTGGTTTTGGTTAAGTTTGGTTTTGGTTATGTTTGGTTTTGGCTAGGTTCGGTTAGGGATAGTCTTTTTGTTATGTGAGGTTTGGCTTTAGTTTAGTTTTGGCTCCGGCTAGATTCGGTTTTGGTTAGGTTTGGTTTTGGTTAAGGCACTCCACCCAGAAAGCATAACCTAACCTAACCTAATTTGTGAAGTAGCAAATTGTATTACTTAGCGATCACCTTTACGCTCCCCCCCCCCGCCCATTCCTCCCGCTCTGAAGATGTGTTAAGTCCATGACGAAATCTCAATAAATGTCGAAATTTCAAGATCAAAACTATTATTCTTGAAACCTCAAAATTTCTAGGTTAAATTCCCTGAGGATATTATAAGTGTATGACCAAAGTGTATGGCAAAATTATAGCCTTCTGTTCATTCCATTTTGAATACAACCCCTCCCCCCCTCAAAGTTCAAAACAAATCATTCTTCTTTTTTTCTAACTTCCAATTGTTCGTATTAAATTTCTAGGTTTTAAAAGAAAGCTTTAATTTTGTACCCTAAGTTAATCTAAACTTTCTTCATACACTTAAGACATCCTCTGAGAATTTAATTTTATGACTTTCTATTCGCAAATATTAAATAGCCAATTAAAAAGGGGGGGAGGGATACGATGAGAGAATGGGTCCTTGGTCTGTTTTGGCATTAAACTTTGAGATTCTTGGTCATCCGCTATTTGTGAACTACCTAATAAATGAATCTGTACAGGATTTTTAATTACAAAAGAATTGATACTTCACATTCTCGTTGGTATTATCATTATTATTATTATTTTTAAAAATTTTAACGCTCTTCGTCTTGGAAAAGATAGTGGAAGATGTAAAAATAGGTGTGAAAGAAGACGAGAGAGAAAACCAATAATTTCCTGGCGGTGGGCACTTTGCTTTTTAGATCCAGGGGTAATTTGAATGGAGCCGGCGATGCTGGCTTCAATGCTCTTATTAAGATTCTTTCTTACAATTTCTGTGTTCGTCTTTCACCTGGAATTCGTAGAATACTTAATGTGCGAACTCTGTTTGTACAGGGATCTCCTGGGCAAAAGGATTGATAGAAACTCACTGAATTATTCCAGCCGGGACACACTTTTTCATTTTCATTCAGTGGAAGTTTTATGGGAGAGAGTGATTGTGCTTTCTGTCTTCCTGCTAAGACTTTTATTTGGATTTGTTCTTCCGTTTGACTCCCCCACATACCCCGAGACTTTTAGATTTCTAAATTCTTCTTCTTTGTAGAAACTTGTCAAAAGCTTTGCTAAAATACAAGTAAATTACATCTACATTCTCTTCCTTATCTAATTTTGTTACAAAATATAGAAATTCTAGTAAATTTGTTAGATATGATCTACCTTATCTAAACTCATGCTGAACATCATGATGAAAGACGCTCGGAAAAATGCTGTTTGTTTATGTATTGACTGAGGTCATAAAAACAAAGAAATATCACCCTAAATCGTGGACCCATTCTGTAAACAATAGTAGACTTCTGTAAGGCGCATTTTACTTTTTATATTAAGACTTAAAATCTATGTGGACAAGTTTTTAAACTATTTAAAAATGGCTTACCTGTTTTTATATATATATTCACTATAAGATTATGACAATGACATAGAAACGTGAATGAAGTCAGCTGCTACCGGTCCAAGGGATGAAAAATTACAGGCTGGTGTTAAGCGTGCAACAACAGACGTTCTTGTGAATGGCTCCATCACCACTTGTAACCACCGAGAACATTTGTCGCAGGGCATTCTAACTAGATTGAACATTCGGTCTCTCTTCGGTTCACGTCACTTTTGGACGCTGAAGCTCGCGTGAACGAATCCATGAAACTGCATGTATCATATATCGAGAACACGCGAAAACGAACTCGCGACAAGAAACGCTCGTGTTGAAGAACCTTTTTAAAATTATGAATGTCTTTATTAGTTAACCAAGCAAATATTTTATATACTATCATAATATAAATTTTATTGTCCTAAAATGTTTTCGAAGTTGGGAATGTCCATTTATTGGTCTAAATTTACTCGAGAACACCAACAGAGAGACCGCACACAGAAGTAGTGGACTTCGACTACACGAGCGTAGATTTGAAAAGGAACGAGCTCTTCGGAATATTCGACCCGGCTAAACGCTCTACACATTATCATATCTAACTTCAGCAATTATGTCTCCCTTAGACTTCGTACAATGAAGAGGCGTCGCTTAGGACGAGGAGAGTGGGAGACTTTTCTCCTTGAAATGCTGTTAGGATGTCCTTGCCTAATAGTTTCTTCCCCGTGTCTTCTCTTCCCCGTGTCTTCAGACAGCAATGCCTTTGTTGGCTGTCACCATACCAAGATCAGAAAATCAAATTGCCTTTTCAACCGGGGATCTTTGCAGGCCTATTTATGAGTTCCTCGGCGCACTTTAATCTCCTACTTAAGAAGTCTCTCCTCCTTTTGCAAGGGGAGGGGTCTTGCTAATGTTATTTTAACCCCCCTTCAGGATCTGAGTCAGCTTGGGCTTCCTTGTGGCCATCCACAACATACACCAACAAGTGATTGAAGAAATGTTACCAGCGCTTTTCAAGGGGTATTCTCAAAGCCTACAAGTAAAATATAATTTCAAAAGGAACATATCTGGCACCGAAGAGTTTTAAATTATTCCCGTAGCGGAGTTTAATCATAAGAAGACATTTAGGAAATTTGCAAGTTTTGAAGAATAGCGGCCATTCTTCAAATGGGCAAAACTTGGCCCTGAATTATTCAAATGGGTCAATTTGAAAATAACCCATTTAAATGAGCGGGCGTAGTGTCCAACCCCCACTTTTCAGAAATTATGATAAGCATATTCCAGTATTAACGTAGTTGGTTGGAATTTCCGTTGTTTAGGTTAATTTTGGTATTTATGGATCTGTATAGAGCTGATTCACTCGCTCATCAAACTAAAACAAACCTAACCTAACCCAACTTAACCTATAAATAAACGATTTTAACTTTTCGATTTTTACTTTCCTATTTCCTATTTTGGGGTCTTCTATTCTTCAAACATGCATACACTAGGACCCCTATTCTTCATTTAGGCAAAACTGGGTCTCCTATTCTTCAATTAGGAAAAACTGGTACCTTTATTCTTCCTTTTGGCAAAATTGGTACCCTTTCTTCAATTAGACAAAGTTGAACCCTTATTCTTCACTTAGGCAAAACTGTTACCCCTTTTCTTCAAATAGGCAAAACTGGAATCCCAATTCTTCAAATAGGCAAAACTGGAATCCCAATTCTTCAAATAGGCAAAACTGGAATCCCAATTCTTCAATTAGGCAAAACTGGAATCCCAATTCTTCACTTAGGCAAAACTGTTACCCCTTTTCTTCAAATAGGCAAAACTGGAATCCCAATTCTTCAATTAGGCAAAACTGGAATCCTAATTCTTCAAATAGGCAAAACTGGAATCCCAATTCTTCAAATAGGCAAAACTGGAATCCCAATTCTTCAAATAGGCAAAACTGGAATCCCAATTCTTCAATTAGGCAAAACTGGAATCCCAATTCTTCAAATAGGCAAAACTGGAATCCCAATTCTTCAATTAGGCAAAACTGGAATCCCAATTCTTCAAATAGGCAAAACTGGAATCCCAATTCTTCAATTAGGCAAAACTGGAATCCTAATTCTTCAAATAGGCAAAACTGGAATCCCAATTCTTCAAATAGGCAAAACTGAAATCCCAATTCTTCAAATAGGCAAAACTGGAATCCCAATTCTTCAATTAGGCAAAACTGGAATCCTAATTCTTCAAATAGGCAAAACTGGAATCCCAATTCTTCAAATAGGCAAAACTGGAATCCCAATTCTTCAAATAGGCAAAACTGGAATCCCAATTCTTCAAATAGGCAAAACTGGAATCCCAATTCTTCAATTAGGCAAAACTGGAATCCCAATTCTTCAATTAGGCAAAACTGGAATCCTAATTCTTCAAATAGGCAAAACTGGAATCCCAATTCTTCAAATAGGCAAAACTGGAATCCCAATTCTTCAATTAGGCAAAACTGGAATCCCAATTCTTCAAATAGGCAAAACTGGAATCCCAATTCTTCAAATAGGCAAAACTGGAATCCCAATTCTTCAAATAGGCAAAACTGGAATCCCAATTCTTCAAATAGGCAAAACTGGAATCCCAATTCTTCAATTAGGCAAAACTGGAATCCTAATTCTTCAAATAGGCAAAACTGGAATCCCAATTCTTCAAATAGGCAAAACTGGAATCCCAATTCTTCAAATAGGCAAAACTGGAATCCCAATTCTTCAATTAGGCAAAACTGGAATCCTAATTCTTCAAATAGGCAAAACTGGAATCCCAATTCTTCAAATAGGCAAAACTGGAATCCCAATTCTTCAAATAGGCAAAACTGGAATCCCAATTCTTCAATTAGGCAAAACTGGAATCCCAATTCTTCAAATAGGCAAAACTGGAATCCCAATTCTTCAATTAGGCAAAACTGGAATCCTAATTCTTCAAATAGGCAAAACTGGAATCCCAATTCTTCAAATAGGCAAAACTGGAATCCCAATTCTTCAAATATGCAAAACTGGAATCCCAATTTTTCAAATAGGCAAAACTGGAATCCCAATTCTTCAAATAGGCAAAACTCGAATTCCAATTTTTTAATTAGGCAAAACTGAGACTACTATTCTTTCATTAGCTTTTATTAGGCAAATATGGGACCTTTATTCTCCACATGGGGGAAAATATGACTCCCTGTTGTTTAAATGGGTAAATTGGGACCACTATTGTTCAAAAGTGTCAAAGGTATAATTGGCAAATTTTCTGATAAGAAAAAAAAGGAAAATAAAGAAAAGTGACAAGTATGGAATTTTTAATCTAGGGCCATTGTGCTTGTGTATGTGACTCTTATGCGGGCGCCTCTATGGGGGAAAATAAAGGTATGTACTACACGAGGGTGAGGGTAGATCGTGCCAAGAGCTGTGGGCAAATGAGCGAATGAAAACATGATTGACCAGTTGAGGGAAAGTTAAGCTACATCAAGCGATTTGGATCGCCCTCTTTAGAGCCACTGGCGTGAAGTGCCCCAGGGTTAGGATCCTCGGTGCTGGTCCTGCCACAATGACCTAACTCGTCGAAGGTCATCGAACGAATAAAAAACAAACAACAACTGAGTCCAAAAAGCCGTATGTTTTAAATGCTAAGTTTCATTCCTTGTAATCACAGGTTGAGAACCTTCTAAATGCCATTTTGGGTCGTCAGATGTCGGCCAAATTACTTGGGAAGAATTTTCTTCTGCGCTTTCAAATTTTGGTGCGTCTTTTCAAACTATGTGTTAAAAAACAATTAGCAGAAAGGTGTAGGACAACTGGTTAATTAACATAACCTCACATAAAACAACCTAAGAACTTAATTTAACCTTAGGTAACTTAACCATACCTAATGTAACATAACGTAATCTAACCTAAGGTTACCTAACGTAACCAAACTTAAGATAACTTAACCTATCCTAATGTAACTTACCTTAATGTAAATTAATTCAATGTAACATGAGGTAATTTAACCTAATCTAACCAAATCTAAGGTCAAGACCTAACTTAAGGTATCTTAACGTGAGCTAACCTAACATAACAACGGAATCTAACCTAATTTAACCGAACCTATCGTAACGTAACCTTAGTAGGTAATTTAACCTAACGTAACTTAAACTAACTTATCTTAATGAAATAGCCAAACGTAGCTTAAATTATGGTAACTTAACCTAACCCACTATAGTTAGTAGACAAATTTTAAAGTTAAAAATCCATCCATTTGGCCATGGTAGTTAATGGTAGCGAGTTTGGCCCATGTTATTTGTGTTTCTGAGATGTACGTCGAAGACTGGAGGCCACACGCCACGAGCACTCCATCCTGGTTGTTAACTAAAAGTGCTGTCATTTTTTATACTCCGCTTCATGCTGGATGCTCTATGGAATAAACTCCAAATTGCAAGGGTGAAGGGCCCTCAATGTCACACGAGCCATCACACCCCTTGATCCATTTTATAAAAGGGTCACCAATTCTATACATTGCCTCCACCGAGTAGATCGAGTTCTAGCTGTGGACTGTATAACGATATGTCAATGTTTACACCCAGGGGAGTGTCATTTGATTAAACCCTTGTATGCATCCAGTACAGTGATATTTGACTCCACCCCGTACAACGATACTCGATTGAACCCATGTGTATAGCCACACAGCGAAATCCTATTACAGCTGCAAGAGCGACGTCCAACTAATATCCAAATTTCGAAAAAAATGTCGAATTCCTTTTTAATTGACAGAAATTCGAAACGTTTAGGCCGTAGTCAAATTTGGATCATTTTTTCACGTCGGGGGTGGGTTGGGGGAGGCAGGGATTTGAGAGGATACCTTACTTCTAACCTTGAGTGCAGTTAACTTACATTTGGTATGATTAGTCACCGGATCGGGGATGGATTTGAGTTGGGTCGGGATTTCTGTCGGCTGCCATACATTGGAGGCCGCTGAGATTCCGATCTAAGTTTAAGCTGCAGGTTGCTATTGCGGTAGATACCAGAGAGTGGTAGTCGGGGGTGAACTCCCATATCTTTTCAAGCTCGTGTCTGGAGGATCAATCCTCGGTATACTCCCTGGTATGATCCTCGATAAGATCCGGGCTTGGGAAATGTTGATTTAAATGGGTACTTCGTGGGGTAGTTAGAGGAGGGGGGGGGTAGAGGGTTATTGGTGCTGGAGGAACCTGGTCCAGGTAGGATGTTCCATACACACATCTTTGTCTCCTGACATCACTACCTGAGGAAAGCGAAGTTGGATCGAGGGGTCCTGTACCCATGGACCGGGGTCTCCCGGAGACGAGTCGAATATTATGGCGTTTGGAGCCATAGGGCGTTACAAATCTGTCCTAATTCTCTTGCCTCTTCTCTCTCTTAATCTCTTAATCTCTAATAATTTTTGTCTCTCTCTCCTCCTCTTACCTCCCTCTCACTCTTTCTCTTTCTCAATCTCTCTGTTTCACACAAGCTCTATCTCTTAATCTCTCTTTCTGTCTCTCACTTTATCTTTCTCTATTAATCTCATTTTTTTTTCTCTCTCTCAGACAGTGTGTAGTCCTCCAAATGGTAACTTTGCTAGTACCAGTTGACTACATCTCGAAGAACGGCTCCTGAATGGAGATGCCAATTGCGTGCCGGCAAAGACCATTACAACAGTGACCCTGAACACCAATTGGTTTACTCGAGATTTCGCGACCAACATCAAGAATACGAAGGTGTATATCATGCGGGAAGTGAGTCGCCTCGGGAAAGACCTTGATACGTATGTTATGGAATGCCACAAGGTAAAATAAATGGTTAGGGAAGCTAAACAGGGAGGTTCGTGCAGCGTATCAAGTCGCAGAAAATCTCAAGGAGTTCTTTGCGTAGGTAAACAGCCGAAAGCCTTTTTGGCAACTTGTAGGACTGCTTAAGAACGGTCGTAATGTGGTACTTGTTGGACCTTGGCATTGCCAACGTCTTTAATGATTGTTTTTTACTAGTTTACTTTTGTACCAAAGGGATGTTGGGATAAATAGATCAAGTGCGAGGGAGCGGATAAGGCGAAGAAACTAGAGGAAATTAAGATGGACAAGGGAGAGTTGCCAGCTACGCCGGGCAGTTAGACCCTTAAGAATTGCATGGTCTGCAAGGTTTCTTGCCACGTGTTAAGGGAAAGCAAAAGAAAAGATGGTATCCTACCTCTCCTTGATCTTGAATATTTCTCTTGAGGGTGGCGAGAGGTTCTAATGGACTGGTGGATCGCCGTTGTTATCAGAATTAATAAGAAAAGGGACCGAATCTGTACAGGCAACTACCGACTTGCCTGACCTCAGTAATTGAGAAGTTGTTAGAGGTTCTAAATAGAGATAGGACCAAAAAAACACCTAGATTCACACAACCTGGTCAAAGGTTATAAGCAAGGGTTCCGTAAGAAACGGTGGTTATTAACTAATTTACTGGAGTTTTGCCACGATGCGTTGAAAGTGGGCCCGTTTTCGGCCATTGCACGTACCAAATCTGGACTTACAAAAGCCGTCGATAAAGTACCCAACTGGAAACGTTTTAGTAAAGTGCAAGCGGTGGGTATTAGCAGAAAATTCGGAACTGAATTGAGAAGTGGTTGCTCATGAGGTGGTAGAGGGTTGCGATTAGCGGTCATGCATTTCGCTGGTCGTCAGTGGTGCGTAGACTACCTTACCCTCTGTTATTCATATCAATGATATAGGCGATGGATTATTTAGAGCTAAATAAACAAGTTTGCAGACGACACACAATTGGTTGGGGGTATAGCGTCGGGAGAAGGCGTCGTGAGGTTGAAGGCTGACATGCACCGGATAGGAGGGTAGTCGGGTACATGGCAGATGCCTTTTAACTTGGACCAGTGTAAGGTGATGCACATCGGGTATGCAAACCCCGGTTCGAGTATTCTATAAAAGGGCATATTTTCAAAAAGGACGGATTGTTGTAATTCTCTCCCATAACAAGCACGCTTCAAAAGTAACTATAGTGCCACTAACTTCTCCAAGTGCTTTACCATTTTCATGTTCTTAAATACCTGGAAAATCGTTTACTTCCTCACAGGTGCGGCATCGGATTCATTAATTGAGAATTTCCTAACTGGTTCCCATTGCAATTATACATGTAATTCCTGATAGAACTCTGCAGCTCTCCATCTACTTCTCTCTGCTTGTGTTTTTATTCCTGTTTTTATTTACTGTCTGACATTATTTGGGTGGTATTTCATACAGTTTTGCTTGAGTAAGTTTCTTTGGTTTATGAGGTCAACTTCTGGGGGGATTCTTGGGTTATAACATGTTCTGTAGCCTTTTGGAATGTGTGATTTCTTTCTGTTCGATGTAGATTGAGGAAGTACTTGAACACAACACCTTGGGTTAGGAAGTCTGATGTGTTGAAGTTATTGACTTTTTCTCTTGTACATTTTTAGTGAAGTTTGGTCAGTTTGCTTTGTTGCAATTGGTGTATGTTTGCTTGTGAGTGTGGGTGATGGAGTATGTTTGTTCATAGGTGATGAGGATAGTGCGGGGTCTGATAGGAGGTCGTGAGTGACTTCCCGCGGTATCGCATTTATATCATAGAATGTGGGTGCAGAAAGTGATATCTGGTGAGGTTAGTTCTTGGTTGTACTGGCATCTGTTTTAGTGAGTTGTTGTGTTTAATAGTTTTTACTAAATTTATTGCTTTTTATAGTTTTTCACTAGATTTGTTCCCTTTAATAATTTTTCACTAGATTTGTTGTCAATAGTTTTTTCCTTAGATTTGTTTTTCGACTATATTTTCACTAGAAATGTTGTTTCCTATAGTTTTTTTTCTCTAAATTTGTTGCATTATAATAGTTTTTCAATAGATTCTTTTACTGTCTATAGTGTTTTCAAGAGATTGTTACTTTCGATCATTTTTTCACTGTATACATCTTTTTTAAATTATTTGTTTGGGGGGCAGGTATTTAAAGACATGTATTAGCTGAATAGATACTAAGTTAATTCCTAAAATACCTTTATTTGTATTTCTAAAAATGAAATACATTATTGATACTTTGTAGACTTCTCTTTAACTTCTCTTAGGGCTGTAACTCGATTGGGTATAGAATTAATAAGTTCTGAGCTTACAGCTTGTGCTATTACCGACCATCTTTTGGTATATAACATCAAGCAACTTTCCCCCTCTTCCTGGTTCGGTGGACTTTCCCGGAAAGACTTGTCTAATATTCCCCAAAGATATTCTATTGAGTTAATTTCAGGGAACTGACTCGGCCAACGAATCCTTCCCTTTCCTTTGCTCCAGTATAAAAGGGATCCCCATCTCCCATCAATATAAAACCTTCTTTTTCAAGCTAACCAGTTGAATACAATGGAAGACACACGCACAACCGACTTGACCTTCCATCATTCAAAATTACTACCCATACACTAACGTGAAATCCACCATGTTTCACCGTTGGTTTTAACTTGTTTATATTACACTCCTGACGGAGTAATCTCCAAACCCATCCACCTCCAGTGCCTGAAAATTGAGCAAACCTTGATTTGGCAGAAAAGATTATGCTGTGCCAAAATTCCCAAAGCCTGGTTTTTCATGTATTCTGCCGACTGATCTCCCTTCTTAGTAATGGTCTATAGGGAGTTGAAGTTACCAGTTTATGGGTGGTATAGGTAACCGGTTTGTGGGTACGTGGTCGGTAATTATCAGGGGATGTATTTAAGGGTCCTCGTTGCTATTGCGCTCGACGGGTGACGAGGACCTACTTTATGCCTCTGTTAAATTGGTTCTGACTCCTTATAATATCTCACGAAGGTTATGCGTTAGGCTAGGATTACCTAAGGTGTTTCGGTAATCGGGGTAAGTAAAGGGCTTCAAAAGGACGTGGCCCCAAAATATATAACTTTATTCTTGAATGGGCCTACTAAAGGGGGCAAGAGGAAACGTCTCGAGTTCTTTGCGGTCAATGTGTAGGCTTTCGGTTATACGCGAAGTACCGAGGCTAAAGACGGCAGGACTTAGGCATATACACGGGATTCCGAAATGCTATTAAGGGAATGAATTGACTAGCGAATTATGAACGATTTGAGTTAATGAATAATAATGATGAGAGTGTCTCTCTCTCTCTCTCTCTCTCTCTCTCTCTCTCTCTCTCTCTCTCTCTCTATATATATATATATATATATATATATATATATATATATATATATATATAAATATAAATATATATATATATATATATATATATATATATATATATATATATATATATATATATATATATATATATATATGAGGAATTAAACCACATTCTCCGAAGACAATTTAATTCAGAACAGTTTCGGTGTATCTCACACCCTTTTTCAACTAACACTGGATAGAAAATATTAGAAAAGTGCGTACAAACATAACACGGGGTCAGGTCGTGAAAGATCTCCTCTTTTTCCCCCAATCCTCTAATTGTGGCTAATCTGGGGGGGGGGGAGGGGAGTCAGGCCTAAACATATTGAAGGGCTGACATTTTACTATTTTGTTTATTTGCTTTCGTATTACAGGATTAAAAGAAAATTGACCCTCAGATAGATTTAAATTAGGAACTGACGATATCAAGCTCAATTCTACGATTTTTCTCTTAACATAGTTAGCCGATTTAAATACCATTTTACTTCCATTAAAATCGATCGAATGATTCAAGTCTCTAACATGGCAAAATATTCCACTGCTTTGGCTGCCCACTCTAATATCTCTTTTGTGTTCGTACAATCTCTTGTCTAGATTTATCCCCGTTTCACCTATATAAACTTTATGGCAATCGTTGCATGGTATTGCATATACTCCTATGTTATGATGTTCTTTGGGTTTCCTGGCACTCATCAATTAGTTTAAGGAATTATTATATTTAAAGGCTAGATTAATACCCGCTTTTCCAAATATGTCCTTTAAACTATTTAATTTATTATTAAATGGCAATGTTATACATTTGTTGAAGTCGTTAGTGCGGGAAGGCTTATTACCATAGAATGTTTTTCTAGCTGCAAAATGGGCAGACGATATGAACCAATCGGGGTAATACAAATTAGAAAAAATGGTCCTGATAATGACAATTTCTTCATCTAAATAGGAAGGATGACATATTTTGTATGCTCTAAGGAAAAGGTTAGAAATTACCAATTTTTTAACAGTATTATCGTGAAACGAAAAATAATGCATATAGGCATTCGAGTGGGTTGGTTTCCTATAAACGTCAAGTTTTAATTCATGGTGATCTTTATTAATGAGGACATCTAAAAAGGGTAATCTATTATCATATTCCCATTCATATTTAAATCTGATGGACAATGCAAATTATTCAAATTATTTAAAAAGGTATCAAAATCATGGCCATTAGGCCATACAGAAAATACATCGTCAATGTACCTTAACCATATAAAGTTAGGGGGAGAAATTGTGGAAAGGAGTTCAGTCTCAAAATATTCCATGAAGAGACATGCTAATATCGGAGATAAACTATTTCCCATGCTAAGGCCAAATATTTGTCTATAAAACTCATTATTTACTCGAATCACATTGTCAGAGAGACATAATTCAACTAAATCGATAAATTTACTCATAGAAATGGGAAGATCCAAATTAAGTCTAGGCATGATTTCCCGCAGAAGGCCCATGGTTTGGTCAACCGGAACTTTGGTAAACAAAGAGTTTACATCAAAGCTCACAAGTTTTCCATCCGGTAATTGCAGGTGGTTGAGGCGGTCAACAAAATTTGAGTGTTCATAATGTGTGCAGATGAGATTCTTCCAATTGCTGGAGATAAATGCTTGGCGAGCCATTTGGAGAGCTTATAAGTGGGAGAATTAATATTGGAAATGATTGGGCGTAAGGGACATCCCTCTTTGTGGGTCTTTGGGAGCCCATACATATAGGGAAGTGAAGGGTTCGTACTCCTGAATTGTTTGATTAAATCTGCGCTTTTCAATATTCTCTTCAATTTGTTGTTAAAATTGCTTGTTTTGTTATTGAGCGGGTCACTTTGTAGCTTTTCATATGTGTTCACATCGTTAAGAAGTTCATTAAGTTTATCATTATAACTATGTTTGTCCAAAATGACTAACTGATTCGTTTTATCGGATTTGGTTATAACAATGTTGTTATTAAATTTAAGTTTATTTAACGCAATCTGAAATCTTTTGGGAAAACCAATTTGGTCAGATTTTTCAGAATTTAGGGCACTAAGCATACAACCACTAAGAAATTCACCACTTATTTGGTCATGTGAGGATTTGGCTATGGATACTAAATGGTCTAGTGAGAACTCATCGCATGACTTAATTGAAAAGCTTAAACCATATCCTAACGCAAATTTTTCATCATCAGTCAGTACATGGAATGATAAATTCAGAATATTTTTATTGGGGTTTGAACCTTTAATCCAAAGACTGTTCATAAAAATTCGGTTAAGTTTCCACTTCAAATAATTGCTATGATGAAGGATTTTTTCCTGAACACTTGATTCATTCACAGAAAATGCATGATGCCCTAAAAGTTCATCGCACTTATCAAACAGATTTCTTCTTGACCGTCTCACTTTGAATAGGAAAGTGTTCACTTCTCGCTTGGCCTTTTCTACACGTTCTTTTAATATACAGCTGTGTATAATGTTAGACGGAACATCACTGGACTTTCTTAAAGATGTTGTGAGTAGGGTTGTCGGAACGATTTTTCTTGCAAGCAGTTATTTAAAAAGTCCCATTGAAGTTTGGTCTTCTTAGTACGCAGTAAGTTTCTTTCATATTCTATAAACAGAGGAATATGCTCAGGATGGAGATGGAAAAGTTTCCTGAGTTGGTTGTGTATTCTCGTGGTATTCATGATGAAAATTAATGCAAGATCGCAAGAAAAGATGACGTTTACAAGGGGCATGACCTTGACTTATCCGTGGGACGGATCCAGTTATCTAATTTGTTCGTTATTTCCACCCCTTGGGCGGAGTTTCCGACAGCTTGGTGTACCTATCGTGCCTACATATTTCCTACATATTTTTATTAAATGGAATCGTTTGTTGCAAATCTCTGTGAAATCTCTCTTGCCAAAGCCTGTATTTATTCAGTTTACCTTGCTGTCTATCGTCTGTTACTAAATATTCCCAACATGCGTATTTTAGTTTGTGCGCGATCCTCGTATTTGTTGTGGTGGTCACTATGATAGCTGTGTGTGTCCATGTGTTTTTGTGCTACTCTAACGACAGCTTGCCTCACATCTATTTGTAGAATTTTACATATATTTTGTTTTTTTTTTCTAATTCTCTTAGGTTCTTTATTTATTACACTTGACATATTATTTCCTTAATTTAGATACATAGAATTTTAGGATTTGATAAATCCATTGAGCGTCCATTCTTGGAGTCCTTGCTGGACTTATTATATCCTGCAATTTGGTACTACAGACCTACCTAGTTTATAAAACAAGCCCTACATGACTCCCTTGCCAGTAATGGAATTACTGAAAAATAACGCATTATAAAAACATAGGTAGATACATCTTAAGTCACTTCTCCAGGCTGACCTAGTGTCTAACAGCATTATAAACACTCACATAAGGCATTGGTATTCGCAAGCACATACATCTGTACTCAACAAACCGGGCATATCCATTATGTTTTGTACTGCTATATAATACACATTAATATATAATTTATCTAACAATTGGGTCTCATCCTTTTTTGACTACTATATAAATGCTATAATTATGACTTAGTAGATATACATACATAGTTCGGCACGCAAGAAAGCTATAGATTAACGAGGCGTATTTATATTTAGGCCTCTTCCTCATTTATCATAATACGCCACTGCAAAAGGATTAAAAAATATAGGAATGGCGGGTTCCTGGCAAACGTGTCTCGTCTCCCGCAGCGTGTGAAGATGTCTGGCTTGCCGTTATTCTCTCTGGTTCCTGTTGAGGTCTCTCGTCGATTTCCTTTGTCATCATTATCTTGTGTCCCATGTACTCCACGAGGTGAAGTGCACTCGGTCCTCCTCTTGTTCTCTGCCTGAGTCCTCGGGCGTTGCTGATTACCCGGCACGTTATCACTATGCTAGGGAGGAAGCCTGGCCCGTTTTAGTCTCTCAACTGAGACAGTGTCCCTCTTGGCATCAGAGAATCCCAATTTGTAAACCTTGCCGTCGCGCTCGATCACCGGAAAAGGGCCAGCATATGGCGCTTCCAGTGGTTTGCGAACGCAATCTATTCGGACTCACACATCGGTTGTCTCACGAAGATCTCTAGGTACGAAAGGCTTGGGCACCGAGTGCAAGTGCCATATAGATGCCTGCGTGAAATCGACTTGCGCCATGGTTGAGAATAATTCTTTAATAAATTTGAATCGGTCTTCGATGACGATGACGAAACTAAGGGTCTCGGCCATAAGAGTGTGGTTCCTGTGACTGCCGTAAAAGGCGAAAATCCAGACTCATTAGGCAAGGAGCGAATGCCTAAAAGGATAATTGGAAGTGCCAACAGCCAGCCTTGTCGACGGGCCATTATGAAACACTTCAAAGTTCTGTGTGCCCTTTCCACCATCTCGTTCGTGGACGGGCGGTACGCCATGGTGCGGGGACGATGAAAGCCCACGAAGGCAGACAGTTCCATGAATACCTCGGATTCGACTTTGGCGCTTCTGCCGGTCACTACGTAAAGCGGGACCCCAAATGTGGAAATCCAACCATCTAGGAAAACCAACGCAACCGTTGGAGCACTTATGTCCAGAATCGGTAACTTTTCGATCCATGTCGTAGCTCGGTCGATGCACGATAGTAAACACCTATTGTGCGAGGGGTAGGATTGTCCAGGAAGTGTACAAGGTGAAAGTGGCCAAACTATATCAATATGCACTATTGCGAACCTTGAAGATGGAATATTAATGGGCAGGGTCGGGGATTTCGTGTGGCGACTGATCTTGGAAGATTAACATGGAAGGCACTCTCTTGTCCAAGAGCGAATATCCCTCTCCATATTGGACCACAAATATCAAGATTTGATAAGACGAAGTGATGCCTTGAATCCAGGGTGTAACAAATTATGCAATTGACCAAAAATGGTCATCCTGCACGCTATAGGGACAAACGGTCTTGGATATATTGATGTTACTTCACACCATACTTGAGCTTCTCCAGAGAAAGGGAAAGATTTCAATCGTGAGCGAAACTCCTCTATTCCTTCGTTATTACTTTGCGCTGCTGCCAAAGCTTGGATGTTAAGTGAGTCAATTTGGACCGAATTGACGTTTTTCGAAAGTCAATCAACGACTACCTTGTCTTGACCACGCACGTAGGTGATATCGCTGATGTATTCCAAAATGGCTCTCCAATGGCGTTGCTGCCTGTCCGTTTTGCACTTAATGGCGACGAAAAAGCCGATACTAATGGCTTGTGGTCCATGCACAAGGGAACATGGCGACCTTCAATCAAGTGCCTGAAGTGGCTAACAGTAAGATACGCCGCTAGTAGCTATGTGTCGTAGGTGGATTATGCTTTTTGTGGCTGGCTTAGCTTATTCGACAAAAATGCAACCGGTCGTGGCGATCCGCTTACTATTTGGTGCATAGTAGCACCTGCCGCGTATTGGGAGCCATCCATCACCACCTAATATTGCAAATCATTTGGCAGTGGGTGACGGAGTTTGATGGAGTAGATTAAGGCCGATTTAGTATTCTCAAATACTCCTCGTGCCACATCGTTCCATTCGAGCTCAAGAGCCTTAAGTTGCAGGCGTGCAAGCTCGGTCAACGGGGCAGCAATCGCGGCAAAATTAGGAATCATCTTTCGGTAGTGTCCCAACATGCACAAATATCGTCGTAGTTCCTTGTAGTCCTTTGGTAAAGGCATGTCCCCAATTTCTTTCATTTTCTTGGCCTGTGGGCAATTCCATCTGCCGAAATGTGATATCCTAAAATATCGATCGCCAGGGATATCCTCAGGCCGTTCGCGACCAAGATTTTGAAAACTTGATCTAAATGGTCGTCTAGATTGTCCGAAAATATCAGGATGTCGTATATATATATATATATATATATATATATATATATATATATATATATATATACATAAAAAACCCAAATCTTCGAAACAGGTTATTCATGTGTCATTGGAATGTGCAACTTGCATTCCGGAGGCCTGAATGAAAGCTTTACGTACTCCCATAGTCCAAATGTCGTTATCACTGCAGGGATCTGATGGTAAGCACGAACCAGATCCAACCTTGAAAAAATACTTTGGCCATGTAGGTGGTTCGCCACACTTTGAATTCTCGGCAATGGATATCTGTCGGGTTTTGTGATTGCATTGAGTGCTCAGAAATTGCTGACCACCCTATACTCACCGGGCGACTTCTTCGGTACCATGTGAATCAGTGACACCCATTGTAATTTTGACAAGCGCTCGACGCCATCCTTTAATAGTGTTTCGAAAGTTGTTTTGACACCTGCAGCATCTCCATTGAAAGAGGTCTCGGCCGGGCGAATGTCGGTGGAGCACTACCTGTCTCAATTGTGGGCGTCACTGAGTTCGGCGAAGTTGGGGAGGGATTAGCTGGTGCGGGACTCTACAAAGCCCCATATTTCTCCAATATGGATTTGCAATGGGGTGATAGATGAGGTAGGTCATTAATAAAGCTAAGGCAGTCTCCCCTGATAGTTTCACTCCTGATATGAGTTTGGTTTGTTCGTCGATAAGTATGCCGCACTCATAGTCCACTAAGAGATTAAAATGCCCCAGAAAGTCAATTCCAAATAAAGGTGAAGTGGTATCCGCCACCACAAATGACCACCTGAATGATTGGCGAAGACTAGGGATAACTATATCCGTATGTACTCCGCGGTGCAATTTTATTTTTCCACCATTAGCTCATGTAATATTTATACTGGACTCACGCAATTCACCGGGATTCACCAATTTAGCCAGAATTTTCGACACACTCGCCCCCGTATCAATTAAAAATGACATTTATTTTTATTCACTTTAGCAGCGAAGGTGAAAACAGATGGCATACCAGCGTCCGAACTTGCTGGGGCTGGAGAATATGGCCTTGAGGAAGATTACATCTGCAGGTGTTCTCGTGGTTTTGGCCACATGCACCAGGGTTTTCAGAATTTTGCATTCTCGCCAAAGTACAAATGTGAGTGGCAGACTACAGGTCTTTGGTCCTTCGAAAAGGTCGTAATCCTACCAGTATATTATTAGCACTGTGATCATTATTTCGCTGCACAAAATTGGGACGGTTCCCATTAGGGTATGCACCCATGGACACTGACCGCGCATTTCCCGCCGAATTCACATTATTTATATAATGGTCGCTTGTACTGTGGTTAACATTAGGCATATACGCATTGGACACGAAAGCGGCACTACGTTCTATTGACTCACTGCCGGTATTTACATTAGGGCAATGCGCTTTATAGAATGTCATTAGTTCTTCCGTCAGTCTTCCTAATTGTGCCAAAGTTAGTTCCTTTTGTGTGGCAATTATAGGCGTGATGTTGACCGGCAAGGATTGAATAAACTTGTCTCACAAGCTCCTCACCGACTCCTACCTGAAAGGCTGTTCTTCTTAGTTCCTCTAAATTGGTAGAGGGTCGACCTGTGAAAGTGGAGGATGAAATAAGCTTCTCGAAAAGCTCGGGTTTAGTCTTCTTAAAGAGTCCAATCACTTCAGTCCTTAAAAATTGGTAATTTTGGGTAGATATGATGACCGCCGGAAGAAGGTTAACGGTCACGGGAGAAAGTGCATACAATACTTGAAATAATTTAGTTTCCTTCTTCTGTATTCTTGAGATGTGAAACTAGGCCTCCACAATCTGGAACGAACCTGCAACTCCTGTCTCATTAAAGATGTGTGACTTGATGATGATAGTATTTACGAACTCCGTCTCTCTTTGGCCTGCCTGACGATGGCTTGATGCGTCTATTTCTTAGTCACCTTCACTTTACGGTTGAAACGAAAGGCACACCAGTTTATAGGGGGTAACGTTACAAGTTTATGGGCGGTATAGGTAACCGGTTTGTGGTTGCGTGTTCGGTAATTATAACGGGATGTATTGAAGGGTCCACGTTTTTATTGCGCTCGACGGGTGACGAGGACTTTAGGCAGTGGACCTACTTCATGCCTCTGTTGAATTGGTTCTGATTCCTTATAATTTTTCACGAGGGTTATGCGTTAGCCTGGGCTTATCAAAGGTGGCTCGGTAATCGAGGTAAGTAAAGGAATTCGAAAGGACACGGCAAATAAAAATATAAATTTATTCTTGAATGGGCCTACTAAAGGGGGCAAGAGGAAACGTCTCGAGTTCTTTGCGTTCAATGTGTAGGCTTTCTGTTTTACGTGAATTATCGAGTCTAAAGGCGGCAGGACTTAGGCTAGTAAACGCGATTCTATTAAGGGAATGAATTGACTATCGAATTAAGAACTATTTGAGTTAATGAATAATGAATAATAATGGTGAGAGCCTGTCTCTCTCTCTCTCTATATGTGTGTCGCCTCCAAGGGGCGTAACCTTGATTTGTCCGTGGGGCCGACCCAGTGATCTAGTTTGTTTGTTATTTCCATCCCTTGGGCGGAGTTTCCGACAGCTTTGTGTACCTCTTGTGCCTACATATTTCCTAAATATCTTTATTAAAGGGCATCGCTTGTTGCAGATCTCTGTGAAATTTCTCTGGTCAAAGCCTGTATTTGTTCAGCTTGCCTTGCACTCTCTTGTGTGCTGATCAATATTCCCAACCTGCTTAAATTTGTTGTGCACGATCCTCGTATTTGTTCAGGTGGTCACCATTGATAGATGTGTATATTCGTGTGTTTCCGCGCGACTTTAACCACCGCTTGACTCACATCTATTTGTACAATTTGATATATATATATTTTTTTTTTAATTCTCTTAGGGTCATTATTTATTACACTTGGCATATTATTTCCTTAATTTAGACACAGCAATTTTTAGGATTTGATAAATCCACCGAGTGCCCATTTGTGGAGTTCCTCGCTGGGCCTATTAAACCCTGCAATTTGGTGACACGCCTACCTATTTTATAAACGTGCCCTACAGGTCATAGTTCAAAGAGGCTTCTACTTGGCTGCACTTCCACAATATCCAAGAAAGTGCAGGTTATTTTCTGTTCTTATTCGATTATTTGCAATCTTTCTGCCACTTTAGAAACGTGGAATCGAAGGTTGTTCTGAATGGATCTTCAATCATTACAAAGACATCTTTGCAAGTCTCAGTACGATTAATTCGTGACTCCAGTAATTTTTTTCCATTTTTTAAAAAATTGGACTATAGTCCTTAATGGAAGAAAGGTGTATTCCAAGATACCTAGCAATTTGTCTCTGGGATAGTCACTCACAGATTAGCCAACGATCTTGCCTTTTTGAAAATGTTAACTTTCATGGAGTTTTGCTTTCTAGGCATCTTTAATAAATTTACAATATTAAACTTTGAAAAGATGGGTACAAATCTTACTCATAATAATTGCAAAATATCTGAATAAAAACATTTTATTATAAGACGGTGGCTCTCTATTTACATCTTTCCTGTCTCGGTACATAAACAAGGAGACCCTAATTTAATATTTTTTCGAAAGAATTCCTCTAAACAATTTAAATTAGTCGTATATTCAGACAAGAAATATTCGCCACCGCACTGTATTTGTTTATATACCTGTTCAAATTGTATATTTAGATAAAAAGATCAAAGCTCTAAGAATATATTCTTACGAGCTTCATTATGCGGAAGTCTTAAGAAATTATTCTAGTTATTCATAGGATTAGAGAATCAAAGGAGTTATCTGTTGCCTTAAATCGCAAGTGAATTTTTTCAATAATCTATATTTTACTCCCAATGGAATCGAAAAGAGGGAAACTGGCATTCTAAATGAGATCATGGTAAGTTTTTACAGATATGAAAAAGAGTATTGAAATTGAATTGGAGTTATTCCAAACTGAGATAGAGTGGGTTTTGAAAATTATATGTTTACATGAATTGATGTGTGAAAGCTTAAAGTTACCATATAAAAAAGGAAGTAAGGGAGTTGCGAAATTGTGACACGCATCTATTTTTAAACTTTAATGAATGGAATTTAATTGAATAAGTAAAAAAATAATTTTCACATATAGTAGTGTTCCATTCGGCATTTTACACACATTCAATATTAATTTTATAAAAAAATAATATTTTATTAAATATTTATTGAAAGCAACCATATTTGGTTGGTTAGTCCATTAAGTAAACTACTTTCTGTAACTTAAAATTCGCATTACAAAAAAAGAAATGAATGGAACCAAATATGGCCATTTTGTCCATTATAAAGTTGTGAACCCGAGAAGTGGGTGTCACTGTAGCATGGATCGATTTAATGCTGCTAACATGTGAATGATTGCGTGCCCTCCGGACCCAACACCCGCTAGTGGAACTACGGCTATATATTTTCTACCTCTGGCAAATTTCCTGGCGCAGATGCTTTCGTTGGAGAATTGAAACACCATTGGAGCTAAAACCATGACAAAACCATGACAAAACAATGATGAATGGAATATATTTCTAAAACGGTCGGGTGAAGGCATCCTACAGTTAAGTAAGAATACTAATGTTTAGAAAAGGGCTAAATGAGACCCATTGCCGTCCAAAAACATAAGAACGCCTGTATTTTTATCTCAACATCTTCCATATCGTTTGCCAGAGAAGATCCAAGGTTTCCAAAATTGCTGTACGATACTCTACAGGCATAGGCTACATGTAATTAAGTTCCATGCGAATTTGTATCAATAAAACGAGATTTATCACTAAATAAGCAATTTAATAGAAAAGATAGTGTTCAAAATGATCCGAACGACAGCGGAAACAAATATCTATTGGAAAATAACAATTAAATTACCATCCATTATGTTATAAGTAACTAGTATTTATTATCGATGACTTTATCCTCATTGATGCTTTGACCTCTCCTGCCCTAGTAAGGAACGAACTGTCGACACTCTTGCGCAGTACGCATGATCCATTCATCTCGAGGAATTTTACAATGTTATTGAACTGTTTCAGGTTCCTCGCATTAGACCTTCCTCCGAGCGTTTTCTAAACATTTCTAATGACATTTCGGTCGGGAGTCTGTGCGTGATACTTAGTTCAAATCAGTCATGTGGTCACGTTCGCGAAGGTCTTCACCCACTTGGCCGTGTGGTAGAGAGTGCTATCTTGCTTGGAAATTGCAGGCTGGTCTTCTGAGGTCCTCATGTGGTCCAGTGCCTTCGACCGAACTCATGCTCTAGACCAAGACACTTCCTTCACCTAACTTTACACTCTTTGGGTTCAATTGACTGACAATCTTTCGCCTATTCTACCACGAACGAATATTCTGCCATCGGATATGAATAAATTGAACTTAGATTAGTCACTGAAGTGGACTTGGCTCCATTGGTTATCGGTCCATGTAACCTGCTCAGTGGGGAATGCAAGACGTGCCATCTTATTCTTCAGACTGATCAATGGTATGTCCGATGGTTAGCGAGCATTAGGAGTGTCCTCCTCTAACCGACATGACACAGTCTTCCTGGAGAAAATGATGACCAAAATCTCATTCATTTCTCTAGAAACTGCTGCAGCCGTCTTGAAACGGTCCTTCTCACAATTTGGTTAATGGCTCGGTCTTTCCCTTTTAAACTCGTCCTTGGCCTACCAGTTAATTTACCAGTCTTGTATAAACCTTTTTTTCTCATAGGTTGACAGAATATTATAGATTACACTTTTGGAATGCTTGGCAGTCTCTGCAATGGCTGCAATTGAAAGACCATCTAGGTGGTCTACCTTTACGATCAGCTCGTGGTCAGAGAGAGGCGTAACAGATTTCTTAAGCAAGTTATATGGACGATAGTTAGTAAAAAAATGCCTAACCTTGACGAACTTGAACTGAAGGTTACTAATATGTAAACAATGTCGGTTGTCTCTGCAAGAAACCTAAGCGTTCGGATCATTTTGGACAGTAAATTTTTTTTCAAGAAAATTGTTTATCTGTTAATAAATTTCGTTTTATTCATAAAGATATACATAACATTTACTCATACGTAGTTTATACACTTGTAGGGTATCGTATACCCATTTTGAAAGCCTTGAATTTTCTTGTCGATTGGTTATTGATAAGTGGGAAACCATGATTTACCAAAATGGGAATATTTGCTAATAACAGTAATCTCAATTTTATGAAGATGAAACGGTATTATATCGTATAGGCTGCAATGATTAGAAAAAAAACAAGCTTGTAGTAGGTTCGTTCAATTTGCAAATGATAAAAAATATGAACAAAAATGTTTTATTCAAATTTCCCAAATAATTTGATAAAAAACAAGGTCAAATTTGAAAAAAAACACCATGAAATTAACTTAATAAGGTAGCTCTGATCTCAATAATTAAAATTTCATAAACCCTAAAGCAAATTTCTTTCCGAACGGGGAGAGAGTTACATACGGGGAGAGAATTAGACACGGTGAGAGAGTGAAATACGGGGAGAGAGTTAGATACGGGGAGAGAGTTAGATACGGGGAGAGAGTTAGACACGGGGAGAGAGTTAGATACGGGGAGAGAGTTAGACACGGGGAGAGAGTTAGATAAAAGCATAAAATTGAAATTAAATTGTCTAAAACAACAAACCTATGGTAACTCATCACTGGCTGAGATACTAATACACTTACCTTAGATTTTAAAATAGCCTCTAACCTAACAGTACCATCTTAGCAAATAAAAAGGTAGGATTTTGGGTATAAATACTGAATCAATTTCAAGGTTGGATACAACTTTCACACTTATTTAATCACAAAGTCAACTGACCTTGTGACCCTTTGACCTTACGACCTTCAATACTTTTAACAAGTGCGCAAATTCGATCCATAGTTAATTTTATTTTAATTATTCCCGGACTAACCTTAGGAGGACCTTGGCAATTATATCGTTCGAAATAGAATGTAAAACAACATAACAGTTTCAAATTTCGTTACAATCGGCCGAATAGTTACGATGTTATGGCCAAAGAACTCATTGGAAAGTAAAATAGTTACCACCCTACCGACGACCTACGAACCGACCTAGGTACTTATAGACTCGCGTGGACGCGACGAAAAACCATAATCTTTGCAGTATAATAAAATTTAGAAACACATTCCAGAAAGTGTTTTCTTTAAGTGACCTCGATTTGTATTTCTTAAAATGTCAGATTCAAAATCTTGGCAAAACCTCAACAGGAGCCGCCTATTGTAAGCCATCATTTTACTGAGATGGATCGAGTCTAAATACGGATTTTTCGGTTGGTTGTTTGGTTGCTTTTAGCTTTATGGAAACCCATTTTTATTCAACATTTAGATGCATCATACATTATTCCTCGGTGCAAATATAAATTTACACAACAAAAGAAAGTCAAATTTGAATAAGGCGTGTAAGAAAGTCTGGCAACTATTTTTTTTTTACTTGGGTTTATGTCGTTGACTAAAATATATATATTAGTCTCACAAATACATAATATTTTGCTTTTATATACGCGATTTTTTTTAGAAAATGTCTCTTTGGTAAAAGGAATTCGATTGATTTATTTAATATATGACGCTATGCCTCCAGTCTGTGGTGTATTTTTATTTACTCTAGGGTTCTGAGTGCCTCCTTTAGAGCCAATAGGATTCTGAATGCCTCAATAAGGCTCCCAAAGAGTTCATATTTCCTCCATCACAGCTAATAGGATTCTGAATGCCCATTAAGACCCCCCAATTGTCAGAATGGCCAATCACAACTGATCAGAACATTACTCACCGACTTTCTGTCACACATAATACATCACATTTCCGCATATGGAACCCTTCTAAAGGGTTTCGAATTCACCCTCCCCTGGTGTGGTACGACCGACCTTTCCTAGAGACAGGAAGAGTTCCCGTACTTCTAGGTTGGGTCAAAACAAGGCTACCCCCCCCCCCCATGGAGGACTGACCTGTTGTCCCTTCATACTGATGGTGGTCATACTGATCCTTATTTGGATTTCATTACCAGAATAAGAAACACATTTCCTCGGCAAGGTGGCCATTTTTTTAAAATTAACGAAGGAATGTTTAGGGAGAGTTGCGCGCCTGACTGGTTGCCCTGGATCATGTTAGGGACAGGGATTTTGGCATCGAAAGCCGCAAGTTGCCACTGTTTAATATGGCATATGGCATACAGGGCATTAGATGCCATAAATATGTCATCGAATTCAGATGTTTGAAAGCGGAGATCCATAATAAAATATTGTATTAAATGGAGTAAAATGTGTGGAAGATATAAAACCACCTACCCTCCTGGAGTGTTGGGGCAGGGAGGGCGCACAATCCTCGAGATGTCAGCGACAGCATGGCTGCCTATTCTATACCTAACACATCTTTGCCCCATATTAATTTGTAATAGGGTATAGGGCCACTAGGACATTGAGAATGCTGAGGGGTTGATGACCTCCTCCCTGCACATCCACCTCATTACACGTTTGCACTTTCATAAGTTTGAAAGTGAGCGAAGGATCGAAGATCAGACGCGAGTCTCAGGTCGATGAAGTCCTTCCAGTTCCGTCGTGATATTCGCTGACAGAGACGTTCATTTAACTTTTGGCAAGCATCTTTATTTAGTTCATTTAGCTGTTGGTAACCAACTTTATTTTGTTCATTTAGCTGTTGGCAATCATTTATTTTGTTCATTTAGCTGGTGGCAGGTATCATCTTTTTGAGCTCATTTAGTTGTTAGCAAGCATCTTTATTTAGTTCATTTGGCTATTGGCAAGTATGATCTTGTTTAGCTCATTTAGCTGTTTCCACCATCTTTTTAGGTTCATTTAGTGTTTGGCAAGCATCTTTATTTAGTTCATTTAGCTGTTAGAAGGTATCATCTTGTTTATCTCATTTTGCTGTTGGTAAGCATTTTTATTTAGTTTATTTAACTGTTGGAGAGCATCTTTCTTTAGTTCATTTAGCTTTTGGAAACCATCTCTATTTAGTTCATTTAGCTTTTGGCGAGCATCCTTATTTAGTTCATTTTCCTGTTGGTAGGTATCATCTTGTTTTGCTCCTTAGCTGTTGGCAAGCATCTTTAATTAGTTCATTTAGTTGTTGTCAAGTATCATGCTATTTAGTTCATTTAGCTGTTGGAAAACATCTTTCTTTAATTCCTTTAACTGTTGGCGGGTATCATTTTGTTTAGCTCATTTAGCTGTCGGCAGGTATGATCTTGTTTAGCTCTTTTATCTGTTGGCAAGCATCATTATTTAGCTCATTTAGCTATTGGCAGGTATCATCTTATTTAGCTCACTTAGCTTTTGGCAAGCATCTTTATTTAGTTCCTTTAGCTGTTGGCAAGCATCTTAATTCAGTTGATTAGGGTGTTGGCAGATATCTTTATTTATTTACTTGTACATTTGTTGATGTTTTAGTTAATTTAGCTGTTCGCTGGCATTTTATTTAGTTCACTTACTTTTTTAGTTGCTGATGTAGTCTTTGTGCATTACTTAATTTAGCTTTTTACAGACAGTTTATTTAGTTCAATTACTTGCGCTCTTGCTGTTGTAGCCTTTGTCCATCCCCTTGTCATTCACCCTTAATCTCCGTGATTCCGTTCTCTGATCTTGTCTTTGTTCAATAGGACCCGCCTTCAATAATAATTGGAGTTTCTATACCAGGGGGAGTTCCAAGTCAGTTTGAACGAAACCAATTTGATCCAAAGCTCGTTATGAGCGATATATTAAAAGCGAATGTTATTTGGGCGTAGTTTCAGATAATTTCAAACGAAACGAAATATTTTGCCAACAAAGTATTTCTCAAGTCACTTAGTAACATTTTTTGACACTTTATGACTGTGGTTGCAATGCCTATGAGGATAGGACAAGAATGACAATATCGTCTGCACGCACAGAGATATTATAATAGTACATTCATATGGCGAAATGCCATCAATATATTCACAGTGTGTGATTATGCCATTTAATTTATATTTCACTGTAACCCATGATAGATTCTTTTCGAAACTATGACCAAAGAATAGTAGAATATTGTAAATATATTTTACTCTATCATATGTGCCAATATATACTGTCTTACAGTAAATTCGAATTTACTAATTTATTTATTATTAGTTAAAATTTAATATAAAATCGAAGCGTGTTTTAAACTGCGTTTAAAAACTACCCAATCATCTTCATTGACTTCAATTTACATCACCCACCTGGCTTAGCTCCCAAACAGAAGACAACAAAGTCACCCCTATAGCAAAACTACATACCTTAATCACACTAAATAACACATCCCAACCAATTTGACAATCCCCCAGCACACTAAAAGGTGTACATCTCCAGATATAACCTTCTGTTAATCTCATCTGCACACCTGAACCACGTGGAACCACCTTCCCATCATCATGACATTCCCGGGGTCCAAAGGTAAGTTGGCTAAAGTAATCCGGAACCCGACCTAATATAGTCTCTTGAAGGAGTGATCGTATATGGTAGTTATGCTCTTCGTTACTCGAACTTTCCACACAAGATGTCGTTTAGAAATACGAAACCAAATTCGAGACCTAGTAACATCGAAGCGACGAAACGCTGGAAAGTTTGATCTAAGTTTTTAAACCCGTTGGCATTTTAAGCGCTTCGAATAATCCAAAAGGACTAATAATAGTGGCAGTTTTGGGGAATGATTTCGAGTTATCTGGTATCTGCTAATAAGCTATCACAAAATTTCTCTTCGAGAAAATTGTTTAACTGGGAAACTTGGTCTAAAGGTCCATAACATTTAGCACGGGATGCCGGCCATTTACTGTTTTGACATTCAGGAATATAAAGTCACTATAGGACCTCCATTCTCGTAAAGGTTTGCGAACCATGTGCAAGAGGCAGCCCAGTTTTCCTTGAAAGGCCGAATGATCCGGTGCGCACCAACTTCTTAAACTCCTTTTTGGGGCACAACGTGTTTGTGTGATGAAGGTCCTCTAGAGCAGAAATGGTCTGGATGACTATGAATGATAATGTGATGATTACCTTCATGCTTGATAGGCTCAGTTCCTTGGAGTGGGTGGACTAAGGTCTGTACATACGGAGTTCAACTGCAATAGAAAAGTGATGAAGGGGAGGTGGAAAAAACCTGCCTCCCAATTGAAGAAAATCCCGTTTGACTCTTTAAGAATCTACATCGCTTAAGGTCGATCAGTAAGTTAAAATGGCTCAAGATTCAGGCTTACAGGATAGTATGCGAAAGCTTTATTTTGATTTTCATAAAAACCTCACCGGAACAATGCTGATGGCTGCCTCTGAATCCAGCGTAAAACAAACCTTCGTAACTGGAATCAACCAATTAGGATCGGCGTTCTTTGTAGTCGCTTCCCATAACCACCACCAAGCGAGGGAAGGTGGCTAATTTACAATATAAGAACAAGGGGAAAGGAAAATATAGACATTCTCCTTAAATCCATGGAGGTGCCAGCAATGACAATCACGCCCTCGGGCAAGGTAGGGGGATGGACGTCAGTTGAGGCGTGGTGAGGAAAGTATGATCTTAGTAAACGCCTGCAATCCCGGAGATTGGTTTCAAGAGTTTTTTGACTTTCCCAAAAAGGAGCGCTAACAAAAGGAGGCCATAAAAGCGTCGATCTCGCTTTAAGATAAGGGAAAGTACTAAGAGTTAGGGTGCCCAAAACATGCTGCGTTTAGGTCACTGGCGTGAAGAGGTTTGGTGATGCTGGGGCCCAACTCTTTGATTGTATGTCCCTAAGACTCAAGTACAATATAGAAACTAGTAATGAGAAATGTAAGAAAGGAAGACAATTTTAAATATGTAAAAGCAGATGAAACATGAAATGAACACGTTATTCAAATTAAATATAAATCCTCTAAATTTATTAAGTGCGATTGCTTAAAAGGGCTTTGAAAAAGCCCTTTCAGATCACAAGAAACTTCATGGAACACCTTTTTTTTGATCCTTCAACGTTTTGAAATTTTTATAAACGGGAAGTGTTGAATAGAGTTCAGAAGCGATCCTGCATCAGATTTGTTTTCCCTAGCAAATTCTCCTTCCAGCAGGTGTTCAAGGCTTGATAGCGCACTTATTTTGAATTGCTTGCACAGCATCATGGTGGGAACTCCATCTTGTATCACATTGTCTTACAGTCCTAGAGATAAATGATTTTCACATTTCTTAATGAGAAGTAAATGAAGAGAAAAAGTCAACAGTTTTTCTAGCGCTCACAAAAATGTAACAAAAACAGGTTGAACCTCACTTGAATAAAAACAGGCCAAATTGAGGATACTTCTCGCAATTCATAAACTCAGCTTTTGTGTTAATTTCAAGTTTTTTTCAACACTTCCACTACTCCAACCACAACTACTGCGTTATCATTTGCTTGGCCACGTAACTCATTGAGGAAAATTTTGTCTTCCCTGCAATTTTTCAAAATTTATTTACCAAGCTGACTGCAACTTTCTGGTTGATTTAAAAATAATCCCAGAAATATCTCCTTTATTTATAATTTTATATATTTATCAATATGAATGTAACTCAGAATTTGGAAACCTGATCTTTATGGGAAATATCTGAAGTTGAACCCAATATTATGCTAAACTATTTTGCATTCTTAAATTTGGAAATTATTTGTTTCTTGACAGCTCCAAGAAGAACGATCATTTCCTTTTTATTTCTGTTGGACAAGTAGGTGACACGTTTTTTCCTTATTCCTCTTGTGCAAGTATTGTGTTAAGGTTACATCATATTTGGCCAAAAGTCAGATTGTTGCTAAAAGGTTTCATGTATTTTTACTGATCGTCTCATAGGCTACGATAAACTAGATATTTCTTTTTTTTCAATGCCCATGAAAGAACAGATTCTGTTTTGCCAGAAATAATATAGGCTCTATAATCTGATCAGTTATAGCTTTCTATTTTCTCGTCTCAGCAGATATTTGTTGTTGAATTTCAATTTCTATATATATCGTAGTCGAACGCTGGAGTCGAACTACGAGATTCAGGTATTCCTTCAGATAAACTAGGTGAGAAAGGTTTACTCATGGTTAGGTATTCAGGATTTAACTCTCTTTAAGTACATAGATAAATCTTCTTTATTGCTAAAGTTTGACGACACTAACGGCTACTTTTTCATTGAAAACAAAAAACAAAAAAACAAAACAAAACAGTAACATGCTTCCCGATATAGAAAGTATAACAATCATTTTCTCTCCACAATTTCTCCGTTTATAGAAACTTTTATCTTGATATCATTTACAATCATGTTGTGCTATTGTGATCTTCAGGTCATCTGGAGCCGGTTTCTTCAAATAGTCAAAATCGTGTCTCTGCGAAAACGTGCACAAATCATTTTTCTTTACCTGAATCATCATCCAGAAAACGATACTGAGGAGACACAATATTATGTCCTGAATAAGCTGATTCTACACCATAAGAATTCTCCACTGCACCTATATTATATTCTACTTCCGCTTATTTTTTATTTTTTTTTAGCCAGCCATAAAATGCACCTCTTTGACGGGACTCTTCGTCTCTGCAATTCTTTTTTCCACTTCTGTGTTCCACTCGGTTGCACTTTCTTCATCTGTGACATAAAAAACCCCCCAACAAATAATATGTACAAAGTGATTGCAAACCTCTGCAACAATATTTGCACGCTACTACTACAAGACCAGTTTCGAAGGAGGCTTCCACTGATGGCAATGTCTGCAAGTTAGCAATGGACCTCATTGCATGAAGTAGTTCCATGTCTTTCCTGTCACTTAATTAATCAAAACCACCATCAGAAAGGGAGAGAAAGAGAGAAGCGAGAGTGAGGGGAGAGAAAGAGGGGATATATATATATATATATATATATATATATATATATATATATATATATATATATATATATATAATGGGTGGCCCAAAAGTTACTTCACACTTTTAAAAATTAATAACACAAAAACTAATTAAGTTATAAAAGTGGGTGATATATAAAATGAAAGAGAAGATCTTGGATTTTTATTATATAAATATAATATCCTTCAAATGTTCTCCATTATTGCTGAAACAAAGACGGATTCGTTGCACCATATTTTCCAGGACATTTTCCAAAACATCAGGAGTGATTCTGTCGATTTCTTCAATGATGTTTTGTTTCAATTCTTGAAGATTATTAGGTTTATTTATGTATACCTTTTCTTTAAGGTATCCCCAAAGAAAAGAATCTGGAGGGGTAAAATCAGGTGATCGTGGTGGCCAAGAAACGTTACCTAAACGTGAAATTAACCGACCAGGGAAGGCTGCTCTTAGTGTTGCATGGTTTCACTCGCTGTGTGTGGTGTCGCCCCATCTTGTTGAAACCGCATATCGTGCATATCCAAATATTTCAGTTCTGGCAATAAATAATCGTGTATCACTTCTCTGTAAGTGTCCCCTGTTACTGTCACTGTTTTTCCGTCAGCATCCTCGAAGAAGTAGGGACCAATGATTCTCGAACTGCTTATGCCGCACCAGACCGTAACTTTCTGTGCATGAAGCGGGTTCTCGTGAATTATCATGGGGTTTTCAGCTCACCAGAATCTGCAATTTTGTTTATTAACGTATCGAGTAATGTGAAAATGGGCTTCATCGGACATGATTAGGTGCGAGGTAAAAGTCGGATCATTTGTTAGTCCCAAAAATGCGCGTGCAAAGTTTATTCTTTTTTGATGGTCCGCAATATTTAATTGTTGAGTTATTTGAATTTTGCATGGATGAAATTTCCATTCTCTTGTTAGGATGCGTTGCAATAATGTTCGAGAAATTCCTAGTTGACTGGAACGTATCCTAGTTGACACCTGCATTTCGAATAGATCTCGGTCTACCAGAGCGTTCTTTATCACCTGTAGACCCGGATTCTCTGAACCTTGATACCATTGCAAGAATGAAATGCCTCGAGGGACTGTTTCGTTGATTAAATGATGTTCTAAAGTCCCTCTGTACAGTAACAATTGATCCATTATGTTTTAAATAAGTAGTCACAATTCTTGCTTGCTGTTCTTTGCTGTATCTTGCCATTCTGGGTTAATAATTAGTCGGGTATTATTGTGTATTATATTCTTTATATACGTATTATAGATTCATAATAAAAATGTGAAGTAACTTTTCGGCCACCCTTTATATATATATATATATATATATATATATATATATATATATATATATATATATATATAAGAAAGAGAGAGAGGGAGTGAGAGAGAGAGAGAGAGAAGAATGCCTTGCAAAATGCAAAAGGGCCAACCAATGTACCGAAATTTTCTAACACCAATTCGTTAAGCCCATCACTAAACACCAACGGTCGGTTTCTGGTACTACGTTTTTAGTTGGCTTCGACTCCCAAATTAAAGATGGCATTGACTGACTGAAGATCGAATGGGAACATTCAATATATATTCCACTCTCTTGAGGATTCAAGAAAAAGAGATATATTTTGGTTGCTCTATTATTCCTATATCATAAATAGTAATGATTAATTATGCGAGAAATACTTCTCATGAATGATTTAAGGAAACGTGCACTTCAGGATCCGCAAAGCTACCGATTGTTAATTCGCTACAGCAACGTTGGTACGAATAATTTAGACAGGTATTATTGGAATACTCTCAGTAACAATTTGGACTATTTAAAAATGAGGAAGCGCTTTAGTATGGAAATATTTAATCGGATTAATTAGATTTTTTAGGACGAGAATTAAGTCAATGGAATACAACGTGTATAGAGTTCCTGAAGGAAACAGTGGAAAATTGAAACTTGTGTGGGAGACTTACACGTTCAGGTTTTTGCCGTCGTATCCAAATCGGCTTGGGCGATTAGAGGGAGTCGTTGAGATCAAGGCGGCTAGAGAGAAAGGGAGAGAAAATTGCTCGTTCTCTCTCGATGCGAAATCCGTGACAAAATTGCGTCTTGGAGAAAGCTTGATAATGTATTGTTCGTCTTTCTTGCGTGAAGACTTAGGGTCATGTCTATGGTATCCGCGTTTAAAGCGAATATTTTGGAGGAACTCGACTCCTCCACTGCTTTGAGAAACGTGTTCCTATGAGGATCAGAGGTCAGTAAAAGCGAAAAGAATAGAGTAATCGTACTTTTTCCCATTAAGCTTCTGGAGTTAGAAAAATGACCACAAAGAAATGCCGCCTTGCCCGAATAATATTAAACTAATTGTACGATAGTTATTAGGATTGGTTTCTCTTTTTTTTGTAGATTAGTGTGACATCATTTCTTTTTGGCTGTATTGGGACTACCCGTCGCAATTGAAACGTTTCAGATCATACCCAGTGGTTTTACTGATTAGTTCTTCAGTTCCTTTAGTTCAGTTTTGGTATGCATAATCAGCCTCGGTGCCTTTGATCGTTTCATCTTGTTTAAATGTGGTTATTTACCTTTCATTCACTCACATATCGGAGACAATTCATTGTTGACCAAAATCGATTTCATCGTCTCGCTTTGATAGCTGTGACAAATATTCAACATTGAAAATAGTAAAGAAGTGTCATCATCTAAGTTGAGGACACTTGTCTGCAGTGTTTTACCAACTGGAAGGTGTTAAGATTTAAATCCAATCTGTTGATTCCAGACCTCTTGAAAAAGAAAGTTCTCCTAAATAAAATTTAGCAGTTTTTCTCGCTTTAAATCTGATATATTTTTTAGTCTCTGCATTTTACTGTTGTATTTCATTTAATAATAAAGGAGAAGCACACTCAAAAGGTTTATTTCCATCACATTAGGAATAAACTAGTGTCCTGTAAACTATTGCCATATTAACTTCAAAGTTTGCAGACTATTAATCTGCAACCACTACCTCAATCCCCACAAATCTATCCTCATCTACCATTAATGAATTCAATCCTTTCAAGTAAAATATACCCCTCCGTAAGCTCACATTCAGATTCTGTTGAACATTTTATATCATTAATGTTAAATTCGCAGTGCCAAGTCAACATTCAGTTATGGTGAATACATCAAAGTTTTCTGCACAATCAAATGCGTTAAATTCACTTAATTTGTTTGTAAAATGTGCGTATTTGTTAACATTCACTTAATTTAGTTTCTCCCTTAAGAATACGTCTCGATTCTCTAATTGCAGCCGCCGTTTTCCAAATTTCATTGATTTTCGCTTCGTGAGTCTTTATGGGTTCATGTTTAGATAGAGTTTTCCCCTCTGTTCGAATTTCTCTCGTCGAACGCGATTTATAGCTTACGACGAGCTACATAATTACAGAGTACTGCTTGCTATTAATCGCCTAAAGCGAACCTCCTCCTGTTTGATTTAAGGAATACTGTCGTTTAAAAATAAAGTTAAATCCTGAAATTCCTCCCAGTAATTGGCAAATTTAGCTCCTATTACATAGAACGGGAGTTTGAGGATTCTATTAAGTCCCGATAACAATTATCAATCTCTTTTAACGTAGTGTCGAACCGATGTATATTGTTGTACTCTGTTAACTATAACAATTTCAGGGGTTGTACTCTACAATTTTATGTTTTCGATCGAACGTAAACAAGTGTCTTTGTCTTTGTGGATCTCCTCTAGCCGTTGATTATATTTCTTGGTTCTTCTTCACTTTTGTTTATGATTTCAGAAAAATAATAAAAGTCATTCTTGCATTCAATCAAAAAGGTCATAGGCCATTTTTGTATAGCTCCGTTTACAACTAGTCAGCACTCCTACTGATAGGAGAATATGATTCTAAGTTTTGAGTTTGATGTCTTATCCCCTCTTGAGAACCTAAATTTGTATCCCGACTAAATTCCTCCAGGTTACTACGAGTTCTGCTATTTTTTCGAAAGTTTTTGCCACCATCTTTCCGCGCAAATTATATCGACGGATGTATCTAATTTCCTTTTTGTGTTCGGTATCTCGCCATTGTAGGCTGTAAGGGCTCGAAGAATGGCTCATATATCACCGCGCATTTTCACCATCGCATTAGAAATCTTGCGACAAAAGTTTGATTGAGCAAACAAAAAAGGCATATTCTGTTTCCATTGTCTCTTGTCTCATGATATATTTCTTTGTTTAAGGAGCATCTATACGTAACGCATTGATACTTAAAACAGGCATGGTATATGCAATTGATTGTATTACTTTTACATGGATGTGATTTTAGGCAGTGCCTATCCTCTGAAATCCTCTCCGAACTTAACAACCACTTCTAGCCAGTGTGTAAACTGGTTGCACCTTATGAAGACCTGGTTTCTGTGTATTGTTTATTATCATCTGGGACGTGAGTATGTGGGATGGGAGGTGGTAGGCGCCGGAATTGAGTTCTATGCATGGAGGGGAAAACGAAACAAGTAATGGTAGGGTAGAACCCCTGGGACCCAATCTTAAGATCGGAGGATAGCATGTGGGGCGCGCTTCTACCCTAAAGGGTCGAGGCAGGGAATGGGAATGCTATGTGCGTCTGCAGTAGTGCATCGGCGAAGGATTTATCTTCCGTTTCCTCTCCTCTTCCAAGCAGTTTGTTTGGATTTGGAATGCCTTCTTCCTCCGTTCCCAAGACGACAGCCTTCCGACCTTGTGTACTTGCCACCAGGCATCTTAAAATAACTTCGTGGCACCCAAAAGGTAACGAGCTAATTGAATTTACCTACCACTATTTGAAGGCGCTTATGAGAGCCACATGTTTGACTCCGTGGGGTGGGGGGATGTCTTTTCCAGGTTCTTTTAGGTTTCAGAAATTCATGGACAGTATATCTTGGCGCATTTCAAGCCGATCTCGTTTATGGTATTAGGCTGCGAATGCCCGACAATTTCGTCAAGGGCACTCCTGCCCCTTCTCTCATCCAATTTCTTCTCCACCTGTAGGCCCATTATAGAGCAGAACGGTTCAACGCATCTCTCATACAAAAGAGAAAGGTCATTTCACGTTCTCAATGATCAAGAGCGACTGCAACACCCATAATCCTGGCCTTTCCAACCCCTTAGATGTGCCCCAAAAGTTTGCAGAATTTTGAACAATGAGAATGGGGAGAGGAAACACCGCATCACAAGAACGGAGAAATGACCAAGGTAAACGAAGCGACTGCGAGTGTCATTTTGTTTCTAAATTCTCTATTTCATTGGGAATTTCAGTGATGGAGTGGCACTTGTGACGATATCGTCCCCTTACCCCGCGCAGACTATCACACAAACGCACAGCTCACGAGCTGCGACACCTTCCTTTCTCTGAACGGCGTGAGGCGTCAAATTTCCCCAACTATTGGATCGATAAAACTCGCTCGAAACATTGACACCACTTACAATACACAAAATCTTTACGCACAAAAGACGAACTCTAATAATTTCTTCAAGTTTTCTCCAAGATGCCATTTTCCTTCCAGAGAGTATTTATCTCCCCCCTCCCCCCTCTCTCTAAACACCTTTCTAAACCAATTCGAGTGTGACAGCAAGGCCAGAGCGGGAAGTTCTTGGACCAGAAACACTTAAGTTTCACGCTACGTTTCCCTCCGTACTACATTCGCGATGCATTGCAGGGATTTAATTCGATTTTAAATAACTCCAGTTAAACCAAAAAATCATTTTCTATAAAAACGATGATTTTTTCTACAAAGTAACGATTGTTGTTTTGAGATCATGTCAATGATGTGGTTCCTTAAACCCCATTCTCTAGAGTTGCACTACGCATACAATTCCACCACCACCCTCTACCAGAACCTTTTTTTTCCTTCCTGAAGTAGTCAGTACACATAATCCCAGGCTTTTTGCTAAAGTAGCGCCCCGTAGCATAGGAACCGCAGAAAACAGTTATCACGGATCCGAGTTCCCTCAAAGAAACACATCCTCGGACAACCTAGACGATGTCGAAATGGAAACCCCCACCCATTGGAAACATGACTTTCGTTCCTTATCGATGTCATCAAAAAAATCTGCCAACCTTAAAATATGACTATCCTTCACAGCATGCACCATTCCTCAAGGACAAGAAGCCGAAAAAAATTGACGATAGCCTAAATATTATGAAATTCAAATGGGATTATAACGATGTACCCTAATTGAAATTGAGTCTATTGCTTACATGGAATGCAACGACTGTTCTCTGATGACTTTTACACTGTTTTGCAGAGGGAATTTCATTACTATGGTTAAGTTTCCATGTCATTTGTGAATCTTCTATATAAACTTTAACACCTGAGCGCTTTCTTTGTCCATTTATCGGAAAACAGTTCCCCTATCAATTGGAATTCGGCTAAATTGATTTACAAATCTGAAAACTTTATTCAAAGAAATATTGTTGAATGTTTATTCATTAATTCCTCACCTAATTTTAATATATCCCCCGACCTCTTTAAACTAGCCCCTGTTATTAAAAGGCTTATTTATAACGAAATTGTCCATTTTAATATTAGCCCTTTGATTTATTAATTTAGTTATGTCACTCTTGTGTATTTTTATGTATTCACAATCGGGTATGTATATAATTAGTTTTGTCACATAAATGTCTACATTCTGTGCGCATAGGTTGGAATGTTCCGGAAGTAGACCTTATCTATTTGGTCTTTGATATTATTTTTCTATTTTAGGTCCTTTGGTTGGACATGGGTGGGGCATTGCTCTTATGTTAAATTTTTCTTATTCCTTGATAATCAACTGAACAAGTTTGAAAGTAATTGGAACACACCTTTCATTTTCCTGTGATTGCTCTACTCACGCGCTACTTTTTGTGAGTTTCTTATATATATATATATATATATATATATATATATATATATATATATATATATATATATATATATATATATATACACGAGAGGGGCGGTCAATAAGTTTTGCCAATCGGTAGGGGAAAACAGAGGAAGGGGGATGGCTGTGTGTGGGGGTGTTAGGACAAGTTATGACAAGTCAGGACCTGCAGCCGCACGCTCCTGTCTCGTCTATTTAAGAAGCAGTAGCTGATCGCAGATCGTTACTCACAAATTTGTCAACAATGGAGAAGGTTGAGCACCGCGCAGTGATCAAATTTTTGACCAAGGAAAGCAAAAATGCAAAAGAGATCCATGAACGCATGGTTGCAGTGTACACCGACACCGCCCCTTCCTATGCAACCCTTGCTCGCTGTAATAGGGATTTACGCCATGGTCGTGAGTCCCTTGAAGATGACCCCCGTCCAGGATGCCCGTCAGACGTGACCAACGAGGACAATGTGGCCCGTGTGGAGAGGATGTTCCTCGAAAATCGACGGGTGAATCCCTCTGGGTGTTTAGCTCGAGCGTGAGTCCATAACGGAGATGTACTGCACGACCTCTGGCCTTCTGTGCTTCGTTTTAATGATGCATTGCACAGCAACCACTTAGTTAGCTATGTTGTCACAGTCATCTGCCACTTGAAAGAACTGCCAAATTGTGCTCCTATTTACAGGTGATGCCATTTCATTCTATTATGACTACTAATTAAGCTAGTCAGTTCTGAAAAAAAAAACAATTAACATATGTGAACGATATCATTGATGTACAATATTCACGAGTGGCTGCGATTTTATTACTACAAGTTTTGCATTCAAAGCATTAGTACATATGCACATAAATATTAACAAGCGCAACTCCTGCGCAAAAGCGAGCCTAAGGGTGCCAACAGGATAGGGAACAGACCTTTACTGGGCTAAATTTCAGACACTTATATTTTCTTCTAAATCCGAATTTCGGAAAAGTACACATACTATTCGGTAGCTATGGTCGTCTTCTTTCCATTCGCCTACTATTTGTAGCAATTGAGCGCATAATCTCATATTAGGCGTACTCTTCATCTCGAACAACACTGGAGGCATTGTAGAGGCACCACACCGAGTGTAGGTTGCCTCAAAAACAGAGCAGCATCACCCAGTAAAAGAGGATGGCTATAAAAACTAAGCCTATCAAACTATAAACAAAAGGTTAAAACTGAATTTCTATTAAAACGATCTATTGTGTGGCTAAATTCTTTTGTGACACTCAAACGTGTGACAATTTTAGGCTTTCAATGTCGCTCTTTCCCTGTTGACATGGAATAGGCACAAGAACTATCCCAATTACCAGAGGAGGTTAACTCGAAAGCTAACCTTGTTTTGGAGACTAAATCCGGCCGGATTTGGACCAACTATTCGGTAAAATCCGGTTCTGGCCGGATTTAAAAAAGGTGCATCCGGTGTATTCCTAATATTTACCTAATTGATTTTACAACCCAGGTATTACTAAAAAAAACCTTTACAACTTATTACTAGACCAATTAGAAGAAAAGTGATATACACACATATATATATATATATATATATATATATATATATATATATATATATATATATATATAGAGAGAGAGAGAGAGAGAGAGAGAGAGAGATATATATATTTAATAATAAGAAACTAATAATTTAAAATTTAAATGGTATTAGACGGTTAATCTCTTCAGCTGCTTCAAATTCTTGAATTGCAACACAAAATACACTTAACGCAACGTAATCGCACAGGCTTTTGTTGACCTAGAAACTCTTTCACCAGGAACATTTCACTTCTATCACTATTCGTATTTCAATAATTTCACCCATTTTCTCTCACTTTACGTCCATCTCTCTTTTTTATGTCCATTTCTCTTGATATGCTGAAGAAGCTCAAGGCAAGTGAAACATAAATAAAAGGACCATTCCAGCTTACCCTTCTGCTTTCCTCCCTTTCCATTGGTATATTTAATAAAGTCACAGCTGCTAAGGCACCAAATGGTAGGCATAGTCTTCTCTTTTTCTTGTGGGTTAGATTTTATG